>JAOQGH010000004.1:1462914-1524381 GCA_025769975.1 Gallinago jamesoni
TTCCTCCTCATGTTTAGGTGGAACTTCTTATATTCAAGTTTGTGCCCATTTCCTCTTGTCCTGTCACTGGGCACCACAGAAAAAAGTCCAGCCCTGTCCTCTTGACACCCACCCTTTAAGTATTTATGAGCATTGATCAGATCCCCCCTCAGCCTTCTATTCTCTAGATTAAAAAGACTGTAGTCCCTCAGCCTCTCCTCATGAGGGAGATGCTCCAGGCCCCTTATCATCTTTGTAGCCCTCTGCTGTCCTCTTTCCAGCAGTTCCCTGTCCATCTTGAACTGGGGAGTCCAGAACTGGACACAGTGCTCCAGATGGGGCCTCACCAGGACAGAGCAGAGCAGGAGGATAACCTCTGCTGATGACACTCTTTCTGATGCACCCCAGGATGCCATTGGCCTTCTTGGCCACAAGGGCACGTTGTCAGCTCATGGTCATCCTATTGTCCACCAGGACTTCTAGGTCTTTCTCCTCAGTGGTGCTCTCCAGCAAGTCACCCTCCAGCCTGTACTGGTGGAGGGGGTTATTTCTCCCCAGGTACAGCAGGTACCTAAAGAGCTTTGCTAAGCTGTCACACTGCACTTGAGAGGGACTATTAGCCTTCTTGCTGTGAAGACTTCCTTCTAAAGGAAGGAAGGTCTGAAGGTCTCTGCCTAAATCCAGGGATTTTTGCCAAACTCCTGCTCCTTCCCTTTGCTTTTATACCCATCCTTGCTGAGCCTTCCTCCAGTGCTGGAGTCTTCACTGCTGCTAGGGACAACTGCATCGTTGCAGGCAGATCCTCTGGCCAGAGCTGGCACAGGAGGTGGGCAGCACTCACCAGCCCTTTTCCCCTGAGCAGAGAAACAGAAACGGAGGTTGACATGATCCCTTACCTGACTCCTGTAAAGAAGCTGTTGCTCCAACCGTGAAAAGCCCCTCGCTGAAACTTAGACTTCATTGTCCCCCTGCCAGGGAGCACATTGCACTGTGGTGCAATAGTGCAAGGAGGCAGTGAGCTGAGGAGCTGCTTGAGCACAACAAGAAGCTGCTATTGGGGGGGAGGGAGTTGATCTTTCACATTTTGCAAAATGTTAAGACAGTGTTGCTCTTTCAAGGGTAATTATGCTAATTCCTGTGCTTATAAACTTGTCTTTGTCTGTGAAAATTGCTCGGAATTTGTAGCAAGCCATATTTTCCCCAACCAGCAGAGAGTTCCTTGTTTCTTTTCTTGGCTTCCTTTTCGGATCCCTTTAAAGAGGGGAGCCTCCTCTGTCTTACAGTTCTCCTAGGAAGCGCTGCTGGCCATGACTTCCTTTCACAGCCTTGTCTGAGCGCATAGGCTACAGTAGGCCACCTAAATCTGATAGGCACCACAGTGATAATGTGACACCTCTTTGCCACTGTCCTGCTGTGATGTCCCATATCCAAGCCATGCAGACCTATGCTCTGTTGTAAAGCCTGGCTGAGAAAGCTGTTCCCAAATTAAGCTCCTCAATACTCAAAAAAACCCAATTTGTCTTACCAGGACGGGCTGCAAGCAAAGCTTTGTCACTCTTGTTTTCTTTGTGAGAGAAATCAAAGGTTGAGAAAACCTTACCGAAAATCTGGCAAAAGGGAAAGGCGGATGTGAACAGGATTTGGAAACGAGCTTTTCCAGAGAGAAGCTCATTTAGAGAGAAAGAAATATTTCTCAAATGCATTGATTTTAGAGGGACTTGAGTAAGTGCTGTGGGTCCAAAGTCAAGGGAGGATGAAGTACCTCTGCAAGAGAGGTTTTGGGGATCCTTTGAGACTGATAGATTTGTAGTCATTTTTCTCCTCCAAATAAACCGGATTTTACAGCTGATTTGTATGTAGTTTCTTTGGAAAATGCTGAACACAGGTATCTCTGTTGCAGGTTCAGTCGCCTGTGGACTCTGCCACAATGTCACCAGTGGAAAGGACAGCTGCCTGGGTTCTCAATAATGGACAGTATGAAGAAGTAGAGGAGGACGCAGAGCAGAATCCAGATGAAGTCAAGCATGCTGAGAAGGTAGATTTTATTCTTTATGCAGCTGACTTGAGGGCACTTAGTGAGTCCTGTCCACCCCAATGCCAAATTCAGAGCAGCTTTCAGGTGCTGCTTTGACAGTCATGCTTTCAAACACAGGTTGCTTTGGCATACGTTCCTGCTCTACATGCTGTCACACATATCTGTAGTGCAATATCCCATACTGTAGATTAACCCACATCCAGGCTGTAGCATGTCAAGTGGGTGCAAACTGACATAGATGAGAGTTTGTACTTTGCAGGTTGGTGTTTGGCACTTCCGTGCGTCGTGAGTCACACTCCCTAAGTGTATTAGATCCTGCTCAAGTCATTATTTTTTATGACAAAACTATAGCTACAGCATACCACCATTTTTCTATGCTTGCAAAACTTTAGTGATCATTAAACTCCATTTAAAAATAAAAAATCACGATTGTTAACCTGACTGAGTATAGTTTAGGATATGCTAAGTGATCATACAAAGCTCTGTAAATACAGTTCAGGCTTCATCAGCAGTTGCATTCAAATTTTCTCTTGGGCTTTGTTTGTGGCAAATGCCTGTCATCCAGATAATGCAGACTTTCTGGGCTACATGGAAACATCTGTGGTCTTTTTTTTTTTAAAGCGTATTTCTTTTTCAGTAGTAGATGCTGTTGTTCCAAATACACCTATATGCTGCTGCGGTGATGAAGTTCAGTAAGAGGTTTAATAGTTTGAGAAGACAGGGAGTGAGGAGGAGAACATTTTGTGGACAAGAAGCAGGAATGTAGGATTATTAGGAAAGGTGAATGAACCCAAAACTAAGTGGAATGTGTTGAGATTCCTTGCGCTGTTGTAGAAATGATTGTCCATAGAGATAATATTAGAAGAATAAAACCTCAGCCAAGTAAAATTAGTTTAAAATTTTTAAAAAGGCTCTCTTCTGTAGTGAATGATTTGCCCTATCTTCTTCACACATGGTTTCATGCATTGATTAGGTCCTGAAGAATAAGTTCTTTGGGTTCCGTACTGGTCTGTTTTGTAAGTTTGGTCACCACAGGACATCTTTACAGTTGAGCACTATTAACAGCTTCTGTCTGAGAACTGCTTGAGTCTGCAGTAACTGGGGATGTTACCAGTCAGGGCTGAGGAGCCACCTCACAGCTCTCTGACTGCTTACGTTGTGCTGCAGAATGACATCCTACAGTGTGGGAATAGCTTCATGCTTAATGGTGGCCTACATGCTCCTTGTCTGTGCTTGCCCACAGTAGTTTGCTTGTCATTTTCTTTACTTCTGTCAATTTATTTCCCATGGAAAAAACCCAACGTCTTTCTGTGAAGAGCAGTAGGAGATTATAATGATCTGGTCTCTTCCATTTTTCCTTTGCATCTGATTCTTTCCTTCTTTCCCTCCACCTGCAGTATGAACAAGAGATAGCAAAGCTGAAGGAGCGCCTGAAAGTGTCAAGTCGCCGGCTGGAGGAGTATGAGCGGCGGCTCCTGGTGCAAGAGCAGCAAATGCAGAAGCTGCTGATGGAGTACAAGTCTAGGCTGGAAGACAGTGAGGAGAGACTGCGCAGGCAACAGGAGGAAAAGGACAGCCAGATGAAGAGTATCATCAGCAGGTGAGGCTTTGGGAAGTTTGGGACTGTGTAGAACAAGAAGCTCCCTTGTGTCATGTGTTCTCTTGGACACTAAATAAGGTAGTTGCTTCTTGACATCTCTAGACTGATACCATCTTGCCTTGGAAATAAAGAAACTGAGATGCAGGTGTAGAAACTTGCATCAGTTTGCCAGGAGACTGAAGGAAAAGATATAGAAATTTTTAACCTTAGTCTCTGTTGTACTTATAATAGGTTTTTTGTTTGTTTTTTTTTGCTTTGTTTGGAATCTGTGCTCAAGACAGTAGCTTTTCAGAGCAGTTGCATTTTTTGTAATGTCCATTTTGAGAATAACAAGGTTAAGCAATCAGGAGTGCCTGATGAATAGATGAGCTTTCCTGAGTGTAGCAGAATTCTTCTCTGGCACTTCAATTCAGAGAAGTGAAACAAACAGGCCAGAGTACCTGAAACACTTGGGAATAGTATTAAACTGCCCTGATTTGTACCACTTTTTGCTCATCAGGCTCATGGCAGTTGAAGAGGAACTGAAGAAGGATCACGCAGAGATGCAAGCTGTCATTGATGCAAAGCAGAAAATTATTGATGCCCAGGTAAGGAGCTCAGGATCTCCAAAACCCAAGTATTCTGTCTGTAGAACCCATTATTTTCCCCTATCCTCCTGCCCCGACATTGTTCTCTAGCGCCCAGGCCAGTATTGGCCCATGGTGGTGTACATGTGACTTACTGCCTTCTAGGAGAGAATTGGGTTTTTTAATTAATAAAGACTATACTGTCAGATGCTAGGCTTTGAGAGAGCCTGACATCAAGTCACAGGACCGACTGCTTCTCCAAAACATTTTCTACTTTGGGAGATCCAAAGGGTGTCAAGGAATAGTGGTGCATTGTGCAGACATTGTTCCGAGCGTGGGCCTGGGAAGTCTGGAAAAGCTGTGCTTCATACCAGCATAGCTTACTGGCCATGTGCATGCATCTCAGCTATGCAAGCTAAAAGCATGGCTTTGAACATTCGAGTCAAGAAAAGAGAATGCTTGCGGTGGAGCGTTGCCCTGTGTAATGTCGTATGTGGCATTTCACCCCATCTGACTGTCCACGTCAGCCCTGGAGAAATGCCCATTTTGCCCAACCTGCAGTGCTTGCCTCAGTCAACACACTAGCTGTGGAGAGCAGGACCCAGTGGGCAACGCATGTGGGTGTATTGTGTGGGGTTGTTTCAGCTTTTCTTCTGTGTCTGTGCTGATGCCAGAGAGCAAAGCTTGTACCACAGAACCCGAGACCGGTGTGATACCTGCCTGCCGTGTTATGTTTGTGATACTTGCGTTTGGAGGACATCCTTCCTGCTTCTGGGCTTTTCGGTAGTCCCAACTCTAAACTTTCCTTAAGAGATAACCTTAAGATGACCTGCTTGAGGAGTAACCCAGGTTATTTCAGAAGGGTGTTTCCCTTCATAAAGAGTGGAGGGAAAAAAGCCTCAGCTGAACATGATTGTTAAAAATGGTACTGGTGTATTAGAACAGAGGGATAAGTGAGCACAAAAGGTCATACCCTGGGCAGTTGAATGGCCAGCAATGAAAGAAATGTTTGAGCTCGCATGGAACTGTAGGGGAAATATAAAGTAGAAAAAAGCTGTGTTTTTAAAAGCCTGGTAACATTAGGAGTGAATTTCCAGCAGATTTATTTCTGATAATTTGAAAAGTCCTGGTTTTCCTTTTGCCTCTGCCTGTTTTCCCACAGTTCTTCAGAAAGACTGTTCATGAAAGCTGGATTTTTGGATCTGTGCCATCTAATCTGAATAAATCACTTGTGTACAATAACATGGCACTTCCATTACCTAGCCTCGCAGAACAAAAAGAAAATCCTACTGGAGTTACACCACATAGAGTTCCTAGCTGTTGCGTAAGGTGCTGTACATGGAGACACCAGTGCAGTCACCCTTTCTAGATGCAGCTCGAGATTCAATCCTTTCTGTGAGGACTTGCACTCCAAATGCAAAGGGGGAGAGTGCAGTGCTGGAGAATAAACAGGAATGTAGGCAGTCACTGTATTTTTTTATTATTGGTGCTGGGGGAACAGTACAGGAGCCTCCAGGCTGATCAAGGAGTACAAGAAGTGGAAGCTGGAGTAAAAGTTGAATGTGGTGGGCCATTTTTTGGAGATAGGCACAGTCAGGGCATCTTGCTGTTAACACACTGATTGAATTTCAGCTTATCCAAACAGCAGCCTGGTTTTTGAAGGAGATAATGCTTTGCTCCACCTGGCTCAAGAAGGTGAAAGGGGCACTGAGCAACCTCATAAAAAGTGATTTTTGTGAGGGCAGGGTTTGAGAGATTGTGACTGAATAAGAAACTTGCCCATTCCTTTGTTACCTGTTTATGCCATTAGACTCTCAGGCTCGCTGTGAGGCTATGGACTAGCAAGGTGGAGGGTGGGCCAGTCTGATCCCTGGCAGAGGGAACTGCTGCTGACTTGTGCAAGCTTCAGACCCTCAGGGCTGGAAAGGTGTGGTCCTTGATCACACTTGGTCAAATGATGCATCATTTGTCACCTGCAGTAGAAATTGTCGAAAAAACAGAAGCATTAATTATTATTCTTCAACTCTGACACCATTTTCTTTTCAAGTGCTGTTAGCTACTTGGGCAAGCAAGGCCATCAGCAAACCTTAACTGCTTCAGTGTCAACCAGTTCAGGGGGAAAGCTTAGTTGTCACTGCCCTTTTGTGGGTACCTGAGCAGAAGAGGAAACTGATGAAAGATTCAGAACAGACAGATCAGAGGAGGCCAAGTATTCACTGGGTTCTGTAGCAATCCCTTTGAGTTGTGCTTGGAAGATTTTTCTTAGTCTGTAATTCATTTGGCAAAGGGATAAAGCAGTGCTAGAGAAGAAAACATTTTATTTTATGTGAGATCTGTGGAGTCGAGTTGGACCCTTGCTTATCACACCTGTTTCAAGGGTTGAATGGCTGTTAGGGAACAGCAGTAACTGGGCTTCTTGTGCTTAGTTGACATCACCAAGAGATGCTTTTCAGGATTTGCTCTTCTGCCTTGTGGTGAGGTGGAGCACCCAGTACTTCCCCAACGCACAAGGACAGCCGCCTTCTCGGTGCAGGTGTGTGCTGTGGTTCTAGAGGCTGTCTCTGGATCCCTGTCTGAGCAGGGTCTAGGACTGGCTAAATGCTCTCCTTGGAGCAGCGGAGCTGCAAAGAGTACTGGCCCAGTTGCTATTGCGAGTGACATCTCCGCTGTGTTAAATTACAGGTCATAAATGGGGATGAGATAATTCAAACAGGCAAGTAAACCCAATCAGTTCTCTAGCTGAGCAGTACCCAGTCCTGGCCCAGCGCACTGCCCTCCTACCCATTCCAGCTCCTCCCACTCCCTGTGCCCAATTCATGTGTGTTAGAGACGCGTTCGTTAGATTGTATTTTCCTTTGAGTGAGAAGATGCCTCTACTCACCAGGCTCATGCTTTTAAGATTAATTTTCCAAGTGTAGATTTCCAGCTGTTTTGCAAGCTGGCACAGTGAGTGCTCATCGGTGCCAGAGAATAACCAGCCTTTCATTTTTAAGTCTTTGGAAAGCTATATTCTGAAGTATATATATATGAAGTATATACTGCAGGTGAAATTTAGCCTGAGGAAGAGGAGGAGCATTAACTTGCTGAAGAACACGTTTCTGCTAAGGCAGTTGTGTTTTGCAGGAGTTATTCCAGCATGGGAGGAAAGGCTAAGCCTTTAACTCCTCCACTGTCCGTTCTCCATATGTCCATTGACTGGATCATAGCAAGCGCTAGCGCAGGCTATAGCCTGCCTCGCTGCGTGTTGATTTCTCATGCCACCTCCTCCTCCATTTGCTCTGCTCTACAGAGCTTGGTCTCTTCAGGGGCTGTAATACAAGCAGTACTTAAATCCTGCTTTGTTTTTGCACCCTGACATTTACCCGTGTGGGGAAACCCACTGAGAAAAGCAAACACGACTTGATTACTGATGTACCACACAGCTGATGTGCTGGGATCAAAACCTCCAGGGGCTGTTGTAGCACTTAGGTCTCCTGAGCAGTACGTCTGAACTGTCCCTTAATGTTTGTGCCTTCTGTGCATCATTTTTCCTTCCATTTTGTTTCTGAAATGGGCTGGACTGGGAAGAGATCCTGCATGCAGCTTTTTTCACTCAAGTAAATTAGACATTTTTCCTTCTCAAAGAAAAAAAAGCCAATCAGCTGGTAGCATGGAGAGCATATTTACCTCTGTTGCTGCTTTGTGTGGCTGCATTTTTATTTTTTTTTGAGGGAAGATGGAAATTGTCATTTCTAACTGTGCCACCAACTTTCTGGCTTGACCCTCCAGTGCTTTATCCCACTGCAGATAATCTAGCTGTTAGTAGGCTGGGTTTTGTTCATGGGTTTTGTATTTTTTTATGAATTGAGTACACCTCCTTTAGCTTTCTGCTAAAAGGGGAGGCTAGCACTCTCTGCCAGGAGAATCAAAACGGGGATGTGGGACCCCTGGATTCGGCGGAGCCCGGGAGCCCCTCTGAGCTGGAATGGGTCTAGGAGCAGTGTGTTCAGTGTTTGTTCTTTGTGTTCTGTCGATGGCATCTCCCCCTCCACCCACACTGCCCTCTCCCCCTTCACCTCAATAACCCCTTAGTTTTAGCTTTTGGCTGCTTCTTCTCTATGTTGCTGTTGCACCCTCACTCCTGCTGGTGACTGCAGGCTGCCATTATCTGCTTTTTTTTTATTTATTTATTTCAAGCATACCATGAATTTATTCCGAGCACACTCCATCCAAAATATAGAGACAATGGCCGTTATATACCACTTGCACTTCTCTGCCAGATGAAACCTCCACCACTTTTATTTTCTGCTGCCTGTTTCTGTTTTTCTAACATATTTAAAAAAAAAAATAATAATAACTTGGTTATCGTTGTTATTAACACCAACATCCTCCACCCACCCCCTCCCACCTACCCCCCCATGGCAAAATACTGCATTTCCATCTGCCTGGGTTGGAGGCTGGCTGGATAAAAAATCACTGTGACCGGATCAATTCACCCATGGAACTTTGACTCGCTGTTACCTTCCATCAGGCAAAAAGCCCAGGAGGGCCAGAGTGGCCCGTGAGAAGCCCCTGGGGTGCGGGGGCCACGTTTACCCCAAGAAAACAGAAAGAGGCAGACATCCCATCTTACCAGAGAATGTTAGCCGAGCTGCCTCTGCCTAGAAATCATCTGAAGACACTGTCACGGCCCCGGGTCCTGGAAGTTCCCCATAAAGCAGGCTTGTGGGGCGAAGGCGTTTCGTTTGGGAAGGAGCTCTGACTTTGTGGGTGTCTGTTGCAGGAGAAGCGGATCGTGTCCCTGGACTCTGCCAACACGCGGCTGATGAGTGCCCTGACGCAGGTGAAGGAGCGCTACAGCATGCAAGTCCGCAATGGCATCTCCCCCACCAATCCCACCAAGCTTTCCATCACGGAGAATGGTGAATTCAAAAACAGCAGCTGCTAACTGGGCAGATGCTGCCGGCCATCTCCCCAGGAGAAGGGCAAGAGGGAGCAGACTCAAGAAACCTTCAAAAAAGCCCCCCCTTCCCCTTATAGGTTTACGTAATGCTGCTAATAAAATGGAAAAGAGAAAGAACTCTGAAAGGTGGGCTTTAATTCCCCACTCAAGGCCAGGAGAACCGGGCTCCCGAGGACAAGTCCTTCCATATCACTGTGTAAATAGAGGGAGCTCTTGGGTCATGTACAGAAAATGCCGATGTAATATACCAAAAGGAAGTGAATACTGTAGATTTTTTTAATTATTGCTATTTTTATTATTATTTTTTTTTTCTCTGGTTGAAAGCACTGCAGTCCTTGGAGGAGGAAGAGGGGGAGTGTGAGTGCATGTGTGTTGTGGGTGAGAGCGAGCTGAGCAGTGGGTTACATTAGGCAGTGGCTGTATATATCAGGCTGGCTGATACAAGTACATGAGTGGAGTGAAATAGTAGTGAAATGAATTCTATAAGAAAACTTATCTGCTGGTTTTATTCCCCTCTTCTCTAGCTGTTCTTTAACTGAATGCAAACTCGACAGCAAACATTTTTAGCAGGAAAACTGACTCTTGCTGGATGCTGTACCTGCTTTCAGTAGGACTCCAGCAAAATTGTCAGTCTTTTTGAACAAGATGAGAACTTGGAGCAGCAAGCTTGGTTCCTTGCATTTGCACACAGTCAGGATTCCCATCAGACAGACAGAGGGAATCTGCAGTTTTTCAAGGTAGGATTCTTTCTTTTTTACCCCAGTTCTAATGCAGTTTTATATTTTCTGTTTTGAGGATTTACAGACCTGTAAATACTTTTTTTTAAAAAAAATTTCTATGGGATGCCCACTTTAAGCACCATGGAGTGACGCCCTGAATTCATTCTCTGCTCTCCATCAGGAACGGTCAGGTTAATGCTCTGAGGAAAGGGCTAACCAAAGGGTGCCCACCCCCCACGAAGTAGACTTCCATATGCAAAATTTCCTTTTTCCTAGAGGATTTCTATAGTTTAACTCTTGTTCAATTTCACTATTTCAGCCATTAGCTTAGCCAGTCTTGTTCCAGTGTAAGATGCTTTCTGCACGTTTGTGTTAAAAGAGCTTCCATTTTCACTGAAATCTTCCTTTCTCTGGATATTTCAGAGTTTTTGTGGTTTTTTTTAAGTTCTGTGCATACCAGTTTTTTTCCTAAGGAGTTTTGACTAAGCTTTCATCTCCAATTACTTTCAGTTGCATTTCATAGAAGCATACTTACAGGCTGTATGGGAATGTGTATGTAATTACAAAGTGACCTTGTCATGGAAGATAATGACGTTCACAAACTGTAAAAGATTAACAATAAATGGCACAGTATTGTCAATTCTCATGGTTTCATCAAATGCAACGATATTTAGTCTGAGGGGACTTTTTATAAGATTCCCAAATTCTACACTCAAGTAATAATGTGTGAATCTTCACTTTCAACTTTTGGTATACATTTCTAGTCCCTAGACTCTCAAACTAAATAAAGCTATTGCAACAGCAATTGAAATTTTGAATTTCAGAAGTATACTAATGAGAGTGAGTGCGATCAGCCATTCAAACTAGTTATGGAAATTAGAAATGGGAAAAGTCGACTTCAAAACCAGACAAAACCTCAATGGGGTGCCTGGGCGTGGGATGTGTCTTGCAAAGAGGTCCAGCTGCAGCTAGGACCAAGTTAATGGGGTGGCTGTGGGGGTACCTGGCTGAGATCATATCACCTGTGACATGGAGAAGGTCAGAGCTGATGGTCTGATCATCCTTTCTGGCCTTAATTTCTGAAGCTCTAAAATTGTACTATGTTAAAAATGTAGGATTGACCTCCTGAAAGTGACCCATGTTGCCTTGAACATGAAGGATTGGCAATACTGAGGACCCAAATCCAGTGTTTGTTGTCAAGTTTGTTTGTTGTTTGGAAGCGAATGGGTCTCATCTCTGTGGGCAAATGCAGCCTGTGACAGAGCGCAGTATGTTAACTGTTCCGCCTGGTTACTGTTACGATACTTCAGTTAAAAGTCATCACACATGTATATTACATTACTATGCATAAATTACAGAGACCACGTCTGCACCCTAATGACGTATAAGAAAAATGTGTTATGAATCTCTCTTAGCAAGGCCGTGGCTGTTAATTTACATCTAGAGGAGACCTGTCTGCAGCGAGTTGGGATTTATATTTAATGCTTAGTTCCTTCAGATCAAAGCTGGGGTGGCTGCTCGAGAGCATCCCTCTCTTGTTCTTGGTGTCTCGTAGCCAGGTCAGCACTGTCTGACAGGCCTGGGGTTGTGCTCTGCGTTTGCTCGGTAGTGATCTCTTTTCCATACTTTCCAAACCATCTTCCAGCTCTGGGACATTGCTGACCTCTGGTATTTCCTTCCTCAAACCGTGCCTTTAAGTTCCTCCCTCTTTCCTTCTTCCTTCGTGCATCACAGCCGTAGGCAGCCCTATTGAGTTTGTGTTAATCCATCTTGTGAGTAGCTCTCTTTTACAAGAAGCCTTTGCGATTCCCTTTGTTGACTATTTTTGTGTGATCTGCCTCTCCCCTTCGCTCCGTACTGTAATTACACAGCTCCATCATGGGAAATTTGTTCCCCAAAGTAGCCTTTTCAGATGGGCACACGCGGTGCTCACTTAACTACGCGGCACAAATAGGGTGGATGTCCCGTGACCAAGGTCTGAGAGCAAGTGATCGTAGGAACGCACTGACTAGAAGAAGGTAACAGAATGGGTCATTCTGCTGGCACTAGTCTAGCATTTTTTGGAAATTTGGGAAACTCATTTCACCAGAGCTCCCCAGCTTTCTGGTCATCTATCAAAGATCTCTGTCTGAGC
This sequence comes from Gallinago jamesoni, assembly GCA_025769975.1. Classification (NCBI taxonomy): domain Eukaryota; kingdom Metazoa; phylum Chordata; class Aves; order Charadriiformes; family Scolopacidae; genus Gallinago; species Gallinago jamesoni. Next base: position 1,474,890 of record JAOQGH010000004.1, read on the forward strand.
TGTATGGTTCAATGCCAAAGACTCCAAGGCGTTCGCTGCGGTGTCTGCAGAGAAATGCAGTAGGGGCAACATTTCAGCCCTGATTTTTAGAGGGGAAATAATACCTGCCCCCAAATAGATACATTTTGGTGAGGTCTGCAGTGAAATATCATCTTAATAACGTACCTTCTCCTATGTATTTCTTAAGTTTGTAGACTAGCTCGCTATTCTACAGGAGTCTGACCCATCAGTATCATCCTTGCAGCTTGTTGCTAGGCTGGTTGTTTCTCTTCTATTTCAATTTCTACCCTAAAGTGCAAAGTGTGCTCCTCTAACTCCCGCTAGAGAGGAGAAGCTGCTTGTTTACCCAAAAAGGGGTGAAGGTTGCAGACTCGCAGTGCTGCGAGACTAAAATTGATCAGCTGCACAACAAAACATTAAGTTCTCGAGTCCTGCAGGCAGCTGTCTCTCCTGGTTTGTTACCAAGCAGCTTTCTAGAGACATTTTAAGCCGCTTCAAGCTGACAATATGTGAAAACGCCAGCTTCTATTTTGTCCAGTCTGATAAAATTCAAGTGGCGCTAAACCACGTGGCAGCCAAAAGGTCGGTCTGTTTTGGAGCAAGAGCCCTCCCTGGCCCTGATCGCATTTGCTGTAAGGCTGGTAGCCAGCAGCAATGAGAGGAGTAACACATAGTGAGAAATCTGAGGATAGTGTTATAGACATGAGGTTTTGGTTCATACTTTCGGGGAGCGCATCAGGCTGTGTCTGACGCTGTCGCAAGCAGCTGCTGCTCTCATTTGGACACCGCTGAAGTAGCGCAGGAAAACACTAACAGCCTGTAGGAGTAACGCTCGTGTGTTCCTAGGACGGAAGCAGAGAAGTTGCCCCAGCCAGGTATCTCAGTCCTTCCTGGCCACGTTCCTAGGATGATTCTTTGATTCTTCCCAAACCGCAAAGCCACCCGGGCTTCCAAATTCTCAGTAAAGCCTGCTGGCCGTACAGCGGGGCAGGGGAATGGACCAGCACTTTGTGGCGCGGTGGCCTTTTGCTGTGTTGAGTGTGGTGTCTGCAGAGCGTGACCAGCATGACATGGGGCAGGCAGTAATGGAGAAGAGAGGGAGCGTGGCCTGGGAGTGGCATCCTGTAAATGCCCGTTCTTTGCAACTCTAGGAATTCAGACCCTTTTATTTTTTTTTAAGGGGAATAGATTTCATGCCGAGGAATTTCCCTGGTGTATTAGAAATGGGTAGCTGTTATGTATAAGCACAGATCCATAGAGCTACACATTTTGTAATATTCCTCTCTCGTGGAATAACTCTAAGCCAGGGACCCAGAGGACACGGAAAGGGATGTGTATATTTTCTGGTTAGAGAATATGAGGTGTATCCAGTAATAAACTCTGTATCCATCTAATAAGTTGTCCAAGAAATTGATTTTATGTCCTTGCAACTGCTTCAGGTTGGCTTTTATTTTTTTACATGATATATTAATTTCATACTTTAATGCTTGCTTGAACCCACCAGCTTTTAACTTCATCTGAAAACTCAATGGTTGAAGTGTGTCAGTTTTACAGCAGCACCGCTGGAACGTGTCAGCAATACTTACCCGCTAAGGTCACCGTGTCTGTGTCAATTCTGTTTCTGTTCTGCAAAAATATCTGTGTCGTTCCTGGAGAACAGCTCCTGTCTGATTTGAACCATGCAATGTATTTACATCAGTGATTAGCATGGTTGGCCACAGGTATCCAGCTGAGTGTGGCAGAGCAAAAAGGGTTAAATTTAGGCTGATGCTTTTAGGTATTTCCTTCTCCCCCATAAGTTAACTCCCATGAGAGCAAGCCTGTCGTTACAGATCATGCCTGCCAGGAATCCTACCTGTAAAAATAGATTTTCTGTCTCAAGGGCCTTAATAAGAGTGTTTCTACACAGAACTGTTTTACAATGATAGCTCTAAATAATTTATTTTTTATTTCAACAAAGTACACCTTAAAAAAGTAATAAACTTGTTTTTCAAGCCGTATTTTTATGCTCGTAGCACTGGACTGTTTGGTCTCTGAGATCCATTTCTGCATTTCATTGCCTGGGTTTGTTCTAAAGAAGATTTATTTTTGTTCTGTGAATAATTTTTGAAGGTTCTTGTAATATGTACAGATATAGATACATTTGAGGTCTTTTATTGATATTCCTACAAAGAATACAAATAAACTTTAACTTTAAAGAGTCTGGACTCAGTAAACTGATGCTGATTTAAAATTCTGCTCTCTCTGCTCTCAGGTGGTGCTTGTGTTTCGTGTCACTTTCGGGGGGTGGAGGGAAACTTGGGCAGCTTAACTTCATGTTTGGGACCAAGCAGCTCCCATTTGACACCTGGAGCTACCCAGGGTAACCAGGGGGATCCATGGCGGAGCTGAGCAGCAGAATCCGTTCCTTTCTCCTGTTTCTGTGGCTGGGGATCGTCCCCGTGTTGGTGACCTCTGGCGCTTTCTGGAGCTGTTTGCTCGCTGGGAAACATCTGGCCTTGTGGAGGGAGAGAGCGACAAGCTGTGGAGACGCGGAGAATTGCTCTTCTGCTTCTTCTAGGCATGGGATTTTTTGGATAACAGCAACATCTTAAGTGGTGAAAAGAGAGTTACCTCATATTGATGTGTTTATTCCTCTCCTGCCAGACCAGTGAATGTGATCAGCCCAGTTTTCTTGTTCAGTCAATTCCTGGTTTACAGATCCTCATGCACCAGCCCAAAGCTGCAGCACTTGAGGTGTGGACATATTTATTTATTTAGGAATATTTATTTACAGGTTTACAGAAAATGCTCTATTCTAAGCAATTTATAGTTACTTTTCATATGTGTGTGAAATCTTGTGTATAATGAGTGGGAATACTCTTCATATTCGACTGACTGAATGGACAATCTATACTCAAGGGGATGTTTTGCCAAAAGTCTTTTTATTTTCATTTCACATGATTTATTTTTTTTTCCATAGCTTTGAAGCCTGCAAAATACACACGGCAAACTTCTAGTTGTTACTGTGAGCCTCCACCCCAGCCCTGCACTTTGTTCTGCTCAAGTCCCCTGCGTGTTCTGCCTTGTTCTTGCTTAGGCTGTAAGTTCTCTGTGCCAAGAGCTGTCTCCCTGCGTGTCTGTGCAGAACCCCCAGACAGGGGGTGCCTGATGCTTCTGGGCAGGAGGACAGCCCCGACAGCGGCTCTGAAGGTGTGTGTAAATTCCCACACCCGTGTCCTGTCCGTTCTCAGCACTGACCCAGCAGAGCTGCCCACTCCTCTGAGGTCACTGCCAGATCCAACAGGCAGAGGCAGGTGAGGGATGGGATGGGATGGGATGGGAGGTAGACCTAGCGGGAAAAGTGATCCCAGTATCTTGTTTGCTGTTGTGGTTTTGGGAAGGGGAGGGAATCTAAATGGGAGAGGGAAGGGCAACGGAAAGCAGAGTTGCAGGGAAGGAGGAGAGAGCCTGGGGGGTGTGCTGAGGGACGTGGGGTAGAACAAGAGCATTGCACAAGTGCCAGCTGGGACGGAGCTGGGATAATGCAGTTAAAACTGTGTGAAGTGTGGGCTTTTCTGCGACTGTCTCAAAGTAACTGATACTCAAGTGTTCTATCCTGCTGAGGATGTTAAATTACACTTTACCTCGGATGTGCTCCTTACTTCCACTGTGTAAAACCCCTGTATGTGAACGTGTAAATTTCTTCTCCCATTTGTAGCCATTCTGGACAAAACACACAGGACTCTGGAGCCTGTCCTCATCACTCTTGCAGTTCACCCACTCCAGCTGGGCAATTCTTTTGGAGAAACTCCCCTCCAAGAGTCGTCCTGCCCATAGGATGCAAGTGTAAAAACTTTATGTCCAAGAAGTAAGCAGCAGTGCTGCTGAAATCCATTAGCAGGTGGAATACCAATTTGCTTACTGTGAGATATGAGTCTCATGAGAAGAGAGTCCTTGCTTTTACTAGAACCCATCTCAAGTTGCTGCTGTTCACCTTTCTCCTGGTCCCACAGATTAAATATCCTCAGGTCTCCAGAAGATGTATTAAATTCCTGCTTTTTTGCTGTGAGAGGTAGATCAAATATCTTGGTTGTAGGCATGAAACCTGGCTATGTGTCGGTGCTTCTTGCAGCGAGTATGAATACCTTGTCCTTACTCAGCTCCATGGGAAGGTGTAATCCTGCTGATGCAACTGGAAACCTGAGTTCCGTGGACCTAAACCCACTTTTGAGTAGACCTGCTTGGCCCAGCTCAGCAGCCTTGGCTGAAATAGAAGGTGTTATCGATGTTGCAGGCTTCAGAGTATCTGCCAGGAGCAGAGCGCTCAGGGTAGATGTTCCCCACACCCTCCAGGTTCTTCCAGCTTTCACACTATAACATGACCCTAGGGGCAGTCATGGGGGACAGGGGGATCAAGATGAACTAATACCTACTGTCGACACCAGGAGTGAGGGATGATATAGCGATGACAGAAACTAATGGGGAATGAAATGTGATCTGCACAGGTACGAATGATGCTTCTCACTCCCTTTTCTCTGCTGTCCAGGCTCCTATCTGCAGCAGGATACAGTTGCTGAGAGCAGTTCCTGTTTTGCTTGGCAGGGAGGAAGTCCTGCATGCAGTAAAGGAGGAAGAGCTACAGCTAAGTTGCAGGCTGCATTTACTCACCCTTTGCTGTTTCCCCCCCTTCACTTAGCTCATGTAAGTTGGACAACATGCAGGTGCCATGCTGAGCCCCACCTGAAACTATCAATTCATTAATTACTGCAGTAAGTGTGGCTGTTCTGTTGACGGGGAGCTACATCTGGCCTACCAAAGTTAACTACTGGTTTGCATGTTCCTGGTCTTCACAGTTGCATTAAAATCCACTAAAAGATAAAATCTATTTTCAAAAGAAAAAAATAAAAAAAAAAAGATAAAATCCATTTTCAGAATTATGGGCCCAGTGTATTTACAGTCAAGTGATACTAAGGAACATCATCAAACACATGCAGAGTGCCACACAGCACGTGGTATCTTGCAGGGACAGTCCCTCCTGGGAGTACGTGCAAGGCCAATCACCAGAAGGGTCACACAGGTGACCATCTGTGCAAAAGTGTTGGCTTTGCCCTTATAGGAGCAACTAAACACTTGTTGCATGAGCCCAACACAGAAAGCTGTGGTGGAGACCTGCCTGGGAGATGGTTGCCTTGAAAGAGCCTCTGCAGCTCCTAGCTGGAGGCTCAGCAGCAGTGCTGCTTCCAATGTTATCCCCCTTCTTTGTGTTGGCGGAAGTGAAGGAAAAGTTTGTCTCTTCAGGAGATGTAGAAAAAAGGAGGTTGAACACAACCCCATAGGCGGGAGCACAGGGTGGACAATGGGGTGGTGGGAGCTCGTTAAAGGTTAAGACACTTCTATGTGCCCTGAGCACGATGGGGGAGAACAACTGACTATTCCCCATCCAGGAAGCAGCGGCAGCAGAAGCGGTTTCCGTCTGGAGAAGCTGCTGCTGTCTCTGTGAGAAGATCTGTGTAGAAGAAGCATTTGGGTCAGCCTCTCCTGATCAGAGACCTGGCATTTGAAAAGGAGGGTAGAGAAATTCACCGGCTGCTGTTTTCCCCTTTCCCCCTTAGAGGACAAGCCTTTCCTGGCAGAGCTGCCGGCGCCGCTCCCCTGCCCTGGCAGGTGGCCTGACGGTGACACCCTGTGCGCATTCAGCAGCTGACTTGTGTGCAGAAAATCATTTTGCAGAGCCAGCATTGTCTCTGTAAGGAGGAGTTGTCCTTAGCGAGGACACCAACTAGGAATGTCCAGTAAAAAACTACTTTCTAAACACCTTGAAAGGTGCTGGGTGGATTTCAGTTCTTATCAGTTAGAGACCTTATTTCAGCCTTCAAATTAGCTGAAATGCATGGGGAGTATACATCCCTTTGGGCATAGGGCTGTGCCCTTAAGTGTGTACCTAGAATGTGTGTCCCTTTCCCCCAGGTGTGATTATACAGTCCACGTTCCACTGCTCAAAGCTTTGCTCTCCGCCAATACCTCCCTGTGCACTAGATCCATCACCACCTTCAAAGGACTCTTTTCAGGGCTCGATGATCTTTAAGGTCCCTTTCCAACCCAAATGATTCTATGATTCTATGACTGACTTCCTTTTCCCTGTTAGTACCAGAAGCCACTGCAAAATTTTATTTTATGTTGTTGGATGTTTTTTAGGATGAGGAATCTCTTAAGAACTTAGAGCTAATCAAGACTCTCATAATTGAGATTAAGTAGAGCACCGCCTTTTGGATTTTCCTCCGTCACTGGGAAACTGTGAATGGTGGCTCCCTGCTATGCTGTGTGCTTTACTGGGGTGCATTCAGAAAGTCATTGCTACAGCAACCAATGAGGCTAAAAAAAGCTGATAAAATACATAGCATCTTCTCTGGGGTTGGCTGAAGGGCAGAGAGGTTGCTACTCCCTCAGTAACATATTTTTTTGGTCTTTTTTTTTTTTTTCCCCTTGAAAGAAATATGTTCCCCGCAGGCAGATTCCAGATTGTGGCTTTGGCAAAATAGGGAGCTTAAAATGGAAAGTCCATCTGCCCCAACTGCTGACTTGACAACTGTGATGCTGGAATAAGCCGTGCGCCTAAATGGGAAAGACGGAAAGACCTGGTAGGCACTATCCTGGGTGCCTCTCGCAGTGCACCGATGGGTGCACAGTAATGCTCTGTTCAGGCACGGCTGACGTGGTTTTGTGAGACTTCTGCCAATGCGTTGGTGGTCTAACAGATGCGGGGAAATTTTCCTGAAGGACTAGACTGGGTTTTTTTGCTGTGATGACTGTCCTCTAGAGAGTCAGCATAGCATCACAGCCGTTAATGCTCCCACCTGTATGCAAAGCATTTCCTCTTCTGGTTAGGGACAGAAGCTGAGTGTTAGCTGGAGCAGCCTGTGTTAGCTGCTAAAGCCTACCAGCACAGGAGGAGCCTATGAAGAGCAAGCACCAGTTATCTCAGAGATAGAAATCCTGGGTAAAAAGAGCCATTTACGGTTATGGTGCTGACAGTGGCTTTTCAAGTGCCATTCCAAGCTAGTAAAATGATCTGATCAGCCACTAACTGCTGGTACCCTAAATGCAGGTTACAGCCACTCCTAGAAGAGTCTGGTTGGGAGTCCCCAGACCTGGCTTACACTGATGCTTGTGTCATGTCACCCCACCTCGGTCGCTGCCTGCTCAGCCCAGGAGAGGCTGGGACTCGGCAGAGCCGGGTGGAAGTCAGCTCCTCCTTTCCAGATGCCTCAGCTCCCCAGCTGCTTATGTCTGCAGCAAGAAGCTGCAGTCACTCACAGAGATGCTGAGGGGAGGAGTAAAGGAGCTGGGAGAAGAAGGAGGAGCAGTTTGTGGCTGCCCAGAATAGAAACGAGCTGACAGGAACACGTATGTCCCCTTGCCTGGGACTATGTCCCATCATGCTGTCCCCACCAGCAGCTGTGGGCAGAACCCTCATGCTGAGGGTATCTGCCTGACCCAGGTAGCAGCTCTTGTGTGCAAAGACAAAAGATCAGAAATGAGACTGTGCCCACGGGGCCACTGAGATCTGTCCCCTTGGTAAGGAGCTTGGCTAGTCCTTCATTCAAAAATACCAAAGCATCTATTTTCAGACAGATTTAAGTATCTTTAGGATCTGAGTATTTGGCTGGTTTCAGTCTCGCTGTTCTGGAGACTAAGACTTGGGCGGTTGTCTCCTTGGGGATTTTGCTCTGTGCAGCTTTCCTGTATTCACACCTTTCTCAGCAGTTCACCCAGACGCAGGACTATGCTGATACAGGTTTATTCTCTCTAACTGGGACAGACATATGGTATATATGCTGCCCAACAATACATGCCCTTCCAGGTTGGGGAAATAAATGCTAACCTACCCTCTTCCTGATCCTAGACAATAAAAGCTGCTTTTGCTCCAGATATGTTCTTTACACTATAAGGTAAAAGGGCTTTTATTGTCCCATAGCGTTTAGCAAATCAGCAATTCAGTCCTTTGGGTGCTGACACCCGAAACACAAAGCAGGATGCAATTAGATAGTTTGTAAATTTATATTGACAGTGACCTTCCAGTGTGACACATGGAGTTACTTTGGTCAAAGATAGGATGCGCTTCATCATAAAGTGCCCATTCTGGTGGACTTGTTGGAATGGCAGCCCAGAGGTCTTGCATCAGCTGATAATGAACAGTCCAATGATGTGGAATCTGCTTAACTTGGGACTGCCTCCAGCCCGGTTTGTGGCTAACTGGCTGCTTTCCCCATGGGAAAGGTCACCCCGGCAGTTGTAGGGAGAAAATTTGGTAAGTCCAGGAGTCCTGGAGTTGTTATTTCAACCTAAATGTACTTTTTCCATGTGAGATTTGGCATTTTCATTGTCAAGACTCCTCATGTAACTTGCAAATTTTTGCCCTCATTTTAGTCACTTTAATAGGTGTGTGAGTGGCTGAGCGCATACTGCACTGGTACCGGGCTGGATGCCCATTCTATACTAATTTCTCCAGGTTCTCACTGCATTTTTTGGCTTAAAAGGGCCACAGCTATCAGTCGGGCCCCTACTAGAGTGAGTCTGGAATGAATTTGATAAATGAATTCTACACATGCATGACACGAACACACTCATTGCTACAAGCGTTTCTTTAACCACTGCTCCCTTATCAGCATGAAAAACAAGTATGTTGAGTATCTTGGGCAAATACACTCGTGCAGATGCTGGGAGAGCTACAAGCGATATCAGCAAACTGGTTCAGGAATAACATTTGCAATTCAATACGCTTTGAATTGCTGTCAGTAAAATGCTCATCTTTCCTGAAAGCCTTAGGCCATCCCTGCCAACTCCCTCGGTCACTCTCCTCTCTGAGACCACATCAAGATCTGTCACTGTGACAAAGTCCACATAGACTTCCCACACACACTGCCCTCTAATTTATGTCTGACTGAAGTACTTGGAACATAAAAAGAAGACAAAGCAGATGCTGACTGGCTAAATAACAAATCTGTCCTTCCTGTCCTCAGACCAGTCTGAAACATTTCTCTCTGACAGAAGTGATATTTATTAGGGAAAATAAGCTAATGATTAATAGCTATGCAATAATGCACTGGTGTTGTAAATAAATAGCTTAAAACGAGTGCAAGCACAGCAATAATAATAGGCTTTCCTCATATCAGCGTGGATGAGTTGGACAACCCATGCTGAGAATTAAAGGGTATTTCAGTCCTTGCTCTTACAGAGAGAAAGCAGCCCCTGGCAGCAGCCGGTCTCTGTGTAGGGGGAGTCCATCTAGTAGGAACTGTGGTGAAGGATTGCTCTTGGGCTGTCACACCACAACCGTATAACGCTGCGATTTCCAGTCACTCTGAGTTTGTGCTGTTTGGGAGTCAACAGAGGTCCGGTGTCCGAGCTGACCTCCCTTTTCCCATGCCTTTCATCTCACTTGACTTCTACTCCCCGGCTCTCTAGTGAGAGTGTTTGAGGGGACGTCCTAGAAATAAGAACAAATGGAAAACTGTGAACAGGACCTGTATGAAGCTGTTAGGGGGAAAAGATCTAAAGGAACAGAGCTTCCTAGCGGTGCATCTGCACTAAGAACAAACTTGTTACTAGATCTCCTAGAAAAACTGTGCAGAGAGTGAGTACATTTGGATGAAAGATCTTCTTGCTGTTGGGAGATGAGGGAAAGCGATGCTTATAGGAGATTTTTTCCCAATCCCAAAGTCCAGAATCCAAGTGCAATAAAACGCTGTACCAACACAAGGAAAGCAGCAGCCATCTTCAGTCTCTGCTTCGTATCACTAGGGAGGAATTTTGAGTGGGCTTGAAAATACCTGTTTAGATTGTCACCTGAGTGATCCAGCGCCTGGTGGGCATGCTCGCTGGGCTGGAGAGCTGACCCACAAGTCCCAAGGACACAGCACACGGGCCCTGCCAGCTTCGTATGCCCCTTTCCTGCCAACACTGCAGAAGCTGTGCTGTCCTCCCCAGGTGAATGCCTAGATCCCACTGTAATTCTGCAGGTCTGGTAAGTTAGTTCCTACTGTTTTCCACACAGAAGCATGTTGTTGTAGTGCCCCTCTCCACCTCACCCCTCCCACCCTCCCACAGTAATAAAAAGCATGAGGTTTTGCTGTTCAGTGCACAAGAGCAGCGTTGCATTTTTATAACGCCTTGTAAATACTGGGCTATACATTTCCTTCTTTCTTTAACTACGTCTTGGCCTACACTGACTTCTTTTGCTTTGACTGACTCTAAACCAAGATTGGAGATCTCAGCAACTGAAATGATGATGTGAAGGATCCCCGTTAATAGTGATAAATCTAAATTTCTCCTCTTTTGCTTTGGGAAAGCCTACCTCCTCCACTGAGCCCTGAGGGCCATCGCTCTGGAACTCAGAAAAAAATTTTCAAGAATTGAGAGGTAGAAGAGGTGATAATATTTGTGTCTGTAGATTCCATGTATCATATTTCTGAAGGTTTTTCACCACGTAACCTACTTTTCCTACAATCAATTTTCAACCCAGAAAAGAGGTTGGGATCAAACTTTGAGACTACGACTAAAGAACCACGTGTTTCTGTGAATGAGGGGCAGTAATATCTCTTATTAGGAAGTTGGGGGCTTTCCACGTAAGGGATATGCAGTAGATCTGGCTACCTAAGCCTACTGGATAACACATGGAAAGCTGTTGCTTAAAATCGAGATTAGAAGATTCCTACCAGACTAGAAGGTAAGAATCTGTCTGAAAACAAAGGTAGTAAATTGTGCTGAAACATGAACTGCAGTTCCGAGATCATCTTTAGCGTGTATTTTGACCTCAGGATGAACAGTGCAAATGTGCTAACAAGACTGCTTAGGATGCAAATTTTGGAGCAATTTTCAAACATGGAAGGAACAGAGTATCTTCCAAAATTAACTAAATGACCTTACAGGCTGGGATAAAAGCAGGGGTTTGGGTGGGGAAAAGGAGGGAAACTTCTGAAAGTAGATATAGTAAGACAACCATGACGTTACGGTTTGAGTGTTATAATTAATAATTGACTGTGCAGAAACGCATGATGGATTCCCACCTGGCCCATCAGCCAGCCAGGCAGTGGGCACAGCAGGGCTGTTCCGTGTGCAACAACGCAAACAATACTGGAGCCGTGGGAACACTTTGCAATTTGCATCCCTTTTGCAGGGACAGGAAGAATTTGTTACCCATATCAGGTATTTTAATTTCTCCCATATGCTCCAAATCAACAGAAACTCTGAGGAGACTGAACTGGGCGGTCACATGGGCTGGTTTATTTGCTTATTGGAAACAGGGCTGAAAACTGACTTTCGTGCCACCTCAGGCACCATTTTGGAGGGTGCTAATTGCCCTGAGAACATCATCTGTACATTTCAGCACGTTATTCGGAGGGCAGCATCCTGTAAAAAGTGGCCTTTGCAGCTCAGTGCAAAACATGTGCTAGGCAAGCAGGACAAATCCAATCCTGAAAGAAGGAAGTTTATCTGCCTCTGAGGATTTTAGTAGTATGTTCCCTGCAGAGGTTATATGGATCTTATCTTCACTTTACGCTAAGCTACCCCACGATGACATCCACTTGGGAATGTGGTGTATTTGCTCCCTCTGGAGGCACCCAGTTTTTCAGGAACATAAAATCAAGACAGAAGCAAAACTTTTGTTCATGATTCTATGCTGCAGAGTGTGGAGGTGAGAAATTAGGTAAGACATGAATCTTCCTGAGTTGCAGTCCTTCCTGCTGGTGCCTCTCTTGTCAAGCACAGATCTCTGGAGCCAGAAGAGCCCCCTGCAGCGTTGAAGGGAGACAAGAATAGTGCTGGAAAAATCCCTGGAGCTCAGCTCTCACTGAAGCATTAGTGGGTTTAAAGCACAAATTTATCATCACCATCATCAGAGCATGCAGATTTCTGAGATGACGTGGGCAAATCCGAAGTGATGCTACACTAGCCTTATATAGCCTTGAACACACAGCTTTGGCTGTCATGAGCAGAAATCCTTTATATTTAGTTCAGTGGAGTACTGGAGAAAGTTGGGTTTGTAATGTTAGCTCTAAAACGCTAAAAGCAGCTCTGTGTGCTGTTTCCAGAGCAATGTCTTCACAAAGGGAAGGAGCTTTAGCAAGCTGCACTGCTTCTGTTTTACAGTGGGAGAAACTGAGTCAAGGAGGGAACAAGACCTGCTCAATGTTGCACAGCAAGTCAGAACTTCCCAACACGTTTATTTGTCCGGTGCTGCATCCGTGTCCTCAGACATCCCAGCTACAAGCTAAGGTCCCTCTCAGATCCTGTGGCCTGGCCCAAGGCTTATTTTCAGAGGTGGTGCTCTTGTGTTTCCCGGCACTCCTTGCTCTATATGAAGTGCAGTGATTTCATGGCCTGGCCCCTACAGGTGTGTTTCCACTTTGAGGCAGTAAAGACTCTGAAGAGGGCACAAAATTCCAAATGGGGAGGTAGTGGGTTTGCTGCCAGTTGGGAGGGAAGGCTCAGCCCACACTGCGTGTTTCCTCGTAACAGATCAGAAATCATCAGCACTGGTTAAATTACTGCTTCTTCCCTTTCTGTATTTAAAAACTGATTCAAACGGTAGGAGAAGCTGGGGAAAAAGATGATGCGCTGTAACTTGTGATTTTTCACTAAGAAGATTTAGATACCTCCATTCTCAAATAGATTGTGCTCTAAAGTAGCATAAGCCAGGGCCCTTAATCCATCACACACATCCCCAAAACTTACCCTAGGTAAAGAAACATTGGAAAGGCAAGAAGAGCTCTGGTGGAAATTGCTGCAGTTCAGAACTTGTTCTCCTGTGCCTGCCAACACTGGGATCTTCCAGATCTGTCACTTCTGCGAGTCACACCCCAAACAGACCTGACCCCCTTTCACCTCTCTCATATTTACATTCCCCGAAATGTGAGCTTTAACAATTCAGTCTTTTATATTTGCATACACCTTCTGGGCACTTCTGAGCTGATAGAGTCTTTTTAAAGGTCAGGCTGAGTAGTGAAGTGCAGGGAATGTAAATAGATCTCTACCCTGGACGCTTGAAGGAGGAGGAATCACTTTGGGCCAGATAGCGACCTGATACACATATACAATACAATATAATAACAGCACAGTAGTCCGGAAATCAGAGCCACCCAAAGCTAATTTTTAGCTTCCATAGTCCTGGTATCTGCCCATGTCATATTTTCAGAAGAAACAGCACGCAGTCTCAGTCACCATATTTTACAGATACCAGATAATACAGGCAGGAGATCGGGAGGCTATAACTGCACAAGATTCGGGATGCCTATCTCTTGTGTCTTCCTTAACTTGCAGATCTGCAAAATAGGGCTGGAAATCTTGCAAAAACTGAGACATCTGCTCCTTTTATCTCACATCCCAATGCAGAATGCATATTTTTACCCATTCAGAGCAATTCTAGCTTAATTATGGGGTTTTTTTTCTGGACATTAAAATGGTTTCAACCACTTTTAGATTTTAGTGGGGACAGCATTGATTTCATGCTCTCCCATCCAGCTTTTTATGTTTCAGTAGTGTCCATTTCCAAAGATTGCTGTTCATGCAATGTCAAACAAGTCACCATCACCTTTACTGGTATGTGAAAAGTGGCAAAAATCTCTTGTCAGTAACAGTACTTCCATCCCCTAAAGCCATGCTTTTTATGTGCTGACCTGTATCCCATTATCTCTGCACAGATATTACTTTTGTTTACCTGCCACGTTCATGCCCTGCAGGCCAGTTTTACAGCAATTCTCCCCAACAGTGCAGCCTTCAGGTTGCAATCTCAGTACCTGGAGTAATTATGTTTGAAGGTTAATGTTTCATGAAAATATCAAACCATTTCTGCCCCTCAGCTTTACTGCCAACTTTGGTGAAAGCCTGGGTGTTTTTTTTTAACTCATTTGTTTGTTGTGGTCTCATAGTAATCTGCTTGGCAGCCTGATGCTTATTTCTATCCAGGATTTAATCTACCTGATAGAGCTTAAGTGAAATGTGAACTGTGGGTTCGTCATCTTTGGAAGGTGAGGGACTATGAATGTCTTTTTCTAACTGAAAGTTCTCCTGAGTGTTAAAGGAATATTTGGAGCCCTCTTATCAGGCTGTGTTTAGCTAAAAATTTAATCAAAGGCCAGAAACAAAGGGCCTGTGCTAGTGACAGATGGGCAAAACCCCCAAATAGTTATCTTCTGGCTTTGCTATACGACATAGAAAAGGGAAGACTGAAATACTACCTGTTCTGGCTGTAAAGAGAATACTTTTTCTTAGAAATTTGCCTGCCATATCTCTTACAGATTTTATTTTCTCTACACAATGTGGGGAAAAAAACCCTTCCTTAAAAATAAAATTCTTGCATTATAAAAATTGACAAAAATCTCCTAAACCACCAATAGGACTATTCTAAAGGTAGGAAGATGGGCACGGATTGAGAGAGAATGGGGTTACATTTCATCAGAGAGGCTGCTGCCTTCGCTTATGGCGCACTCAAGGTATCTGATTAACATGCAGAAAGTGATCTGTTTTTCTTTATCTCCAATTGATGGCCAACTGAAAGGTTAGGGTTAGGGATGCTGCTTCTCTAAATTATGCAGAAGAGGAGAGAGATCGGCGAGAAGGAACACGCTCGATTCCCTCGAGCAATATTCTAGCAGCTGCTTGCCCGGCTGCCCAGTTTGGTAGGGTGTTGGGAGTCACCCCCCAGCAGCTGGTTATTGGATTCAGCAGGGGTAGAGGTTCAGAAGAAGACGTACTCAATTGCCCAGGAAAGGTACGCCTCAGGTAACTCTCTTGGCTTTATTGTGCGTTAGAAATGAAAGAAGCTTTTCTAGCAATGTCACCTCTCTGTTCAGGGGTGTTCAGGGTCTCACTGACAGCGTGGTGTCCCATCGCAGAGCCTCAGAGTGAAAGTGTAAGAGCTGAAGAAGTCGGGCTGCTGGGGCAGAGAAAATACATTTAACAATTGAGTGGTATTTCAAAGCGCAGGGTTCCCAAACTCCCTTGGCATTACAGACTTGTGCTAGCAAGGGGTCAAATTTTGAGGTATTTTGATGACAAAATGCTTGCTGAATTCAAATCAAGGTGTTCCTGGCCGCAGAAGCAGGGTGGGGATGGGGGGCCGTGGCTGCAGCCAGAGCACAACCTCCGCTTTTAGGTTCCCTCAGGAAGCCTCATTCTGCCTGTTCTGCACAACCCACCTTTTCTCCACCTTCCTGCTGCTTCATAGACTGACATTTTTTTTGTTCATTTGTGGGTTTTTTGTTCATTTGTGGGGGTTTTTTTTGTTTGGTTTTTGGAGTTTTTTTTCCATTGGTTGGACTAGATGATCTTAAAAGGTCCCTTCCAACCTAGGTGATTCTGTGATTCGTACACATGCACTGGAGCCTGTCTGAACTGGCTACTTCCCTTTCTCCTGTGAGTAAAACCATAATAGTGCTTTACCCGATGCCGTGTACAAATAGCTACTGCATATAAAACTAGCTTTACCTGGTTTTGTCCCCAATGAACCAGGGAATTAAATAGCTGCTATAAAATGTTGTGAAATACTGGTTTTACGAGTTAGATTTTGTGTGGGCGAAGAAAGGCTGCCTGAATTCTTGGTCTTGCTGTTCATGTATCATTTTCGAAACTAACTTGATGAATGTGATATAGTTTGATGGCTAAAAATAGCATACCAGTTTTGTGGTGGAAAATGTTATTAAATTTAAAATAAATATAGGCTTCTGTATGTAGGTGTGAAAGAGCGCACAAAGGAATGCTTGAAGTGAATAGGTTTGGAAGCTTTTCAGGCAGAAAAAAACCCACATTTTTGCTTACACCAGCACACATTAGTTTAAAATCTATTTCAGAGTTTGCTATGTTTTGGACTCCTTAGGTGAAAATTAGACAAAATTATTATGATCTCAACACCCATGGACAAATGCTGCAGGCTCAACGCTTTGAACTGTAAATATGACCGCAATAATGATACTCACACAGGGGTAATAAAGAGATAAAAATGAGACATGCCTTTCAAAAAGTTAAGAAAGAGCACCTGGGACAGGTAGAAAGGACAGGAACAATGATGAGAAATAAGATAAAGATTTCTAACATTTTACAGTTATACAGAGGACTTGAGCCCATCTAATCCAGAACCTGCTCCCTAGAGAGTCACAAACCAGTGTTTCAGTGCTACCCAAAAAGGATAATGCATCCAGCTGATGGTGCCACTCAGAGGGGTTTCGTATGGGTGAGGTGGTGGTATCTGCCTGACCCTTCACTTGTCACAATTTTACGCCTTGGAGCCTGAGAGTTGCTGATGTCTATTTGAGTGTTAATTAGGTCAGATGTGAACTGTATAATTTTTGGTCAACCAACAGAGCTGGAGCTGGCTTTAACTTTCTCAAGGTCCCTGTCATTCAAACTGTGAAGTTCATTTAGAGAGCTGTTCTATTCTTGAAAACTTGGGCACGAGAAACCTTCCTTAAAAGCATCCCCAATTCTAAAAGGAGCTTCAAGAGTCACATCAGAAAGTGCTGCCTCATGAGAGAAATAAAAAAAATCTTTAAAAGGCAGGCGTAGAAGTTCTACACCTTAATCATTCAGAAAATCAACGCAGAGAGCAAAGAGGTCATGGTGCTACGCCCAGCCAGCTGGTTATTTGGAAGATGGTTAGTGAAGAGAAATATGCAAAATTTGCAAATACCGAAGATGGCGATGGCTGATTCACCTGATGACATTCACCTCCGAGTAACGACGAGTCCCCAGCTTTTCAAGGCACAGGCTACTAAGGCAACAGCACTGTTCAGACCTGTCACAGCTCGAGCTGTAACACAGCAGTATCCGGGCAGAGGCCTCTGGTGCCTCAGCTTAAAAAAAATAACATTGTTGTGTACCTGCAGGGTAGTAGGTACCCAGAGCATGGGCAGAGGGATGGTTTGGAAATCATCTCATTACCACTGGGTGGAGCTGAAGCCCTTTTTGTTCAAACTGCTCCTTTCGTAACTTCTCTCTCATTTAGAAAAATTGTGAATCAGGCTGTTTACAGATCGATTTGGAGAGCTCGTTATGTTGATGACCTCATTCTTCTGGAAGGGGAGGTCAGTGAATGTATTTCAGGGGGGGTGTGGGCTCTCCAACAGTATGTGGTTGTTTGGACCTAAATGTCAGACACAGCCAGGACTTGGGATGAATTTGTAACGCAGTCAGACAGTCATATAAAATCATTGTTGTCTTTAAATGCCTGTAATAAACCAGCCAGAAGACTCTGACCTGAATAAGTGAAGGGAAAATACAGCTGAAAGAAACTTATCAGGGTGAAGAATGTGCATGTTAATAAGTTGTCTTTGTTTCTCAATTCGGCTTTTCTGCTCTTAATGATTTTGAGTGACAGCACCGGATCCATAAAGGACAAGATGGGAGATTGGATCAGGACAGACGTAGGGAAAATAGGACATGTTTTGAAAGCAAATTCCAAGCAGATGGGCAGGGCAGCAGGAGGGTGAAAGCACTTGTCCAGATCACTTGGTGCTCATTACTTGTTCTTTGTTCCTGTCCTGCTTAGTTGGGCTCCAGTTCCCTGTTTTCCACCTGCAACCAGACTCCCCTTATCTCATTCTGATTTCTCTTCTCAGTGTTTTGCTGACTGTCCTGTTTTCCCACAGCTGGTTCAGGCCAGAGCCTGGTCCCTTGAAGTCTGGCCATTTGTGTGATGGCCATGTAAGAGCTGCCCTCATTGCCCCTCTCCTGGAGTGTGGCCGATGCACAGCAAAGGGCTGTGTCTCTGTTCTGTGCGTGTCACAGACCACCACCTAGACAAGCAGCTTGTAACACTAGTGAGCTGGGCTTCCTGAGATGTGAATCCTGGTGGTCAGGAGCTCCATTAAATGATCCCAGTTGGATTTAGCTGCGATGGCTGAACATCTCCATGCCTCAGAGCTCTGAGAGCAGAAACTTCTTCAGGGGGTAGAGTTAAATCCAGCAGGGCTGAGGCTTCAAGCTCTACTACTACAAAGGTCTGCCGACACAGCTGCGCCAGAAAAAGTTGTAGGTGTAGATGTACCACTGTTGGCCAGCACGTGCGTTTGTTACCTTGATTTATATTGTTCAGGCCATGGAAAGAGACATTCACATTACAGACAATGCTGACGACAGAAGACACTATTCTCCTCCTGTGGCTTGTTACTGCTCTTCTCCTGGAGGCTGCAGCCTCCTTTATGTGTGGGCAGAAGAGATTGTTCCCTAGCGTGCTTCAGGCAAGGTCCATGGAGTGATTTAAAGTGCTGATGGAAGTGGTTAGTGCTAACTAATCCAGCTTTGTTCAAAGCATGAGAGAATGCTCACAGGATTTCTTTTGTGGGCCCAGCTGCAGGGTGGTAACTCCCAGCTGGCAAATACTGATGGACAATTGTGAAGCAGAACATCTTCAGCCAGGAGGATGTCTGTCATCAGCCCTGGTAGTCAGGACAGATAAATTGGCAGAAAAGCTCTTCCTGTTGGCTGCGTTTCTAATAGGAAGCCCTGCTGACACAGCTCTGCTGGTACAGGTACAGCTGTGAAGATACCGTGGCATGGAAATATCCCTTGTTTTCACTTCTGAAAAAATTCTGAACGTTTTCAAGATGTCTGAAGCTTTCCTGTTATTCAGCTGGTCCCCTGACACACCCCCTCACCCGTCTCATCCCACTCTGCTCCTCTCATTTCTTCTCTTCTGTGTGAACCCATGTGAGAATCAGTACACGCGGTGCAACCCAGCCACTGAAGGCTTCTGGCTTCACCTGGCACCACTCTTGAATACACTCAACAAGTCAGATATCCCTGATTTTGGTCCATAGTTCCCCTGTGCTGCTTCTGCTCTGCCCTGGGTCTCTGCTGATATAATTAGAGCAGACCAGCATAATATGTCATTATGTCATTAGACCATGACATAAAATGCATATTGTAATACAGTTTATTGATTGAAACTGGTAGAGGGATTTTCTGCTATCATAAACATGCTCAGATGTGAGGGTGGTAATGTGATTGTAATCTTTGCATCTATCCCCTGCCCCATGTGATGATGAAAAGGGATAATTATTGCACTTGTTAATAATTTAGGAAGCTAAGCAACAGCACCTGGAAATTAGGTGTCAATTTTGCAAGATTTTCACAGAATGAGTAAGGATGAAAAATAGGTCAGGCAAAGTTACGCTTCTGTCACTTTAGAGAGGGGAAGGAAGTATTTTTAGCAAGAAGAAAATGCTTTCTCTGCCTAGCTAGGCAACACAAGTAGGTAGCCATAACCGATGAGCTTTATTACACATGATTGCTCTAGGCCTGACAGGTCACTGATGCTTTCTACAAACACTCTGCAGAAGTGTCAGTTGGTTGGTGAATGCCGGCAGTCTATCTGCAGTGATTTGGAGGGTCATCTTTATTTTCTCATCTTGGCTGAGAGGTATTGTAAACCTACAGGGCTGCATTCTGGCATAGATTTATTTCGTTTCTGATAGTAATTTTCCAGAGCAAGCATCCTAAAACAGCGTTTTTCAAAATTTATTTTTCTGTGCTTTCTGTACTGAAGAAAAAGAGACATATATTCATATACTCATACTCTGTGACACAACAAGGGGATGTTAGCACTGCGGAAAGTTTGTGCTGATATACGATGGAATAGGCTACGACAGACATAGCTCTAAATAGAGTTGGGGCGCTGCACTCTGTGCTGTCTATTCTGCTGTAGCTTTTATTACTGGAATATTTCTCTCTTTCAGTTTTTAATTCTCCCATCTCCATTTAGGCTGGCAATGTGGATCATGGGTCTTTAAAATTGCTTTCAGTAGAGGATTATTTTTGTTTATATTTAAGAATACTATTTAAAATTTGAAGCCAAGTTGAAGAGTTTTGACACAGGGTGTGTATGTTTGGCATCTCTCAACAGTAATAATGTTAAAAGCAAAACTTCTATTTGTAAAAAGACATGATTACAATTCTAGCCAAGGAAAGACTGCTTTTAAAATTAAACACCTGTGTTATTGAATCAAACTGCTCAATTACTTTTCAGTATACAGCAGTACAATATGTACGTAGCAGCAATTAATTGCTCTGCCTTATGTAATTATTTTTTTTTTCCTGGATAGCTTGAGGACCTTTGCAACTGCTCCTTTCGATTGTGGCAAGTGGGGCTGTTGTGGTCTGAAAAATAAGCTGTCAAACCACGTGTTACCAAACCACTTATTACCAAAATAGAAGCCACATGCCTTCCTCGCTCTGCATTCATCTCTACAACAAGAGCAGCATGTCTCGCTCTGGACAGGTAGTTGGGAGGACCTTATAGGACATAGTAGTCTCATCTCTGATCAGCTGCATTAGTTTTTATGGATGTCAGGGGGTTCTGAGTCACATTTTTTTCATCCCAAAGCATCCCAGCAATGTGAAGTTTGTATGTATTTAAGTTCATGCAAGATGAATATTTAGCCAAACAAAGGCTGGTGTTGGGAGTGGTACTAGTGTAGTAAGTTTTTATTCTTTAAATAAAGAGAGGATGGCACAATGACTGTAACTAGAGATCTCAAATGCAAATGGAATGTGGAGACAGACCACGTTAAGAAGGTAAGCCAACTCCCAACTCCTATCATCTTTCCCTTACAGAGGAGGGGACATTTTTCCTGGGGTAAAAAAGCGCATCATGGAGAGTTTTCCCTTTACCCCATCACCTGAATCAGAACATTCCATAACTGCACCAGGAGTTATTTTCCCAGGCTCTGATAAGCTTGAGTCATTTTATATTTCATATTTGACTTTGTCATATCACTTTGTGTTTCTGAAAGAGATAATAGTATTGAGTCATATTTCTAAAAAAACATCTTTTCCTGCAGCTTTTGGATTTTACTATAGGGAAATATAAGGCTTCAGAAGCTTCTCTATTTCAGAGCCAATAGGTTTTTTTACAGCCTTGGTTCTTCTGAATAGTAGGAAGTGGTCTACGTTATAGAAACCTTATACGGTCACTGGTGGGCAGGAATCCTGCTGGATGGTGCCCAACATGTGTGTGTTTACATTGATAGAGATCTTAGGGGGTGTTTTTATTTCATAAACCGTACCGTTATTTCAGTACTATTGTATGCAATTTATGATTCTGAGATGCCTTTTTTAAGTTTCTAGAAAGGGGGTTGTGAGTGCAACTTTTATAGCTTTTCTGTAAAAAAGGATGTACCAGAATGACTCTTTATCTAAAAAGATCCATATTTTCAATTGGCCCCATGAAGGAGCATTCAGTACTGGATGGTTTTATTGTAGTGGAGTTATGAACAGTTTTTATATATTTTATTACAGGAACCAAACAGTTAAGTCATCCACTCATTATCAATATTTTCTCAATAAAGTCTCATCTTAGCGTTTGGTCAACCTCAGTTCTTGGGTCAATTTTCTGTGCCAACAGGGTTTACATAATACATAAATATACTGGTACCTGTAATAATGTGTATTACTTCCTGAATGCATTACAGGCTCTTAAGCACTTAATCAAATTCCTTAAGATTATCTTCTGCCTCCTCTTCTGTAGGCAGATTTCTACACCAGTTTGATCATTTTTATCTGGGGAGCGTTTTTTAACCTGAGTAGATACGGAAATTTTTGTTCTGCTGTTACAAATCCTGTGGGGGTACAGAAAATCATAGTATGGTTTGGGTTGGAAAGGACCTTAGAGATCATTGAGTTCTAACCCCCCTGCCATGGGCAGTGACACCTCCCACCAGACCAGGTTGCTCGAAGCCTGGTCTTGAACACCTGCAGGGATGGGGCATCCACAACTTCTCTGGGCAATCTGTTCCAGTGCCTCTCCACCCTCACAGTAAAGATTTTATTTCTAGTATCTAATCTAAATCTCCCCTCTTTCAATTTAAAACCATTACTCCTCCCCCTATCGCTCCACTCCTTGATAAAGAGTCCCTCCCCATCTCTTCAGGTTCGCACACCTGCTCTTAGGAGCACAGCTTGCCACATGGCACATTTGACAGTGTTAGGGCTTCTTTTGTTTTAAAGTAGGCCCCCCAGTAATATTTTTATACCATTGATATAGTTATTCTACAGTCCATTACTGGACTGTAGCTGTATTTCAGTTCATTCCTGTTCATTTATTTACATGGTTATAAAGCTTTTTTTTTAAACTCTTCTACTATGTAAACATTTTTAGGACACCCAAGAAAAAACAGTTAAAATGCTCTCTACCATAAATAGAGCATTTTCTGACTGTATATTCATGCATTTGTTTTGGTCTTAAATTCCTTTCCAATTTGTACTGAGTGCAATGCATTACTACAAATTGCTTGCTTTTGGCAGGCGTGACACTGAACCCTTGTACTGATTCCTTTCTGTGGGTTTTTTGTTGGGTTTTTTTTTTCACTTCCATTGCAAATAAAACTTTTTTCCCTCTGTTTAGCTACCCTGACATTCTGCCTTCATTTTTTGGTACGTGTTTTTAACCAGAAACGCTGTAGTTCTCTTGGTTCTTGTTAAATACTTTTGTATGAAATTGCTGCAGCCTGTGCTCTGTTCTTTGCTGTGTCCAGCTTGCAGTCGCAGTAACAGTTTGTCCTTATGTCTGTGCGTGGCAGGATCTGAGTCAACAGGAAATGTGGCATTGTACGTGGTACTTTTTAAACATCCCTGGCAACTTCAACCCTCCTTCTTAAGAAAGGTGAAAAAGTGAGTAGTTGGAAGAGATGAATGTATAAGGAACACCAATGAATGTTTTTAAAATTGCACGATAGCTTCTGTAAACAAGAAAATTGTACTGAGGTAGTATCCATCTTAAAATCTCATTACTTTTAGATAACCCAGCTTATCAAATTCCTCTTTCATCTCTACTGCGATATTTTTCTGGTGTCAGACTTCTCTCTGTCACATAAAGGGCACGCAGCCAGCAATTTAGACCTCTTATACTGAGGAGGTGACTGCTGGCTTTATCTCATTGGATATTTATTGGATAAATAAGTGTACTCTGTTCATGATTTTTAAAAATGTAAAAAAAATCCAGCAAATAATTAATGAAAAATTGTTAATTTCACTTCACATTAGTGAACTGATAATTCCTCTGTACAATCAGAGACTTTTTTGGGGTTATGTAACTTTTATCTGAAATTATTTTTATCTCCTGTAAGCAACAGGACCAGATTAGAGTGCATGACAGATACAGAACTAGCCAAACAAATATCCTTTTTTATGAATCAAAAATCCAGTTTGTCCCTTGAGCACCAGCACATCTTCTAAGGCTATTTGTAATTGTAGTTGCATTTGCATAGCAGCGTTAAAAAGGGGCTAACACAATACAGCCAGGTTAAAGCCCTTGTAGAACTATGCAGCTTTAAAATCATCTGAAGGGCTAATCTTCCTGTATTATGATTCTGTATGTCCTTCTTCATTGCTTTGTTTCATCTAACTTTTGTTTAAAAAATTTATAATTTATTTAAAAGAAAAAATTATCAAATTAAGAAATCCCTGTGCTTCTAAGAGTTGGAGATTATCCACTGTCAGAGCCACCAGATCCATCACCTGTCACGATTTTGAGCCAAGCAGGCACAGACAAAACTCCAGGGAAGACCACTTCTGGATCAGGTTTAGGGATGCTTTGTCATTTTTCTGCTTTCATAGAGTCCAGCTCTTTGAAGCTGAACTTTGTGAAGCTTTTATTCTGATTTAAAAATACAAGAGAAATTAGATGAAGGAATTTACTGTTATTCATGATTGCACTTACTTTTCTCTATGATAAACACACAATCATTGAAACCTGGGTGAATCCATACTGGAAAACTCACAGAAGGGACCCACACAGTATAAAACCTTCCCTCTAAGCTAAACATGGGGCAGTCCCAGTTGTGTGGATTCTTCAAGAACTGAATGGATCCTGGGAAATCTTTGAGACAATTATCTCTGAAACCTGAGCTAGATGAAGCATAGTAACCTATGTGAAGATTCAGAGTTTGGAATATAAACACAGTAGGAAATTCCTTCCAAATTTAAACTGTTAGCTGTGTTAGTTACAGAAGTGAGCTTACTTGGTAAAACTGCAAGGAGTATGGGTCCTTACTGTCGCATGACTTAAGGATATACATATTCCTCTTTCCTGATACCATTTTGTGGAAATCTTGGAAAATTTTATATCTTAAAAAAAAAAAAAGCTGCAAAAGTAATCAATGACATTTACTGCCGCTTTCTTCTTGTTAACACTAAAATAAGAAGGCTGACAGGTATTTTTGCAGCGTGTTTTTTGTTGCCTTAATGGCCACATTCTGACCCTGCTGAAGTCACGTAGCTGAATTCACACTCTGCCAAGCACAGGTCTGGGCTTGCATTTAAGCCCAGGCTCGCCTCCAAAGCTTGGTGTTTACACATGAGCTTGTGCTCAGGAATAAAGCTTCATCTGATCTCTTATACACCAGCACAGCATTTTAGCGCAGGCCTGGGCTGTCATTGCAGTGCCAGTCATAAGTAGAGTCACACTGCTGCCCAGACCACAGCAGATAGCCCAGCCTTGATTCTTTGTCAGCCTGCGTAGATGTTTTCCATTTCCCCTGCAGCCAGGCTAGTGGCTAGCCACGTGCAAAGATGAGATGTGGGAAGCAGAGCTCAGCAGGGGTAATCCTGCCCTGAGACCCTCTAGTGCCACAGGACAGAGCCAAGCAGTTCTAAAGCTGTTTGGCTGTAGGATTTCCCAGGTGTCAGGAGAGCCCTGGAAACGGCACAGCTGTGTAGACAGCTGGAAATTACCCTAATTTCTCCTCCAATGTAGGAAAGGGCAGGCAGTGAAAAGGGCATGGCTGGAGCACTGCTGCATTCCGCATATCCCCTGGGGCCACTGCAGCTAAAACAACTTTAATTTGCTCCTTGGGTCCCATCTGCTGTCTGGAACACAAGGAATGAAGTAATCGCTGAGAGGCCTATCTGCCCTCCATGGGGATAGACTGGGCAGCATGGCAGGGCCAGGGTGATGAGTCTGGGATGTCTAGACGAGCACGCTGAGCTGCCACTGGACTTTGCTGTGCTCTGATTTCGCTCAGCAGCCAGGCATTGCCATGCCAAAGGCTTCTGAGGCAGAAAATTCTTCCTCGATGCCCAGCCTGCTCCTCTGAGTGGAGAGGGGAGGGAGACTGAAGGCACAGCATGACGGGCTGCCCACTGAAGTGCAGTTGCTGGGTCAGATTTGAGATGTACTGGCCCCTTTATCCAACAAGCTCCAAAACTATCAACTTTTATGGAATTGCAAAATTAATTAGGTCAGCACAATGATGAATGATCTGAGAGAGTTTTGTTGTTTGGAGTCCAAGTACCGTCTGCATTTGTTTTCTGGCAAATGATTATACATTTTAATGGATAATTCTTCAGCCTTTATTTGAGTGTTTCAAGTATGTCTGTCTCCCTTATTTGTACCACCAAATCCCTAGCTGAAAATACAGCTGATAAAAAATAATATGTTGGTGATGGCTTACAGAGTGAACTGCAAGTGGTGATGTGTATGTCCACATATGTCTTCCAGAAGTGTGACAATACATACCATACAACTGCCATAGTACTTTAATATATTGTGAGAAAGATGCAATGATTAACATTAGTTTCTGTCTAGAACTAGAAGTATTGCAATAAAAAAACCCAGGTAACTGAAATACTAAACACAGCACACTGAAGACTATAAAATAGGCACTGCTACATGTAGTATGTAATTAAGTGTAAGAATCACCCTTACTGTAATAATTTCCTGCATCCCTTCAAATGCAGCAAATAGTCTGGGATAAGGAGGCTTCAGGAAAGGGATGCAAAAGTTGTTTTACAGAGGTGCTAATGTGCCCTGTACACCAAATACTGTAATGTACATATTTCTGACAGTGTTTTGCTTCTTATTGAAACATTTCTGAGGCAAATGATGGGTCATGCTGATAAAAAGAGCATCATATAAAGTGTTTTCTTTTTTAGAAAAAATTAAAATGATTATATTATCTAGCTTTCTTTTCTGATCAGAAGGTATTTACGTAAATTTTGTAATGGGATTCGGGTATTGATTTCCAGAGTTATACTTGCAAGGGCCCTGTTAGCACTTATTAAAAAACTGTTACTATAGATAGCCTTAGCTGAGATGTGATAACTATTCAAGTACACACAGATGCCTTGTTACAAACTTAAAGGAAGTGGATTAGATTAAACAATCTTCAGTGACAACTCCTGCTTTAGGAGGGGAGTTGGACTAGATGATCTCTAGAGGTCCCTTCCAACTCTGTCAAATCCATGAATCCGTGACTAACTTGTTTTACCGTACTGATTAATACAAAATTTATAATTGTCAATAACATAACTATCCCATGGAAAATCTATTTGTGCACATGGCATCAATCAGAATACTTGTATTAAAGACAGCTTATTGAGAAAATAAATAAGAATTTATGCACATTTGGGTAAAAGAGTTAATGCAGAGGAAGATTCCTTCTAATAAAGATTCTTTAGATTGTGGCATCCTAAAAATTTATCTAGCTTGCCATGTCCCATTGCAGTACACACTATGTTAGCTATAATGGAGGAAGGTATTTCAGTCTTCTGTTCTGATGCACAAGATCTGTCTCTTGGTCAGTGAATACTTTCTGTCCTGATCACTACTAATACTGTTCCCAATGCACAAAACACCAGAAAATTCACTGAGAATGATTTCATGTGTTCATTGGGAGGAGTTTTAATTTTTTATTGATGAAAAGTTATTGATCACATCTGAGGGTCCTGTACAGAACTTTGTGGGCATTAACTAAATCAGTTTGCCTCGTCATTCAGTTGTCTGGTATGTCTGGACCCAGTTGTGCCGTAACAGCAAAACCACTGTGCTTGTGACTGAGGTTAACAGCAGAGGGGTTTCGGGGGTTGGTAGGCTCATCCACTCTGAACAGACTCACCTCCTGCCTGTCAAGACTACTCTACCTTCATAATAATTTAGCATTTTTTAACTCTCTGTGATGCTTTTTTTCCATCAGACTCATTTAACTGGCGATTTTGTTTTCCATTTTTTTGGTATGCAATACCATCCCTAGATGTTCTATATTTTTGTCTGTTTCCCATTACAGTTGTATAGGAATGTGTAGTCAATTAAAAATGTCTATTCACTGAGACAATTGCAAGTTGTATACATACAAAAAATCCACAGGCTTAGAGTATATTTCTTGATTTTCATTCTTAGTGAAAGAGGCAGTTGAGAGAAGACCTCTATTTCACTTGGTATGCTTTTTACTAAAGTCATCTCTTCAGTAGTGTATTAAAGCCTGTGGTTCAAAACTCTTGATCTAAGTAAAAAAGCATTAGCTGTTTGTCACAGTTACAAATCTCACTGAGAATAAAAGGCCCCAACACAGCTGTGTTGAAAACAGCACAGTGGGTGTTTCAAAGACCTTCACCTGCAAAATCGGCATTCTTGTGACCTCTGAGATCTGGCTGTTATTTTATGAGTTCAAGTCAAGGTTGTCTTATGTGTTCTTAAAGTTTTTTTAATAATATAGGAGTCTGATCCTCAGTTTTGACCATCCTATTCTACCGTATTACAACAGAAGTTCTGGAGAACTGAATGCCCTGGGAGGGAGAAGCTGTGACCTGCAGGATGTCAATCAATAGTACATGACAGTCATTTGAGACCCCGAAATCCCTTACGTGACTTGCTGTCACTGGTCAGGCTGACACCTAGGATTTCCTACCACGGAGCTCTTGAGTCTACCTCGATTAATCACTAAATCACACTCCAAGCTGCTGCTGTGTGGTTTTTATTTATATGCATGGAGGGGGGGGTTCAGGGGGTGTGTTCCTAGTTTTTTCTCACTTTCTTTCAGAGAAAATCATTAACTGGTATTGAAAAATAAGTTTTAAAATGCCTGCTGACTTTTCAAGGAGCCTGATGTTCATACTACACTGATGCTGAGTTTCTACTTAACATAAAATCTCATGTAAATACATTGTGTCTTCTGTAGTACAGTAAATCTGCTACCTAGATAAACCATGATACTGCTTTTTCTGTTGGTGTCATTAGGTGAGCTCACTGGGCCAGATGACAGAGAAGGACAGCTCGGTATTTCCCAAGTGAGGAACCTGATGTTACATGCTGTTAGCAAGAGAGACGGCATCAAGGGAAGTATTAGGCAATGAGATGTGACAGTGTCTGTAATGCCAGGATATCCCTACGCAGTGTGAGCGAGTTGCTAGGCAGTGAGCTGACAGCCCACTATCGCAAGCACTTGAAAAATGGTATGTTTCTTGACGTACTTTTTTAGGATGAAAAAAAAAAAAAAAAAGAAAAAGCTTTAAAAAAGCTTTAGTGTAAATAGACAGGGGAAGGGCTTTTTCAAAAAGTTGTCTCCCAAATCTGACTCAATTTCAATGATTTTCTTTCCCTTGCTTTTCAGTAAATTCCAGGGTTGATTTTTCTTTTGACCAAACAGACTAGACGAGGAAGCAAAAATAATAATTAAAAATCCTGGGCAAAATACCTTGAGATTCTAAGTGGGGAGGAGAGGTGATTGATTGCAAGCTGTCTCCCAATTCTAAGACTCTCCCAAAAAATCTCTTTGCAAATTCAGGATACTTGGGAGCTCTGCAGATGTTGCAAGGAATGGGGAGGAAAGCCATAATGCTGTTTACCATGATTCTTTTGCACCTTTTAATTGCCAGACATAATCTGGATAGGAGACACTGCTACTAAGTGAAGCATTTCTTCCACATCTGTAGTTTCTCCTAAATTTGCATGAATGCATGTGGGAGGGGGGATTAGTGCATAGCCATATGGGAGGGAGCTAAAGGCAGAACAGTTTCTTAGTGAGCTGTGCTGCAGGAGTGGTAAAGAGACAGCAAAGGGAGCAGGAAATGATGGAGGAGGGGAGAAGACTCAAACGACACTTAATGGAAGTGATGCAGAATTCCCTCGAGGACACGAAGGCTATGACCCTTCTGCATTCCTTGTGGACCCCAATTGGAGAAGCTCTTTAAGTAATTTATCAATGCAAACTCCAGAATGTTTTTTTTCCTACTTCATGGGATTTTCCACTGGACAAGAAGGAGAAGGATGTGCATTACTTAATGGGAAACTGAAATGAAGGTCGTTCGTTTGATATTTCTTCTGTAAATCAGCAGGCTGGATGATAGCTTTATGTTCATAATATATTAAAGTGGGGCATCAGCTACTTTTAAAGACATCATTCCTCCTCCCTGGGTATCAAGAACCTGGAAACTCCTAGAATGAAAGGTAGGGGAGGGGTAAGTGGTAGGGGAGGGAGTGGGTTGTGTGGAAGTAAGCCAGGACTTTATACTGTTCCCTTTTTCCAAATTCCCTTCTACAGTATTTCCAAGGCAGCTGCAGACTTAATGACCTAGCATTCAATCAGTGACCCAACAGTACTTCTCATCTCAGTTTAAGAAAGCTATCGTTACATCAGCATTCATCTTTCTGCCCAGAACTTCCACAGCATGTAAAAATCCTGACACCCGAATCAGCCCCTGCTTTTTATCTATAGAAGGAAATCTCAGTGACAGAATTCTTCAGGTCATCTCAGACCAAGAAGAAAGAGCTGTCCCGCTGAAATCTGGCATATCCTCTGGGATCTGTGGGAGTCAAGGACAGTTTTCCCCAGGCAGGCAGCTTTTTCAGCCAGCTGCCTAGCTGCATGGTCTTTCTCTGAGACACTACATGGGAACTATGCAGAAGAGATAATACATTCCTCTGCCGATTAATTTTTCCTGGCGTATTTCCATGGGCCTGAAGAGCAGAAAACATGTGAAGATGTAGGAGGAAAGATCTGGCCCTGTGTATTTTCCTGAAAAGCTAGTCTGTTCCACACAGCTGCTGGTGGTTCTCTCCCTTTTTCTTTTTCCTGATAAAAACAGAAGTATAAAATTGTTTAGGTTTTTTCCCAAGGATGTTTCCTGAGCTATTATGCATATTCTGTTATTGTTTTGGAAGTGTTGCCTGCTTTATCACAGACTGGCATTTTTATTGCCTTTATTCTTATGAGTCAGTAGACCAGCTAGTAAGTCTAATTACCCCCATTCTGTTCTGCTGCTTTTGACAGATAAGAGCTGTAAACTGGGTAATATCTTGTCAGTATACTTTAAACCTCCTGCTTTGTAAGCATCCATCCAACCCGCTGCCTTTTCTCATGGCTCACTTGCGGCGATTGGTTTAAATACTTGTCTTCAGTCACTTAACAGAAAGAAATCAACAGAAGAAATAGATTAAATTGAAATGGAAAAGTCTTGAAAGATGTTTCCTACCTGTATGAATCCAAACCATAAGCACTTAACTCTAAGGGGATTAGAAGATACAAGGGAGAAACAGAAGACCTTTTTCTTAATATCCTTTCTTAATGTTCTTCGTCCAAATACACACTGACATAAATTTCACATATGCACATGCTTGTTTCCTCTGCCTCAAAACAAAATTGGTACAGTCTGACTTTTTAATAATGTATTATAAATAACTGGTAGTAAAAAATGCAAAGAAGAGAACAAGGACTGTTAGTTTTGAGGATCTTCTCTATCTCCAACTAGAGTCTATATGGAATGCTACAACAGAAGGCATAATTTACCTGAATTTTTTGCAAAATATATAAAGGAGAGAAATTTTTCTGGTTAGTGATCAGTTTATGCTGTGAAGCATCACTGACACTAATGCTTGAAATTCTTCTCCCTGTCAGCATGTCCTTATGATACATGTACGTATCTAATCCTTAAAAAAAATATTCTAAGCTTTTTGTTTCATTTGCTGAACTATTTGTTCTCTAGCACAGAGTTCCAGAGCCAAAGTAGTACATTGCATTAATATGCATCCGGAGAGAGTTAATGCAAGCTTCTATTGTCTCTTCATTTGACAAGGTGTTTTCTCTTTCTCATTGTATGTGACAGGGTGTAAGATGTGTTTCATTTGCTTCCCAGCTTCTGTTAAGCCTCCCTGCTGGGTAAAGATGGAGAGAGGTTTCCTTAGGACTTGCACTGCCTCGCCTCTCTCTTCTCAAGAAGTAGAACAGAAGCCTTCACCCAGCTGCTGGTCTCAGGCTCAGTGAACATTGCCACAGGTGCAGAGGTGGTGCTGGGAGCTGGGCTCCCCTGCAGACAGCAGAGCAGAGCCCAAGCCAGGATGACAGCCCTGACTGAGGGAGTTCTGATGGTGTCCCAGGCTGGGGAGAAAATTCTACCTAAAGGCCCTGGTGACCGTTCTTCCCTCAACAAGCCCGCTATGCTGCTACAGGGTATCTGTACCACTGTGTGCTGTTGAAAACATTGTGTACTTTTTGATCTTCAGAGTAGAAACTGTCACTCTATCTATACATTTATGTACCTATGAGTGCATTGACCTAAGGGTTTCACTGGATGATGATGATAACACATAAGAAATTTGCCTTATTCTCATCTATAGATCAAAGCACTTAAACACACTATTTTTAGTTTCTCTTGTTTTACAGTCTTCTCTTGTGATTCTTTTAGGTTCTTCTTCCTAATCCTCTTTCTTTTGATATACTTTTTTTAAGCCAGAAGATAAAATACTAAAAAGTAATATTTAAGCTAAGGATCTATTGGTGAAAATACTGTCATGTTTTCTGTGTTTTCCATAAGCTTTGTTTAGTTACATAGTGATAGTATCCTATTTCACTTTTATTGCAATATGCCCATAATTGAGGTCTACTACATGCATCATTTTAAGTCCATTTTCAAAAATCTTCCCCCACCCCAATTCTGCATTTATCACATTTCTCTTATTTCCATAAAACCAGCCCAGCTGTTGTTGATTTAGACAGGTTCTCAAATTCAGTTTGCTTGTATAGTATGTAGAAGTCATGATTGTCCTGGTAGGAGCAACTGTAGTAGCTTCCACACAGGCAAAGGCACCTCCCATTCCTTCGTATTCATTCCTCTATCATTATACAAGCACACTCATTGAAGTACTATCCCTGCCTTGGCTCTTGCGCTGTTCACTGGTACCTCTCTTTGTTCTCAACATCATGCCTTGACCCGCACGGAAAGTCCCAAACCTCATTCCTTTACCCAGCTATTTCTAGCCCCATTGGCTAACTGGCATGCAAATGCTACGCAGGGTTCACAAATTATTGTATGTGTATAACTCTTTGGAAATCCCAAATACAACATGCATTCAGCTCTGGCAGCCTTCTTCCTGAGAGGGAGAATGAAACCTTGTCCTGCAAATGAGCAGGCTGAGAGAATAACTTATGATGCATAGTAGCTCTTAAAAAAAAGAGGTGACATGGGCAAAGTAAGCAATAAGGAGCACATCAAACTTCCTCTGTGTTGCCTTTCTGCAGAATACTACATCATGTTCAAAGTGTTAGTTCTTAGCTGAGGTTAGTTGGTGATCTAAGCTCAGTACTGCTATATGAGAACCTCAGCACTGGAAGCAAAATTTACCACACTCATCAGACACAAAGGAGCTTTCTGCTTTATAGGTACATTTCATTTGTGCAGGAGACAGACATGGCCAGGGTGCAACCTTAGAAAGGATTCCTGTAAGAATTAAAAACCATTGGGAAATTCTCTAGTTTCTGACTCAAATTCAGTATGTACCTCTTCAATTTAAGTTAAAAGTATCTGTACCTATATCTAAAACACGAAGTATAGCAAAACAATATGGCTTATTTACACTTCTCTAGGGAGAGAACAAGACAGTAAATCTGTTCAATTATAGTTGCTGTCCGTTATATGCTGAGAATTGTTCAGACTGTGTTGGCAAGAGCAATATCATAACCTGTAAATGCTCCAGTACTACATTATGTTAGAATAATCCCTGGCAAAGTATTTTCTTATGCAACTCTCAAAAGATAATTTATAATGGATATGTCATCTTTCAAGGTGTAACACTCCTTTGAGTCTCAGGTATGTGTTTTTACTGATGTGGCAGACAGCAGTAGCTCGAGAGGACACTATATGGCAACAAACTTTTAGATTTTAGC
Source organism: Gallinago jamesoni (assembly GCA_025769975.1). NCBI lineage: Eukaryota > Metazoa > Chordata > Aves > Charadriiformes > Scolopacidae > Gallinago > Gallinago jamesoni. The sequence continues at coordinate 1,507,796 of JAOQGH010000004.1, forward strand.
AGTGTCGTGTATTTACTTCTAAGGCGTTTACCTTTTTAGAATACACCACTACATATTTATAGAAAGTATTAACCACAAACTTCATCCTAACAGTCAGAAGCTCTCTTTATAGAATATTAGTGTGGATTTGGGGTTCCTTGTCCTTATGACATATGGCTCCTGCTTTGAAAAAGGAAAGAAAAATCTGGAAACATATTTCACCTTCTCACATATTTAGACTCAGATTTCAATCTTTAAATGACAACTTCCCAAGTATATCAGTAGGAAAGGATGATATGCAAATGAAAATTAGCATATCGATGTCAGCTTTGGCCACAGAATCAATCAGACTGCAGTAAAAGTTTAGGTGAACACTAGCTAAAATACACCCACTATATATTTTTGGAATTTGCTTGCTGAGTGCACTTTGAAGCCTTTCCAGAGTACACAGAAAAAATCTCTTCAAAATTTCAGAAGTTCAGCAGCCGTCTCCAGCTGAGACACATTTATAAACACTAGACCTTTTACGCCAAGTGCTCCACGTCAGATGATTTTTCTTAAGAAACAGTCCTTGACTCCATACAGACTGACTTTTTATTTACTTTAAAATAAATAAATAAATAAATAAGTATTTTATCTTTTCAGCTATTCTGATGAAAGTTGAAGTGTTTTTTCAGCATGGATATTACAAGGCTGTGAAAATGTCATGATTATCTTTTCTGTTTAAAGTGAAACTTTGAAAAGTCTCTACATTCCCCGTAATATTTCTATTGTTATGAAAGCTGTTTCACAGCTTAAGAGAGAATTTGGGTCTAGAAACCTGGATTATTTCATACATGGGTTTCTCAGTTCTAGTAAAGACTATTGAAACCTTATGTAGATATTTTTCGAAATGTTGTTTTGTCTTTTTCTTTTAATGTAAATGATCTTGAATGGTTTTTGCTAAGTCTAACATGCAGCATTTTCTAGATGTCTTATCTCTGTAACTGAACTCAATCATGCTGATAATGCTTGAGATACACAGGAAAAAAATGCAGTACCTGAGACATTATCTCTGCCTTTTTTTGTTCACTTAAAACGAGTAACTAAAATTATATTATTACTTGACTTCCTAATTTTCATTTAAGCGGGTATGGAGCATAACATCAGAGTACTTATTCCACTTTGATGTTACGCTCCGTACCCGCTTAAATGAAAATTGAGTACTTATTCTACTTAACATCAGCTCCCAACAAGCCACTTTATATACTAAGCACACTTTACATAAGCAGTAGCTTGATACCAAGGATTGCCAAGGTAAGACTTGATACGAAGGTAAGACTTACAGAGCAAGACATATGGACTACAACAGATAATGGCTGCACTGCTTATCCCAAAAGTATTCCAAATAAATTTATATAAATGATTCTGAAAATACTGGCCATAAAACAATGTATTTTATCTATATTAGTAATTTAAGCAATGGTATTCATTAAATCTAAAGCTGAACTTTCTGACTATTCACATTATTCACAGCAAAGCTCTTCAGTAACGGATGGCAAGGCCTTCAATGGCGCTGCACCTATTTATACTAGTAGACATTATACTCTTACATTTTCAGACAAGGATTATTAGCTGTGGATAAAAAAGCCATCATAGATTTGCTTTGTTCTGCATTATTTCTGAAAATACCTCACAGTGTTTTACAAACAGTGCAAAAAATTCCATTTTCCCACCTTTGCAAGCAACAGCAATTATAATTGCAGGAGATAGATGAAGCACAGTAAACCATCCAAAAAACCAAAGACTAAAAAGCATAGGCACCAAGTCCAGTTACTTCCTATGAAGCTCGGGGCAATGATGAGGTGAAAACAATAATTTCTTCCATATAGAAGGAAGAAACAGTTTTTAAAAAAATAATAATTGAGGAAACTCCCAGAAAAGGGATGAGGTAATTTTATAGTATGTTTATGACAGTATTATCCTTGCTTTGTACCTATATCATAACAAGTAACAAGATGCTCAGTACACATCTAATACCTTTCAAGGATTTCAAGGCTCCCAATAAGCACTAAGAGATGGATTATGACTGACCATTCTGTGACTATGGAGGATGATGGATGCAGAGTAAAGTGCTTCCCTAATTAACGTGACCCACATGAGGACCAGGCAGGCTGTAGGCTTGCCCAGAAGCAAGGAGCACAGGATCTGTGAAACTGCTCTTCTTTGGTTCTCCTGATACAGAAAAGAGAGTGAGCTATGGCTCTGTCCTTCCTCCTCCTCCACGGCTGGATGTGGAGAAGTAAGTACACAGAAAGATGTTCTGTGTTCAGGGGAGTATAACTGTATACAAAGGAGTACAACTGGCCAGGCTTCCCATGGTGCAACTAAAGAATTCTAGGAAGTTTCCTTTTTTTTTAAAGCAGACCGCTTCCTGATTTGCCCATATAATATTACCTTTTAATGACAATTGAACTGATTAACTGAATAGTATTAACTTAATCTGCTTGCAATTTATGACACTCTATAATGAACCTGTGTTGAACCTGTGGATGCAATGTTCCCTATTGTATGGTCAAATGTAAAGATTCCTGGAAACTGAAGTTGATCATCTCACTAATAACATTTCATATCACAGAAACAATGGAGAGCTAAGAGGGGAGGGGGGTTGTTTTTTTAATTTTTTTTTCCCAGTTGTTAACCATTTTGCTCAAAAATTGAAAAAGACTTTTTTTCTTCTCCAAATAGCTGTTTAATCACTGCTTGAGGTTGAAAAAAGTGTGTTGGAGCAGATGGCGAGAACATAGGATTTAAGCAGGGGACAGATGTAACCATATTAGGGAGCCTGTAAGATATATCTCTTGAAGTCTTGTGGCAGACGTGATCATTACTTTGTTTAGATAGATGAAATATTACTAGTTTCAATTCACAGTTGCTGTTGTCCATATTTGGGATCTTTCCCCTTCAGATGGTCATTAAAACCTGTTGTAAATCATCATGTTTGTGCTACTTCCATACTGTGCATAAATCATGCAGGCATCCCAGCATCTCTATTCTTTATGGAAAATGTGTAGATAACTATTTATACAACATAAAAAATGGTTTGCTTTCTATTCAGCAGTTTACAAGTACTGTCTCTAATGACGTACTGTCTCCTGGGATGTACAGGGGTACTAGGAATGCAGAAAAAGAAGGACATCGGTATTCAGCCTCTGTGCTGCCAGTCGTTCTTTGCCTCTAGCTCCCTCCCTGGTATTATCAGCATCATCCCTGTCGCAAACGGCTCCTCTCAGGGCTCTAATATAAAGCATGTTTCTGACTTTCGTACATCTGGAGTGTAGGAAGACAACACAGTGAAGAACAGTATTCTCTTCCTGTGGAAAAATCTGTAGGTTGCGGGAGAGACAGTGAGGAAATAATGTGTTATCTGTGTTCAGTTTCCTCGCCGCTTAGACGTGTGGAAGAACCTTTGTTGACCTTGGGAAAACAATGTTTTGCAGACGTAAAGAGGAAGTCCTCTTAAAGTGTGTGTGTGTGTACACACACATTTTATTAATATATGTATTTATATGCATGTTTGTGTGAATCCTTAAAAAGCTGTGATATTTCCAACTCATCCCTTCGTTGTTGCTGGAATTGAGAAACAAGTAGCCATGTATATACCGAAGGAGAAGTTCTAGCACTAATCACAATATCTTTAGGAGCAAATATTACCACATCACTTGAACATAGTGAATTAGAGCAGCTGTGAGGCATACACCCACTCTTCAGTACAGCACTCTGTAATGTTTTCTACCTCCAACTGTAAACCCTTAACATGTAGGGTGTCTAGTGTCTATTTGAACCAGATTTCTCTGGTACAGACATTTTTATCTGTTAGAATATTTTTTTACGCTTAGTTTCAAGTTTGACTGAAACTGAACCAACTGAAAATTCCGCTTTGTTATGATTGAGGCAGGAAGCTCATCCTTCTTATTAAAGGGCAGAAGATTGTATGTGTGTATTATGTATTAAGTGTAAACATCCTCCAAAAGGACAGAGGAAGATGGCAACAGTTACGGCAACGTTATATTTATCCAGTTCTGATTCCTATTTTATCTATAACAAATGCAAGAATACCACGGAAAATTACAGATCAAAAAAGTAGGGATATGTAGGTGTAAATGTCTCAGGCTACTTACCTCAACTAGAACCCCGATATTAATTGCACAATGTAAAGCACTTTGTTTGTAAAGTCAGACCTGTATAGGTTAGCACTCCAAAATCAGGAAATAACAAAATTAAGGTGGCAGGTACCACAACTCTGCTTCAGCACTGTGATGCAGTCTTGAGATACGATTTCACAGTTTCAGGAAAAAAATTTATTCTCATAAATTGACAGGTGAATTTAGCAACATTTCACATTTATTTAGCGTCTCTCACCCTGATGTACTGTGTGAATTAAGTGCGGCTAGACTCATGGTATAACTTAGTCAAAGAGTTAGAATAGAAAATAGCACTTACACATTATATAAATAAAATATTTTCTGTATAGTCTCATTCTTTAGGGAACTGTATGCTTTAGCACTTAACCGGTTGGGACATCTCCTATCAAATTGATTTTAACTAATGACGTTTTATAATAATAACTGTTTTTAGGTTCAGGCAATGTTAGGAGAACTTCACTTAGTGCCAAGTGATTAGTAATTAATGAAGTGCTAACTAGGTGCCAAAATGTAAGCTATACTCTTTCTAATCATTAGTTACCAAAACAAGATTAAGAAATGTCTTTTCTGCAGTACGCAAGGAGTTTGGCTCAAAGGCAAAAGAAAGAATTTGATTTTATATTAAATTTAATCCCAGAGCTTTGTATACAGCATGATATGCTCAATCATAATCAAATATTATTTCTTTTTTCCTTAAAATTTTTAGAATAATTTGTATTGTAATCTACACAAGCAAAGCTGATTACATTAAAGTAACTTACATTATACATTTTTTTACTCTAAAATGCTTATGTGAACTTCTGGTAATGAAAGTATAATAAACAGTGACTGTACTCTGCTGGCATTTTTATAGACTTACATTTTACAATAGCAAGTGCTTCGGATTGCAGTCTCAATGTTTCATTACAGCTGCTCCTGCAAACACGTTGTGGTTTGTGTAGGGAAGCATGCACATTTTATGTCGCCGAGTGGAAAAACATTTTTGATCTGTGAAATTAGAAATACACAGATAAATTTACATCCTCTCAGCTGGAAGAAAACGTTGAAGATCCAAGCTGTTGCTTTCAAAAGGAAATCCTATAACGTTTGAGGGCTTTCTACATATGGTGAAGCTAGTTACGCTCTTGTCTATGTGTAGCTTCTTTGTTGGACAGTGAATTATACAAATAATTATTGCTAACAACATTTGGGAAAAGTATGTCTGAAAAATAATTTCTGAGACCCATAGTAAATAATTATTCAAAAGAATACTTATCTGCAGGATGAATAGATAAATACCATTTCTAAATTTGTCCTGTCGGGTGAAAGTGGTGATGGCAAGTGTGATGTCCTGTGGGCTGTAAGATTTTCAGCAATGTTCATTTGGAATGATTTGCATAACCGTGTTTGTTCAGGTTTGGCCCTCTGTGCCCATCTCTTGCAGTCCGCCAGTCACAAGTGACAGCGGTTTCCTGTCACTTTTGACAGCAGCTTTCTTCATTATAACCAACTATTTTGCCACATATTTTCATTTAGTCATTTCCTCTCTTTTTTATGCTTCCTGTGACTTGAATATTTAACAGCACAGCTGCAATATTCAACTAATAATGAATTTTAAATAGAATATTTAGTATAATGGAGAAAATCTGAACCTATAGAATAATAAGGAACATCAGCTATGCGTGTAGAGCAGTTAACTGAATATTGGAAGGTGCTATCTTGGAAAAGATTTCAGAATCATACGGAAAAAGCAATTAAACATGGGAATCTAGTGTAAAACTGTGGCATTTCAGCACATAAGTGGAACTGTGCATTTCATTTTCACAGTCTAATGCACATGCTCCTTCCCACTTATTCTTTAAAACTCTTTTTGATATGAAATGATGGCATGGCATCCAACATTTTCTGGTTTTCTCTATTTTGTGTTTTGACATGTGTGCATGACTTGTGTTCATAGACTGAGGAGAGGAGAGATTTCTACTAAACTATTGCCTAGTATGCCTCTGTATTTCTTAAACCTTTGCTTTAGACCCTCTACAACGTATAACCAGATTTCCTCCCATATGTACTGTGTTGTACTGATGACTATTTATCAATATTGAATTTGTCACTATATTGTCTTCTTACATAATTGGGTCATTCCAAGTATCTCCACAATCTGCCCCACAACTGGGAGTAATTTTGTGTCTTCTACAAATATTGTCCCCTGTGCAGCCCTTTTTCTAGATTATTTTTAAGGTTATTTAGCATACATACCCTATAAAAAAATCTTAAAAACACCTGACTCCTTTGCTTTTTCATCATGATTTGGAATGACCATGCATTCTCCTGTTTCATTTCTCTTAATTTTTGGTCCATGACATTGCTTCTTCCCCACAACCCACTATGTAGTTTTTCTGGAAGCATTTAATGAGAGAATTGTAAAAAATTTCTTTCGAAATTTGTATCATTTAGGCTCTATATCCACCACTTAACTAATGCAGAGAAAGTTGTTTTATGAGTAGTTTTGTCTCCTTTTCTGAAGAATAGCTTACAAAAAATTTACCTTTGCTTCCCCCTTCTAAGGTGCCTTTACTTAATTTTTTTTAAAAAAATATTCTTTACTTCTTATAATATTTTTAAATTTTTTTTATTTCTGTGTTAAAAGTTGTTGTGGTCCCAAAACTGGTGAAGTATTTTTTCCATTCATTGACCCACCTGCTGAAAACCTTTATTTTCCTTTTGTTTATCCTGGTTCAGAATGAGTTTGACACTATGCCAGATTACTGTGGTAAAAAAAACCCAAACAAAAGAAACCACAAACAAACGAGGAAAGAATGTCCCCTTTCTAGGCACAAAACTTCATTAAATTTGGGAAAATGGCACTGTACCTTTCTGCTTTACGGTCAAACTTGTGCCTAGTTTCTCAAATCCTTCCTGCCTTATTTTCCTGTCATGGTTTTAAAAGTAGGTACCATCTTTCCATGCTGTAGTCATTTAATCTGGGCCTCTCAAATATGCTTTGGATCCCAGTACCTCTATTCTCACCAGTCTGCAACTCTATTAAAAATGAGGCACTGTGCGTAGCACGTGGCTATATATTACATTAAAAATGTATAGCAAGTGGATATATATTGGATGGCAGCAATGGGTTATCCAGTATACAAAGAAATTACTGGCTCCATTTCCCAAGGATGTGAAGGAAGCAGTAACTATCGTAATTCCATGATAGGATGAAAACAAATCGATTCACAAATTAATAAGATTACGGTATTGTTTGCAAAGCATTCTGAATATGTATAAATGCTAGCTATTAATTACTGTAATAACTCACTTGGGCTGGAGTCTCCCTGGCCGGGCAGGCTGTAAAAGTGGGTGATGCCAAGTCCTGTCTCCACGACAGCAGCCAACTATTACGACTTTATGGCAGTTCTTGCAAAATCTACCCATATTCTGAGAGCTTTTGCTCTTGCAATGATGCAAACACCTTGAAGGCCTTGCTTTCCTCTTGTAAGGTAATAATTTCCCAATGACTGCGGGAGATATATCTAGTAAGACCTTGCACTGCGTTCCTTCCTAACGTACAAATTTCTTAGCAAAATAATGTTTTGGGCCTTTTTTTTTTTTTTTAGCCTTTCCTTGCCCCAACCGCCTTTAATAAGCAGGGGAGCGGCGCCTCCCGGGGAGATGCGGTGTTTCCGAACCCACCTCTCCTCGTTTTTCAGCGGCGGGGACAGATACCGGCGGGGACAGATACCGGCGGGGACAGATACCGGCGGGTGGCCGGTGAGGCGGAGGAACGAGTGCCTGTGAGGGAGGTTAGAGACCGAGACGGCAGCCCCCTGAGGAGGCAGCGCCGGTGTGAGGCGGAGGGCGGGAAAGGGGACGCCAGACGCTCTCCTCACAACGAGGCCGCCCCGCGCGACCCTACGTCGCTAACGGCAACCCGCGCGGGCGTGTAGCACGCCCCCTCCCGCCTCCTCCGCAGCGCGCGCGCGTTGGAGCGCCTGAACATCGCTCAGGCGAATAAACGGGTGAGGGGCGTGAGGGGGGGTGGTGGTGGGCGTGTGGGAAGGCGCGCGCCGCGTCGTTGAGGCGGCGCTTGCGCAGTCCCGCCCCCAGAGCTTGGAGCGGCGCCACCACAGGAGGAGGAGGAGGCAGGCTGAGGGGAGGCTCGGCGCGCATGCGCGGGTGGCGGCGGGCGCCCCCCTTCTCCCCCCCTGCCCCGTCCCCCCACCCCCCCTCCCGGCGCGTATGTGTGAGTGTGTGCGAGAGAGAGTGTGTGTGTGTTTCGCAGCCGCCGGCTCCCCCGTAGGAGCGCAGCCCGAAAGGCGGCGAGCGGCGCTGAGCCACCGCGGGTGGAAGGGAGCCCGGCAGCCGGAGCGGCTTTCCGGTCCTCGCTCCACACACAACCCCCCCACCCCCTCATCCATCCATCCCTCTCGCAGGTGAGCTGGGTTATCGCGGGGAGGAGGAATGAGCCGGGCGGTCGGCGCCCGCCTCCGCGGGGTAACGGCGGCGGGGCTTATTGTCCGGCTTCTTGAGGGAGGAGGAGAGAAAGGAGGCTTAACCCGGGCTTGCACGCCGGGGCCCTGAAGGGCTGCTGGCCGGGGATTGGAGGCGCTCCGTCCCCTCCCAGATCCGGGGAGGGTCCCGGCCCCCAGCCGTCACCCACCCCGCTGCCGGCCGGCGCTTCACGGGGCCGCGCGCTCCGCCGCCCACCTGTCGCCCGCCTCCTCACACGGCCGCCGCGGGGGGCGGCGGGCAACGGGGTGCCGTGTCCCCCGCCCCCCGCTTCCTCCTGGCGGCTCGGCAGCGCCCTCTCCCCCGTCAGCGTCCGCGGGGTGCGTGTGTCTGTGTGGGGGACTGTGTGTGTGTGGGATTGTGTGTGTGTAAGGCGACGGCGCTGCCCGCGTTCCCCCCCCCCCCCCCGGGGTCTTGCTGTAAGATGGAGGGATGCGTGGCTGTGGAGCGAGGCCTCCAGTCGTTTAACACCACCCTTCTCCCCCCCCCCCCCGCCTCCGCTACCTGCTTGAGGTGCCGGAGAGCAGGTTGCGGCCTGGATGGTTGTGGGACGCGGGGAAGTTGCCCCCCGCCTCTCTTGTCTAAGGAAGCGGGAGGGGGTTTGGGGGGAGTATCCAGAGGCCGGGCCGAGGGGGCTGTTTGCGTGTGTGGGGGGATGGAGAGAGCCCGCCTTCCCGCGTGGGTCAGTGGGCGCTGCGCCGCCGCGGGGCCTGAGGGAGGCCGGGGTGGAGGGAGGTGGCGCGGTGGCTGTCGCCGGGAGATACCGCTATCCGGTCAGCCCTTCCCCGGGAGAGAGGGGCTGGGACACCTTCCCGTTGAGCGGGGCCAAGTAACGGCGACAGGAGGGGTAGGGCAGCGCGACCCCGGGCGGGGCTGGGAGGGGGGGTATCGGCTCGGTATAGCGTTTCTTTTATATAAACCGGGGTAAGTTGAGAGCACCAGCCGTGCGTTTCCTCGCAGTAGACGGGGATGTTGCTTTAGAGGGTGGACAAATGGATGTTGTTTATGTGACGTGAGGCGTGTTTGGCACGTTTATTTTCTGGCAGCAGATGCTGGAAGAGCAATTATGTGGATGTATTTTAAACCAAGATGAGTGGTGATGATAGGTAATGGTTTTGAGTAACTTGTCCCTGTGTATTTAATAGTAGTCACTGGCCTGTTGAAATTCCATGGATATGTTTGTCTGAGACACCAATGTGCTGACAAAAGGTGCCTTTGCACAGGTCTTATTCCCTGCCACCTTTCTGTGCCTACGCTAAACTGAGGGACTTTGCTGTCACGGGTAACTAGAAGAGACTATTCCTTTTCAAATGCACTAGGTGGATAAAGCAGGTGATCAAATGTTCTGTAGACCTACAGTTCTTGAGTTTCTCTTAAGACTGGAAGGTATCATAGGAGGTATAACGATTATTTTCTTTCTTTTTTCCTTGTCACTGTCTGCCTCCGTAGCTCACTTGATTTTAGCAGTGTTGTGGTGGTGTTTTGTTTTCAAGCTTAACTTTCTATTCACATCGCAGTGGTTTACAGCCTTTTTTGATATATAGAAGTATTGTGGTTTTTAGTGGTTGTACACATTTTTGTTCAATGAACTCTGACTTGCTAGTTGTTATTTTTAATCTTTATTAGGTCTCAGCAGGCTATTAGAAATAATACACAGACCAAAGGTTGAAAACTACTGACACTATTGTTGTTTTTATATTATTTTCATCGAATGGTTTAATTTTTGGCCCTTTTGAATCACTATCAAATACAGAACAGTGAGAAGTAGAAAAATATATTACTTCCTAGAGCTTTCTTTTGACAACATAGATGTATTTTTTCATTTCTTATTGTAAGATTTAGTATCTATGATAATGTAGTCAGAGGACTTCTATAGGCACATCTACATGAGCTCTTCTGCCTTCAGCCCTGCTTCTGTAAATTGAAATGATCCACATGGATGCTAAAACTGCTTCAGTGATCTGGTACCATCAAGTACCACAGTATAACATAGCACAGAAGTTGGCAATTGTTTGTGATCTTTACTAGCAGTACCTTTGGTTACTCTGAAAAATATTTCACGTTTCTGGGATAAATTTAATTAAATGTTACTGATGTTTGCTGGTTTTATTTGTGTTCGGTTTTGTGGTTTTGTTTTGTTTTTTAAGAGAAATCTCTTGCAGAAGCAAAACTATTACTGCTTTGTACAGCTTCTGCGCATCCGTGTGGGTTTTCTGCAGTCTTGCTCGGAAGTTTGCTAGAGCTAGGTCACTGGAATTGAAAGAGTGCCCTCTGGTGACATCTGTGTTTAGAGTTTGAACTGTATGTAAAGAAGCACTCCTGCTAGTCTGAAATGAAATATTTCTCCCCAAAAAGCTGGAGATGTATTCTGCACTGAAATGCTGTTGTGGCATTGCTGAGATGAAGGACAGGCAGTCGCTTGCAAATGTACATCAAAGATGTGCAGCAGTCATTTGGAGTCCCTTAGCCCCCTTGTGAAATAGTCTACCTTGTAACTTTGCTGGATTTGGATAAGCAATGTTTGATTCCTCAGTCCAATGGAGGGGAAAAAAAACCCAAACCCTCTTTATGAGGGTATCCTGTTTACTATCAGGTTATTTTTGTGTTTGTTTTTTTTTTTTTTTCTTCTGAGACCTGCATTTGTGCAGGAGAGATCTTTTACCTTTCACACTTGCATCTTACTGGTGACTGAGTAGATTGAAAATCCCAGTGTTTGGATGTGTTATTGATCGTGATGCTGCTCAGCACCAGTGAACAAGTATGAAGTTATAGGGCTAACTCTTTAAATTCAGTTACTCGTGTAAACTTTTATTTTAAAATTGGCTATATTTGTAGTAAATGTGTTTAAGACCTCCGAAAGCTAATGAAGTTTTTATGTCCTAATGTTCTACTTGACATGTCTTTGAATATTAAAATATTTGAATTGATAAGGACACACCTCTATCTTAAGCAGTTTCTTCCTCTATTTTTTATTTTTTCATTGAGATTAGGGATTAATCTTTTCCTTCATATTTGCTTGGAGCTGAGTCATTTGGGCTCCTCCTTTCATTCAATGGATACAGCTGAGTTGAAAACTTCCTTTAAGGGTGGGGAGTGTAATTGGTTGCATTTTGTTGAAGTATAAGATATCAAAGGCATGGTGTATTTCTGATCTGAGTGTTGGTTTAGAAGAGATACTTAAAAATGCATTTTCAAAGCAATGAGAAAACATTTATGTTAATAACCTTTACAGCTAGGTATCTGGAACTGCTACATTAGAAATCATATTTTAATATTCATGTGTGTGTAGTATTTATTGCATGAACAGAAGCTTTGTGTGCTTCTTGTTTTGTCTATTTATGAACTATTCATCTTAAAAGACTGTTAAATCAAGAGAGTCTTAGTGTTACAGTTGGGTGTTTTAAGTAGATGCTCTGTATGCTTATTCCCCTAGAATGCACGGATGTGTGACTGCAACTCTTTTTCCTTTACAAAGATCCTTAAAGGCCTGGTAAGGACTCGAGGGAAAATGGCACTGGAGTCCTTGTGGGCAAGCTGGTACCTCCCAGTATTCTGCTGAGTGGAAAGAGGACACCTGAAACTGGGTATTGAGGGGCCTTGGATAACGGGCTTGCAACGCTTGCTGCAGCAGCCTGGTCACTGGGCTAAGCTAGTGACAGCAGCTTTGTGTAGTCAGAAGGAGCTGTATAAAGCAGAAAAAGTAGGGGGAGAAAAAAGGAGAGGACATAACCAGCAGCATGGTACCTTCTGAAGATTTGAGCTTCTTGCTGTGACTTTTGAAAGTTAGCATGGTACATTGTCATTGAACTTGCTTGCTGGTTAAGGAAGAGGGACACTGTTTCCTGTCAGTTTATTAGGACAGTTTGTCTAGAAAAACTGATCCATCCACTGAAACTTATAGGAAAATAAAATACTGGGAAATCTAGTGGGCCATTACTAAGTATTTTAAAATACAATGTTCATTACATGCATAAAAGGTTAGTGTTTACTGTCTTGGGCTCACGGCTCTGAGGTGTGCTGCTCTGGAGTATGCTCACAGCTGGTCTTTTCAAAACTCCCTACAGGCTTCCAGGTGGGTTGTAGACTGTCAAATGACTCAAATGGTGTCCTCCTTGAACTCACAGAGATGCCTTGAGAATGCTCTCAGAATCCTTGCTATCCCGGCTTTATCGTCAAGATAACTTTTTCCATGGCTGTAACTTGACTGCCTTCGTGCTTATTGTGTGCTTTTTTGTAATTAAGAATAGGATTTCCTTTCCTGCTTGTCTTCCATCCCAACTACAAGTTTAGGTAGAACTGCATGGGAGAAAAAGAAGCTGTGTACCTTGGAGGTCCCAGAAGCTTTGCTCCTGTTTCTGTAGGGCTGCACCAGTCAGGCTGTGTTTTGGCTTTGTGACTGTGTCAGATGCATCAAGTTGTCAAGGTCTCCCACCCTGGAAAAATCTCTGTGCGTGTTGCAGTGCGGTTCTCTACCCGTCACCCTCAGGCTCAAGAGCTGCTTGGTCAGGACATCAAGAAACGCTCTTATCAGCCTCTCGTATGCATCGTATTTGTGGTTTAAAAACCTGCTTATTTCTCAGTGGTAAAGAGCAGCCTCCTTTGTTAAAGATTAAGGATGTGACATGGCAGTTGATTTGATGCCAAATTTGAGAGAGCAATGAATCTGTTGCTGTTTGATGGTTAAATGGAAGCGCACACTGCACCACCACCCCACCTTTTTTCCTCATGGAAGCAGATACTGCTTCTAGTCCCCTATGATAGGATTCATCTTGCTGCAAACTCTTAAGAATAGTTATTTATTCTGTTTCTTTGAAGTGTCAGACTTGTGACCTATTCCCTCTGCCTGTTTCAGAGTTTTCTTTATATGTGTACATATGTTTAGATTTTGTAGGCAGTGTAAGCTTTAGGTTGCAAGTGGACTGGGAGAGGCATATGCCTGCCCTATTTTCTCTGGTCTATCTGGGGAGACTGTAAGTCTCCCCTATATATTGCAAGTGTGACCACAACAGTTAGTGTAGCTCAGTGCCTCATCAGCATGTAGTTGAGATTTGAACATGGATTAGAACAAGCTGGCTGAAGTTCAATCCAGATAAAATATACATGATGATGTGGATGTAATTATCAGCCTTCCTAATTGAAGGAGTGCATTTGCCATTAGGTAGAAGTGTTAGTGCCCTCTGGTGACTTGAGTTTATTAGTTGTTGTTCTTAGCAATCCTATTGAAGCAGTAAAACAATTTTTTAAAAATCTTTGACTAGAAGATTGAGACCTACTAACCTGATTAGTGCTGACTAGAATTTGGCTGGTAGTGGTCTCTGCCCCTCCTCCCATTGGTTTTAGATTGTTACAGCAATTCCTAGTGCAAGTAATGAGATACAACTGGTGGAGACCCCGGGCCAGTTAAGAAAGAGAGAAGAGCATTCCCTGGGGGTAAGCAGAAATGTCAGAGAGGGAGACTGATAATTCAGCTTGCTATGAGGTCCTCTGCTGAAAAGTGGTTGGCCCAATTTAGTAGTTTCTTGGAGCTTGGAATTACTTTTAGTAATTCTTCTTCGCTTGTACTGCTGTCTGAGGGCTGAAACACTCAGAGTGGCAGACAAGAAATACCTAACGGGGGTTGCAGAGGAGAAGTTTGAGGTGTGCTGGCTTTCATGCTAGAACTCCCTTTTAAAGGGATTTGGAGGCAAAATGTGGTGCAGAAGGTTTTGCTGATTTTGGAACCGTCTCAGTAGGAGTCAGTAGCACTGATGCTTTGGGACGTATGTGTTACCACTTTTTCTCTTTAATGGAGCTGTGGTATTGGCAGCAATCAATTAAGTCTGAAGTGACCCAGGACTGGCTATCAGCTCTCTGACTGTTGTAATAGTGTGGCATTAAAAGCTGTTTGATTTGTGACTACCTTATTATTCATTAAGGGATAGCTTTGTGACTACGGAATTTGTTCTCCTTATTGAGACGGGCTCAGATTGATCATGTTGGGGAAGAAGAATATTGATCTTTTAAAAAAGCTGAAGGTGTATTTTTTAGATAATAATGGCTAGATAAAACTGGCAGAGATCCTGAAAAAGTGATTTTAATGCAGTTTGTAAATTGGATTGCACATTATTTAGGTGCCCGGGATTTGGGATAATTGTCTAAATTATAGTATTATATTTTCATTTAGATTTAGAATAAGTGGTGTAATGTCACAAAGTGACTGGAGGAGGACCAATAAATGAATAAAGAGAACTAGTACAAAGCACATTTTCTGCTGTGATACAAACATTTCAGATTATTGTATAGGCAGGCAGAAACCTCAAGTGAAAAGCTGAAAGTCTCAATTTGCTAAGTTTTTCTTTGAAAGCTTCATGTGTTAATTTGTATTTGAAGAGGCATGTAAGCACAGGTGGACTCCCGACTTGTTAGTTCTATGTAAAACTCAAATTTGTAAACCCTTTAAAGGTTGTGTTTCTAGTCCACTTGTTTTATTGCCAAGTTATTAGTTTAATCTTCTAATTGCTCTTAGGTTCTGTTACTTGCTTGGTAAAGTTGGGGTCCTCCAGAGTTGTAACAAATTTAAATTGGTTTCTAATTGAATTAGGTTTTGACCCCACGTGCAATAGGTCAGCTTATTTATTGGTTGCTCACTTCTCTCACTGTTTTGGCAGAAATGCTAGTAGGGTGAACTGCGTCAGGGCACTTACCCAGCTAAGAAATTAAGCTGCTTTTAATTTTTTTTCCTTGTGTTGTTTTTGAGTTTGATAGTTTCCCCAAACAGTTTATTCTTCAGCCATACAAAATCTTGCACTGATGTCATGGCAGAGAAAGGAATGAAAAAAAGCAATTAGTGGTGGAAATGACTGGCAAGTACAAAATCAGAGTTCCCATAAACCAGCTGAAATCAATTAAGTGGATCAGTTGGCCCTTTGATTATAGCTGAACTTGTGGTGTGCTGATTTCTGGTACTGGAGCACAAGCTTAACTCTATTTTGAATCTCTAGCTGGGTTTGCAAATCTGGGAACTTGGGGAAAAAGGTCTTAGTTTCAGATTTTGTGCAGAAATATTTGAGGCATTATAGGATCCTTGTGACATTTCTAATAATTCCTTTCGTGTAGAACTATCCTTAACAGTTATTGCATATTTTACAATGTGCTGGTAGAGTGAGTTGGGAATGATGATGGTGTTACTGGAAATTTAGTAATATAGCCGTTTGTTTGATCAAGCAAAACCAATCTAGAAGCCAGTAAAGTATTTTGGGGATTCCAAAAGCACATGCTTTCCGCCTTAATTGTGGGAAGTGTTAGAATGCTTGTAGCACTGCATAGTTGCTTAGGTGTACATTTTGGATCTCAAAATGCACATAAATTGTTTGAAGTGCCAAATCAATAGAAGAAAAAATGGCCCAGAGATTTGGGCTAGTCTCTTTCCCATTAATGCATCACTGTTTTGTGCTGTCATTAATTACTAACTCTAATATCATGAGGTGTATTGATAAAGCATATGGTTAAGTGGATGACTCATAATCATTCTGTTTCCTGTCCTACTCTGTCACATAATTAACTTTCTCTGTGTGGTTAAAGGGCATCTGAACTGCGTTGCCATAGCTAGCAGGGTCCAGACCACTCTGCCAACAGCCTTGTCTTTGATTACCAGCCAGCTTTCCCATGTGCTTTGTTGGTAAGTATACCTGAGTGGTGGCAGCTTTGTCATTTATTTTTAGAATAATAATCAGCTACTTTTAGACTAGCCATTTTGTTTGGGTGTTAGTTGTCAGGCTTGCCTGGTACGTACCTTTGAATAATTGTGATATTCTTACTGATCAAACTTCTATGGAAATATAGCACCAGGCATTTTGGAAAGGAGTACTGTATAAGAAGGTAAAATCAGTCCTTCTATTCAGTTGAGATGATCTTCAAGTATCTTCTGGAGCACAGAATGCAAAATTACTGAAGGCTTAGCAA
>JAOQGH010000004.1:1524481-1617399 GCA_025769975.1 Gallinago jamesoni
CAGTCCTTCTATTCAGTTGAGATGATCTTCAAGTATCTTCTGGAGCACAGAATGCAAAATTACTGAAGGCTTAGCAAGGTTTCTTCTTAGCTACACAGCAGCCCTGTGCCTCTGAGAACCATGAATGTGGTGGAGAGTGAGCAGCCTGAAACTTGAGATGCTTGTTAGGGCAGATAAAACCTGGGCCTTGCAGGTCTGCCTTAAGGTAGGAGGATAAATATTACCTAGGCATAAGGCTTTATTATTACTTTTTAATATGCCATGCATGGGTGGTGTCAGGTGTGCAGCGTCTAATGAAACCGTTTTCTATTTTATTTGTATGATAATAGCAAGTGTCCTTCTGCAGTAGAAATATTTTTGCTGCTTCCTGTTTGAAAAGTGCTTGGCTAACCACCCAGCTCTATTGACAATACTTAATTTCTTCTAATCCATGTCTGGTGCTTTTTTCCTTCCAGTCTGGGTCTGGTTTGGTTTTATTTTGAACAGATTTTGCCAGATAACTCTTTGATTATAGAGTCTGGTATTCTTACTGATATGCCTTACTAAAAGTGATTACTAATGGACAATAACTTTCTTTAAGATCCAGTCTAATGTATGGCATTTCCACTTATGGTAATAGATAATTTTTAATGGCACTTTAAGTATGTATTGTGTTACATTGGACAAGGTCTTCATTACAAATGTACCAAAGGTAGCAGTACTGAATGCAATCACAGTATGAAACTGTGATTCTTTCATTTTATTTTTTTTAATATACCAATGTGTAGATCAAGCTATGCTGGCAGGAAGTTATTTTGTTTGTGGAAGTTGTTCAGCTCTACTGGCAATATCTATTAAAGTGTTCAAAGTGTTCACCCAGAATACTTCTAAAGGACTTTGGAGAGTAAAATGATCTTAACCAAATTGTAGTCAGAAGATCAAACAAAAAGGCAAGCTTGATACTGTTTTCACTTGACGTGGGCGCCAGATATACAATGCTTTATGAAACTGCAGTGATATTAAAGAAGTGGAAAAACTGCTTTTGAGGTACAGTATTTCTTTACCTTTGAAGAATGGCAGCTATTCATAAGCAGATAGGGAGCTTTAGGACATGCTTGCAGACAGTGCTTCCTCAATGTCTGCATGTAATGGCATGCTGTTGTACCTAATTAACTCGCTTACTTTTTTTTTAATGTGGATAGGATCTGTGTGATGACAGAACTCAAACTGTATTTCATGCTGTGACTTGTGTTTAATATTTCCAAAAACTCAGTCTTGGTTCTCTTCTGAAGCTATCTTAGTGGTAGAAAGACTTCTTCATTAGTACCTAGTTCATGTTTCAGATAAGATAATTTAACTTCTGTTAAAGGAAGTGTTCATACATGTGTGTATAAGCTAGCATTCAGGGACTTCAGTTTGTTAAAGAGATAAGTCTAAACATTCTATTAGAAATGAGTAATTTGAACTGCTTTAGTTTCTTCTCTTTGGTTATGGATGTCGTATGACTACAAGAAGGAAAAGAACCATCTGTGTATTTATTTTTACATGATCTCAAATTATTTTTTCTACATACAATTGAAAGTTTTAAAGTACTTAAGGTGATGTTATGCCTGAAAAATCTAGAAAAATGTAGCAAAATTTTTTTTCCCCTTTTTTCCCTGTGAAACTGTGTGCCTTCCCTGCAATTTGATTAGCTTATGGGAAAAAACCTGGAAAGCCCGTGGGTCTGGAAGCAGAATTGTACACTTACAGCATGTGCTTGTTATAAGTCCAAAGTGAATATATGCAAAATGCGTATAAATTTTAAACTAATTTAGATTTAGTGTAACAAAGGTGTATGCGCTAATGATTTGAGGCTGACATAATTTTGTTGAGGAATAATTCTTGATCGGAATTTTATAGCTTAGTTATAAGACAATAAAGACATTAATTGAAAAGGTATTGCTGAGGCCAAAAAACCCCCCACCATTATAAAGGATAGCTTAGGGAAATACAAAATCTGTTTGTATTTTGTCATGTGTTATGCTAAGTTAAACATAGAAACCTAGTTAGTTTATGTTGTCATCTTGCTAAAAGGGGAAGCTTGTTTGGTAGATAATGCAAGTAGCTAACATGAAAGATATCTTGCTAAGCTATTGTGCCCACAAAACTTTTGTAAAATCCATATTTATTTGTAAACAAAGGTATATTGCAGAAAAGTTGAGAGATTTAAGAAATTACTTCAGCAGTACCTATTTATTTTTTTTAAAGCTAGCTCTTATTTTCATGACTCTGGAAAAAAAACCATGGTTTTACATACTTCTTATTCTCCTCTTTCTGTGAAGTGGTAGTCTTAAGTGGAAAACAGAATCAGGCAGTAATGGAGTTAAAGGACAGAAGTGAGATCTCTCCAGGGAACAGGAAAAAGACAGGCATCCCTTGCTGTCTTGGGATGTGCTGGAGTTCCTGTGTTGCTTTTGGGTGTCAGATTTCTGTGTGGGCTAGTACTGAATGTCATGGATATCTTCTTGATTTTACTAGTTGGAGTGAGGGATGGAAGATGAGGAGAAGTGATGGGCTTCATCAAACGAAGTTTTTGTTGCTGGTCTCTTTCTCTGGTGTCATCTTTCCCTATTACATTCCAGGTCATTAATGGAATTGAATATCTTTTTTCCCCTAGGGCAATAGGGCGTGTTTCTATGATCTTATCATTAGACTAGCTGATCTAGTGGCTTTCTTTGTGACTTTTTCTGTCTTTATGATTCTCCTAATGTTGGTAGAAGTGCTTTGCTTACAGGAAGAAAATTGCAATCTTTTGGAATTTATCATTGGCATCTTGGCTAATGCAGAAGACATTTTTAATGTAACAATCCTCAAAATCAGAAAGCACATCTTGGAAGATAAAAAGGAGTTTTGCCTAGGCTGGAGATGCCGTTTGCAAATTGTGTTCTTTTTGGGGCATGGGCCTGGGTTGAGCATGCAGTGTAATTCCAGAGTGAGTCGATGTTGAGTTTGCTTCATTCCTCAGCGAGGGACCTGGTATATGTGGCAATCTCTGTGGTAGAGCAGCCCCATTGCCTGCTGTTTGATAGCTTTGTCAGATTTACAGTGTTTAGCCACATGCAACTCAGCTGGGAAATCCTCCTCTGCTGATGGGGGAAAAACCTAGGTTCTTAAGATTGGAAAGATCCTGTAAATCACTATATGAATATTGCATTTAAATTGGTAGCTGCATTTGCTGTTTTTGCCGAGATTGCTTTTCTCTGTCTTGGAGGTAGTGGAAGATAAGTTTGTGTAGCTCATTAAAATATCTTAGCTTTTAAGTGATAAAGCTGTTTCAAAAGTATACCATCTGCCAAAAGCACATTAACCATTTTGTGGCTAGTGACTCCAGTGGTGTTGCAACAGTAAAATACTGATATGCAGTTTGTGATGTGGATGGTTCTCATTTATGTTTAAATAACATTCAGGACCAAAATGAACCTCCCCAACTTGGCAAGCTGAATATGAAACTAACTAAAAAATTAAAGTATTTCCTAATTGCAGTCAAAGTATTGGGGTTTTTTGGCCATTGTTTTAGCAGGAAAGAGGCAACTCACTTCATGGTAGTATAGAATGGGGAAACAAAATACTTGTGTGGTGGTTTTTTTTTTTAAACAAATCAAAATTATTCACAAGTGTGGATGAGCTTGGCTTTGAGATAACACTGAAAGCCCTGCTTTTATTTAGTTAAGATATATTTAGTTAAGTGTAGAAAAAAACTATCCTTGTATTAATTTATTTCACCAGATTATTATAGGTCAGATGTACAAGATCCTCGTGGGCAGTATCAGTTGAATCTCTTGTGGTGTTGACACCATGAAGTGTGGCAGTATCACCAAGTACCAAATCACGATGAAACCTTCTGTCAAAGACCTAGCAGGGCTAGGGGAAATGGGTGTCTCTCTTTGCTTCTGCCCCTCCGTGATACCCAGCTGATTTGCTGTTAGTTGCTTATTGGACTGTATTTTACAACATGAGAGGTCGCAGCTTTTCTTTCCTGTTCCTGGATTATGGCCTTCTATTGCCAGTACACTTCATTTCTCATTCTGGGGTCTGTGGGCTTTCTAACCTCTGAATGTTTGTTTGGCAGTCTTGCTTTTCTCTGTTATTTTTTCAGGAAGGATGAAATGGGCTGTGATCTACCTCTGCTGCCTGTTAATGTTGGAGGGGAGAGGCCACATGAATAACATTTTTGTTTGGGCTATCTGAGTATTCATTGCAATGCTCCCTTTCCTAGCTAGGAGAACATACCCATGCCACAAGTTGATTGCTTGAAGCGATGCATTTCAAAATAGCTTTCTGTGACTATTTTGCAGGATCTTCTTTGTACTTACTATGAAGTAGAATGTTTTTGTTGGAGGCTTGAAGCCGAGTTTTGTCAAATCTTGCTAGAAGGAAATAAGGGGAGATTCAAACAGATCTCAAGGTGTTTTTTTTAATAATGTTTATCCACTCTTTCATGTATTTTTTTAGATTAAAAAAAACTCACATCAAGAGAGCAAGAAATGAAGTAGATTGTGTGGTTTGATTCTGCTTGAGCAGTATATTTGGACATGCTTCTTTCTCTTTGAACCTACACACTTTTAAAATTAGATCGTTAATGCCTTTTGTGTTTTCTTTAACCTAGAGAATCCGAGTATCTTAGAGGGGGACACCTGTGAGGGTCATCTAGTCCACACTGTTGCTCAGGGCATGGCAAAGACAGTTATTGGTAGAACCATTTGAAAATACTGCAATGTAAAATATTTTAATATATCTTGTTATGACATCAAGGAATCCCTCTAAAATTGCAAGTTTATACCATTTCTGAGCTGGAAATCAAATTCACTCCTTGTTACAGTATTGCAGTGACAAGGTAGCTTGTCTTAAACTCCCAATAATCAGGCATGAAAAATTCTTAAATGGAGCAGAATTCAAAAGCACATGATTCTGCCAACAGGGTTTGTCAACTGGCAGCCCATGGGCTGTGGCCTGTTTCTGCAGGGCACCAAAATATCCTACTGGCAACTGGGTTCCCTGTTCAGCTCTCCCAGCTCAGTCTGTTTCCCAGCACAGCTTTCTCTTCACTGGGGCTTTCTTGTTGCTTCAAACAAGGCTGCGCGCTGTCTGGTGTGCATTGACCACTTATTTCTTATGTTGACAGGTTTCCTTGAACCTCTGGGACAAGGATGGTTTAATCTTAATAATGATGAAGTGATATCAAATCTTTGTGAAAATTCTAACTTAGTCTACTTGTTCCAAATACTTAAAATATTTTCCTCAGATCCTTTCGGTTCTCTATATTAGTCATGGCCTTTTTTCGTGTTTTTCCTGCTGTTCAAGGTGAATCTCGTGTGACAGTAAAAATGCTTGTCTTGGCCAAGCTGTGTATTAGGGTGGCTGAAATATTAAACTTCTTTTTAACTAAAACTCTTGAGGCATCAATAAGGGGAATGACAGGGTTTCAAATAAGTGTTGTATTTTCATTTAGATGAGATGAAGAATTAACTTTAATTGCTTTGTCCAGAGTGGCTAATCTCTGTTGCTTAAGAGAAGGCCACTGCTGTTGATAAGTCTGGTCCAGAATATCACCTTTGTAGAACAGGGGAAAAAAGGCTTTTGTGCAAAGGACAGAACTCCTGCAAGTTTTCCTGCCAGAAGTTGCCAGAGAACAGGAAAGCTTACCTGGTAGGTGTTCTAGGATCTGAGGATCTTTGCTTTTGTTCTAATTGTGATTCCCCCAAGATTTTCCCTGCTCCTTTGCTTTAGCACTGTGATGGTTTTGGTGATACTACACAGGAAAGCAAAGCATTTTCTAATCAATATGCTAAGATAGAGCTGTTAGTACTAACTGCTACTAACTGAAGTAGCAGTTTATAGTGGATTTCTTCTGAAGGTGCTAGTCTGAATTTTTTCAAGATGAATTTAACATCGCTGAATGGCCACATAATAATGGTTTTTGTATTCCTAATTGTGATACCCTGCCATCTCATGGTGTGGGCTTTCTTGTATTATAGCATTGTAGATTTTTTTTTTATCAGTTAAAAGATTAACACAAAGATGAATGTAACTTTCTTTTTCGTTGAATGAACCGTTAACACTTTCTTAATGAAATCATGCTGTTTATCAGCTATAAAACAGTAGATTTACATTCAAAACACCATTTTCCTCCAAATCTCTATTGAAACTATACTGTATAGAGGCTCTCTCTGTCATTGCTCTTGGGCTGTTTTCTGTTTGCAAGTCTCTGCACTTAAATCAATTTTTAATGCATGCAGCCGTTGATTTGGCAGAAATGGACCCAGCTGCATTTCATAAGCTGAAGGATATGTTTAAGTAATAATCATCCACTCATCCACTGAATATCTCAAATATCCAAGTAGAATTTGGGTAGGATATCACTTGTGAACTTAGTGCTGAGTTTGTAGTGCCAGAGTGATTTTTAAAAGTCCTGCTTGACAAAGTGTATCGAAGGCATATTGGAATCTTTGGGCAAATGAGCTGAACTTGACTCCTAAATACTGAAAAGACCAGCAAATGCTGCTATTCTGTCAGCAGCTGATGTGCTCTTAGAGGCATATAAAAATTCCAGGGTTTCCTAAGCTTTCTGTGAGATCTGGAAGAAAACGCTTGTCCCTTCTTTCATCATGTGTAGCTGTTCTCACTTGGCTTAAATGTCTACAGCCTGTCTGTACCTGTCAAACCATGCAGGCCAATGAGCCTTGTGTGTACGTAAGCATCTTATGCATCTACAAACAGAATAGCATTGCTCTACCTCCTTAGGAAGTAATTTGAGAATTTATTTTATGTCCTTGGTCCCTGGTTAGTTGAAAGCTGTCGTGTGGGCTGTACAGAACTTTATAATTTATCTTCTCGCTGCAGTTTGCCTTTTTTAACAGAATTTGAGGCTTGCTTTTACTACCAGTAGAGGTCTACAAATGGTTTTGCATAGCTGGCTCTTGTGCTTTGCTAGCTCTGCTCATCAAATTAATGCTTGTGTTACACACATGTCTTTATGATGTTTTCTGGAAAACATTGTATTGTCCATCAATTATACAAGTGCTACAAACTCTGTAGTTAAGTAATTCCTTCTTTAAAGCAGATCTTTCATCAATAATGTAGATAAATGGTGTAGAAATACTTCTGTCAGGGCTCACTTGTACTGTCCATTTACCTGAAATGGCATTTAGTTTTTTCTGGTGATTCAACTGGTGGTGTTAGTGCACAAGAAATAAGGTGGGTATACCATAATTTTAGGCTTTTAAATAAATTCCTGTCTGCCTTGAGTATCTAAAGAGATAAGATTTCCCAGCAATATAAGTTTCTGTTTTGAAAGCAAGAAAAAAAGTCTGATAACATATTAAAAATGTACTATCCTTCCTCATGAAATTGTTCATTTTATGCTTGGTCTCCAATTTCAGGAGCTTTGACTAGATCCTTGGCATCTGGCTGCGCCAGCTGACAAATCCTCAGTGGATTTGTGAGGCGGTTCTCAACATTTAAAACAAGATCACAACATCCACTTGGTTTGTTGTAGTCCTCAATTTGTGTTTGGGTCAACTTATATTTCCTCAGTTTCTGTATCGTGTTTTTTTAGGCAGATGCTTTGGTGGTCAGCAGTTACTGACTGGTCGTGGGTGAAGAAAAGTATTTAATATTAAACTATTGGAATTTGGATCTTTACCAGCTGTCTCATCAGTTGCCTGATTTAGTGAGGTTCTTCCAAAGAGAGTTAGAAATGTGGGAAATATGTGGATGCTTGGATGGATAAATAACTGGTTTGTGTATTGTTCGCTTGTAGAAGTTGGATGCACTGAGCTTGACACACACTTTCGTAAACGAATGCATGGGATACTGGCACAGGCAGAAGATCCAGCACTCTTTCCCAAATGTCTGTTTTATTTCCACATAACATTCATCAAACTAAATATGGGCAATTCATATGCTATTATTTTTTCCTGTTAGCACCATTTCTATATCAACGGTGCAAGCTTCCATATAGAGTTAAAGAAAAGAATAATTATAGAGAACATCGTTGAAATGTTGTAATCACAGTTGTTATTGATAAAGACTACTCATCTCCCTGAAAGCTGAATTTTAAACCAGACTAAGATGATGTGTATCTTGTGCAAGAAAGATCTTCATTGTCTATTAATGCTTTACACAAAGAAATTACAGTAAAATATTCTCTCAACAGTATTTTCTTCCTGAATGAGGATGTCAGGCATTCAATGTGAGAGGAGTTTTGCTTTCTTTTCTCTAAATGTAAATCTTTTTTGTCTTATTGTACAAAGGAAGTGTGCAGTATGTACCCAGTCTTTAATTCTGCGGATTTGGAGGCTGTTACTCAGCAACCGTTGGTACTTTGTCATTTCTTGCTTGTTAAAAATCTATCCCTGGGTTAGCTTGATCATCTCGGTTTTGATTTGGCTGTTTGCAGCTTTGACTGTAGCACTTAATGCCTACAGAAGTTTATTGAATCAGTGGCATAGATATTTGAGTTTTCTTTACATCCGTATGTGGTGTGTAGTTTTACAGAGAATAATGAGTTTGGATCCTCAGTTTCAGTTTTTATCACTGGTTTTTCTATGTGCTTTTGCCATGTGAGTTGTAGTGACTGTTGGTTATAAATTGCCTGTTAGCCTGTTGACATTAACAAAACTCATGCTGTCAGTTGTCATCTGTATTATAGAACATGTGAGTGTGCAGTTGCACATAAAAAGTAATTTAAATATTTTTTCCAAATCTTTTCCCTGTGAAGTACTTTTTCTGTTCTGAGAGAAGGTACATCACCCATTTGGGTCTATTTGTAGATTGTTATAATAATTTTCTTTGAGTTTGTATTCTGCTGGAATTTTTTGTGTTGCCTTATTTGAATTTAAAAAAAAATTAAAACAAAAAATATAAAAATGCAACTTCTAGAGACTTTTCACAGTGAGTGTGTTGTGGTATTTTTGCTGATCTGCAGTCTAGAATAATTCTTTCCTAATCATGTTATTACTCGTTTGCATTATACAGAAATGAAACAAAACTGTGGATCTGAGTACCTCTGAAAAGAATACTTGGATCTTTAAGTTCATCTAGCAGTATTCAGTGCTCCACTTTTGCATATTCTTATGCATGATTTCTCTGTTGAGAACGTTGTCCATGGATGTATTCTTACTTTGTTAGTTCCACTGATACTGTGCCTGCACATCTAACCCATATCAAGAATATTTTGCAAACTGAGCATGAGTTAATCGACATGACATTAATCCCTTACTACTCCTCTTGTTTGCAAACACTACTGATAGCTGCATGGCCACATGGTGGGTGGAAAAGCTACTTGTGGAAAGCTTATCATCTTATAGGACTGGCTAATTCAAGGGATTTGCTTCTAGTTTAAATATTTCCTATTTATTTTTTTTGCCCTCTTTTTACTTCTTATTCGAGGAAATAAATATCAGTAGTTCCTATCTTTCAAAAATGTCTTTAGGTTATGATTTCTCCTGTTTTGTGTGTTTGAGGTAAGGAGGGATCTTCTTCTGGTTCCTGATAAGCAAGCCAGATGTTTTTTCTTCAGATATTTCAAGAAACATTGCTCAAATTATCAGTAGACTTGAATTCTGGAGAGGGAGACGGAGGAGGGCAGATCCTTATAATACTCGATGTACTTTCTGTGCTAAAATAATTTGGTTCCCTAATGCTTACCCTTTTGGCGTATGGGAGGAAAAACAAACCATACATCATAACTTCAGATAGTCAGTCTGTTCTGACAGCAATTGTAAAATAATAGCCAGATCCAAAGGAATAAAATGTTTTTCTGTGCATGGTCCTTCCTAAAGAGCTACAAAACAGAATAGAGCCTTGTAGGTGATCTCTGAAGAAAGACACTCTGGGAACCTGATAATTCGTAAGCAGCTTGTGAGCAGAGACTTCAGTTCTTGTGCAGTTATTTAATTAGTGAACCTACATTTCATCTTTTCACACTCGAAGTCTGCTGGAGGGACCTTTTGTTAGAAAAAAGCGAACCTCTTGCAACCCCAGGCTAAACTTAAATGTTCATATTTCTGGCTTAGTCCATTTGTTGCCTGCGATGATTCTCTCCTTCTGCTTGATTCATGCCTGCGTTGTGGGAGGGCCAGGAAGGGCTTGCAGCTGTGTACCAATGCTGCTGCTAAAATTTGTTGCCTTGTGCTCTGGTATCTACCAGTTAACTCTTGGCTGTAAGTCAATCCACTGAGTATATCTGGCCTTGAATGGTGGAAATCAGAACAGTAAGCATCTCGTTCCTACTTGTGTGTAATTCATTTTAAAAAACCTTCAGTCTTGAGCTGAACTTCTTTGTTATTGTTGCAAGTTGATTACAAGATGAGGGAATGGTTTGATTTTTTTTTTTTTTTTTTTGCACTGGGAGTTGGTAAACAAGTAGCTTGTGCCCTGGAGAGGGATTTTCTCCTGGATTTGTGAGTTTGGGTTTTTCTTCTATAATTTATCTGAGGAAATGTTGTAGTACAAGTTGTACGAGTTCTGGAGCACTATGAAGAAGGTATCTTGATAGCTGACAACTGAGTAAGATATGTTACTATGTATTACCTTAATGTTATCCCTCTCTTCACTTTGCGCTCTCCCCTCCTCCCTTAACCTTTTCCTGGTTTTAGAGAATGAGGTGCATAAAAGCAGCAATAGGATGATTTTGTTGTCCAGAATGTGAGCACACATGTGATAATCAAAATGCTCTGTGGGTAGTGTCTGCTTAAGAAGAATAGTAATTTCATTTAGTTGTTAGTCTGGGTAAAGCCTTTTCCAGGGTGAGAGAAGGGAATCTAAATTAAGGACCATATTTCAATGCTTATTGGTGTTTTAAACTTAATTGTCAAACCTAATAAAAGAATCTTTTGTTCTGTTTGTTGCTATTCTGTGGATTCTAATTTCATCTGTCTTTGAGCTTAAACAGCTGATACTACTATGACTGTTGTGCAACAGATGCTTAGTGAAAGAGTGAATGTGTGACATAACTGAGTGGTTGTGGGAGAAGGAGTATAGAACGTGGCAAGTGTAT
The DNA here is from genome assembly GCA_025769975.1 of Gallinago jamesoni. Lineage (NCBI taxonomy): Eukaryota > Metazoa > Chordata > Aves > Charadriiformes > Scolopacidae > Gallinago > Gallinago jamesoni. Next base: position 1,535,502 of record JAOQGH010000004.1, read on the forward strand.
CCTTGTGCAGATTTCAGTTTGTTAGCATAAGCAAGCTGAGGTTTCCTGGTTTCTACTTCTGCAGCAATCTTCAGAGAACCTGGAAGGTCTTCTCTGCATATATTTCATTCATAAACCTTTTGGAAACCAGGTGACTGGGGATTTCATGGTATTGATGTTGGGGATTTGATTATCTCCAATGAGAAATTTCCTGAAGGAGCTATATTAAACTGCTTCAGTTTTTATATCATCTCTGTGGTGGAATCAGTTTTGCTATATTATACTACCTGTTAATATTATCATGTGTACTGAAAACGCATGTGCTTAAGTGGCTTTTTCTTTTTTTAATGCTGTGTATATGCTATCTTTATTCTTACAGTGTAGTAACCTAGTTGGGTGGGGTATTTTGGTTTTGTTGGGTTGAGTGTAAAACTGAAGAATATAGTTTGGAAGGTGCAATTTGGTTGGACCAGACAAAAATCTTCTTTCACAGCTGAATGAACATGCTTTATCCTGCTGCCTATTCCTTGCTGACTTTGTTTAATTGTGGGGCTTTTGTGTGTGTTGGGGTGGGGTGTGTGTTTTGTAGTTTTTTAAATGTTTTTCATCGGGTATTTTTGTTTGGGGTTTTTTTTAGCAGTTATCTCTGCTTTTGCCTTTCAGACTGCAAGATCTCTTCCCATCTTTAGACATGTTTCTGTCTTTATCTATTTGTATGTGGTTCCTATGTACTTCGAGAGGTTCTAATGGGAAGTAATTAATAAAGAAACATGCCTTCTGGAGTAAGAGAAGGTGGCCATGCATTTCTCTTTAAGTTAGGAGCATTGGGCAGTGTACAGCACCACTGGGTTGTGGAACATCTACCTGCTAACTTGATACAGACCATTGAGAGGTGTGCTCAGTGTGCGAGCCACAACATCTATGCAGTGATCTTATGGGAAGTATAATCCATATTCTCTTCATCTAAAAAAACCCCAAAACCCCAAGAATCAGATGAAAGTATTTCATAACTGCACGTGTTATATTAAGGACAAAGTAACTGGAGAATGCATTAAAATGACAGCATCTTAACCTTGCCATTTTTAAAGTATTTTTGACCATATTGGCGTGAATTTTTAGCAGAGAGATTTTACCTCAAACCACTAAGGGCAGGAAGCACACAGGAACCCGACACAAGCATTTCTGGGTGTTCTTCTTGTAAAGTAGGAATTACAGCACGCAAAATGAGTAATTGTAATAGAGGCTCTTTCTTGTAGCCTATAATTCTTTTAACTATAAATTGCCCCACTTTGTATTTAGCAAGTTCTGGTCAAACGGGCACTGAGGCATCCAAGATACTAAAGCGATTCCACAAAGTAGTTCCAGACAGAAGTTTCTGGTTGGGTGCATGTTTGGTGCAGGCAAATTTGACGGTTGCTTGAAGAACCTGAATTTCTGTTTCACTGAACCTTTTTACATGGTATTCAATGGTTAGAAGCAATGTTAATTCAGAAAGCGCCAAGCAGTGGAAGAAAAAACACACTTCTAACAGTGAAAGGGGGGCAGATCCAGAATTAGATTTCAGGCAATGGCTCCAAGATATCACTGAAGCATCTTGAGGTCCTTGTGTGGAATAGTTGAGTTTAGCTAGGCTGTGCTATGCATGGGGGATCGAAGACTCTGTGAAGCCCAATATGCTTCTGTTCCTTTTTAAGAAAGAAACAGCTTTTTCTGTACTGTTTGTTAAAATACTAGTGAGAACTTCTGCAAGATTGGGAGCTCAGGTTGATTGAGTCTGGAACTGGCCTTCTAGTTCTTAGAGTGCTGTGGTCCCCAAACGCTTTGGTAGTGGCTTTGCATTTGTAGCTGATGATTAATTCATGTAAGGCACTTCTGTTTTCTTCCCAGGGATCTGTGATCAAAACAAGTGACATTTTGTACTGACCTTATGAGTACAAACAAAGAGGATCTTGGTCATCATGACTCTCGAGCCATTCATAAAATTGTACTGTGGCTATGTTTCATCAAAGTTTTTGTACTGTATGGGGGAGGAAGTTTTGAGTGTAATTTTAGGGTCATCTTTTAAAATTCCATTTATACAGGATATTTTTGGGATAGTGTTTGACCCAAGCTGAGATAAAATATCTCTGGATTTTTCTTTGGAAGGGATTTAGACTTAGGTGAGTCAAATACTCTATGACCAGGGTTTTTTTTAAAATATTCCACACATGGATGGTGTAATGTTTAATATTAAATTTTCTTATCTGAAGATAGTTTTAGCAACAATACAGCAATTGCAATGCAAAGTTCAAACACAGTACTAATGTGATCCCTGTCACTGGTCTGTAGAATACGCCCACCATCATGATGTTAGGTGTCCCCAGTCACCTGGAAGGAACATGTGGGTTGAAGCCAGCTCAAGCCCGTTGCTCTCTTTGAAATTCCTTTGTTAGTTGTTTAGTTTTTGTACTCTGCATTGGGCTGAGCCACGTACTCACCCACCCCCATGCTGGTCTAGCTAACTCAGGGAGACATTGACTTTTTTTAATGAACTCAGGGAGAAACATTTACACCACTAGTTGATTCACTCAACTGTAATATAGTCGGATGATCTCACTGCTCAACTGACATAGCTGTTTATCTAAAACAAAGGCCATCCTTTGGTCCTCTTTGTGTTGAGATAAAGTCAGCTTCGTTTTAACAGCTGTGGTCAGTCACGCCCTGCGTTATTCTGAGCTTCATGGGCATGTTTCCCTTGCTCGTCTTCATCCAGCTGCCTTCCATTTTTAGGGTTTATAGGCCAGTCATTGTAATGGAATGATCATCAAATACAGCCTTGGGTGAATTTGCAGAAAAAACGTGGACCCATTGAAGACAGCGGACCCTGACTCTGCTTAGTCTAGACATTTTCATTCTTTGGGTATGATGAATCTTTTTATCGGTATTTTTAGTTTGCTTTTTTACTGTACAGTATGCCCGGCACAGTGTGTCTAGGCTTCAGGTTGTTATAAATGCATGCTTAAGTATTTTATGTGTTGCATAAAACACTTTCAGTTCCACATTTAATGCATTTCTGAGCACAGAGGCATTTATTAAATTGAAGAGGAGGAAAAACAGACTGGAATTTCAAATTTCAGAATGTAATTCAGTTTTTGTAATTGGATATACAGGGTACAGAGTGAAAACTGATGTGTGACTCACTATTGCAGTGTGGTGATAAGTAATTTCTCATATCCAACTATGCTGCTCTGAGCAGCTCTGCTGTTGATCCCTTTCTGGTATTGCCGTTTACCACTTATTTTGGTGCTGAACAGAAGGGTATTGCAGCAAGCAAATGATTTAATTATTCCAGTCTTAGGATTTTTTCAGTATTTGTCTTAAACGATGCACTGGCTGAAATTGTTGCTGTAATATTTCATTGTTTTGGAATGGTGATCTCATCTGTAATACTGCTTTCAAAAGTACATTTTAAATGTTACAAATTCTGAAACTTGAAAGTTGATAAAAGTGAGTTTATAACATATTCAGTACTAATTCTGGCCCTTTCTGTATCTTCACAAAATGGAAAAAAGTATAAATGTATTCAAACATAATATTGTAGTGCAGCAACGGGTACAGAATTAATATTGTGTGGACAGCTTTGTTATGATACAGCCTGACTGGCAGATGTTATATTTTGTAATTTTGGTTTCCTTTGCATGCAGGCTTTTTCTAAGTGCTTTCTACTTATTTAAAAAAAAAAAAAAAAGAAAAATTACCTTTTATGTGTGTCATAGGAGTCTCTTCTCAGCATGGTTGCAGAGTTCAACCACTCGACTAAGGGACAGAGTTCTCGCAACTCTCATCACAGTTATTAACTGGGTAGGAGAGGAAAACTCGGATCAGTTTTCCACCACTCCTGGTGCAGTCCTCTGAGGTGGAAAGTCTATCACATAGTTGCCAGGCTCATTGATCCCATCTATCCTGCTGTTAGATGAGCATGGGCTGTGTTCAGACAGCACAGGAATGACTGTCTCTGTCTGTCACTCGGAAGACGTGGGTAGATGCAAGCTCCTAATAGCTTAGGAAACAAGTAGCAAACTGGAGCTGTTATGTTAAGGCACCAAAGGTAAAGTTTAAGATAGTGCATTAGGAAATAGAGATGGAGGAGAAGTGGCTAGGGCCTGTCCACATGCCTATGGGTAATTTGAGACTAATCATGAGACAAGTGGGTTTTAGCACTGTTGCTTATACGGGAGTTAATTTGCTCTTGTTTATCTGAGGCTGCTCCACCACCTCCATAGATTTCTATGATATGCATAAATTTCTTATAAATAGCATCATCCAAATCCCTCCACAAAAAAAAAAACCCAAGCTTCAATTTTCCCTTGTTCATATTCAGAAACACTTTTTCTGCAATTCTTGCCCTTGTCACGTGCCATTATTATGGGGAAGAGGAAGAACTGAAGCGTATGTGAGACAAGGGTCAAATGCATAACCTTTAGCTTGAAATTGGCTTTGTATGATATAGTTATGGGCCATATAGTATGATGAAATTGTGTGAAGTGTCAATTTTCCTTATAATTAGTGGGTTTTTTTCAGCAGATAAGATGATTAAATTGGGACAAATGCACTATTTTGAATGTGTTGAGGACCTGAAACTGGTTTTGGAGATGCGATCCCTCTGTCCTGTACTGTCACTACCTAAGTGAAAATTGTGACACATCAGTTAGAGTTTTATTTCCTTGCTTTTCAGTTCAGTAAATTAAAAGGCTATATAGGAAAGAGGCACTAGGGAGCTGAGCATTTGGAAATACTCCACATGAGACAATCTGAAGGGTAATTGAGATAGGAAAGGACAGCACAGCAGTGACACTAGCAAGCCAAAAGATGAGGTGTATTTTTCCGTTCATATGGTCTCTTAGTGTAATACCAGCTAAAGTCTTAAGTGGAGTTAAGTGTATTTTTAGTGGAGGAAACACAGTCTTTATTATAGAGTATGTGTTGTGAGTATAATGTTAAAATGAAATGTTGCATCTTCTGTCCTGTGAATGAGACAGTCTCATCAGTGTTGTAAAAAACAAAACAAGGGTAGAATGTGGATAACTCTTCTGAATTGCAGAAACACAGCTCAATTTAGTTCACATGGAGACTAATACCCCAAATCCTAGAAGCTATAGTGTTTGAAATTTGCAGTGTGACTCTTTCAGTTGCCCTCCTTTCTGTATAGCATTCCTACAATAATATTTTAAAGTTACTGCTTTTTTTGAGGATATTTTATTATTTAAATGTTGCAGTTTCTTGCCTTCTGGGCTTGTTTATCTGACATACTTGGTTTTGGTCACTTGCAGATAGAGCTTTTTGGATTACTTTATTTTGTTTATTTCATTACATAGAGGTCTGAAGTATAAGATGCTATAATACTATTTTGTCGTGCAATACCACTCAGTTACTTGTCACCTTTTCCATTTTTTTGCAGATTGTGTGATAGTTCTGAATTAAGCTATAAAGCTAAAGTGAATTTCATAAACAATGGCAACTTCTAAAACAGTCACACTTGCTATAAATGTAGACTTATGAAAACTGATGTATAATCATTTTCACGCTAGAGGGCACTAGCATCTCGTGATATTTAAGCCCAAACCAGTTTTTTACTCGCTCTGTAACACTTAAGTATTGATAGGGTAGTCATGCTGTTTTTGTAGTGGATGCCAAAGGTTTCAATTTCTTTGCAGCCTTTTCTCTGTAGAAATGAAAAGTGATAGTATTCTTGCAAGGATGCATTAAAAGTTGTGTGGAGTTTCCTTTATGTGTTTTTTTTTTTTACCAAACAATAATTTAATTTGTGGAGGAAAGTGTAAATTAGTGTAAATTCCATTTCTACTTTTAAATTGGTTTTAATGTAATTTTCACTTGAAGCTGGTGACTAGGCATGTAAGATAAGAAGTTATTGGTTGATCTCTTATAAAAGTTATGTAGGAGTGTTAACATCTGGAATGTATTCTTAAAAGTTGGTAATCAAAGGGAAAGAATCATCTGTGAATTGATGTTGTGGGCTAACTTTGTTAGGGTTAATGCATACATTTACATATTCTTAAACCAGTATATAGAAAATAGTATGGGAAGGCATAAGTACTGCCAGTAAGTAATGGATCACAATGGAACCATCAGCAATTTGTCTTGATTTCAAGTAGTAGTTTTAGAATATATGTTTGGATCTAAAGTTTAGACCTTGAAGTGCAGTAGCCGTTTTGGAAGTGCTTTAATTTTGTTATGGACTTTAGATACTGAATCTCGTTTAAAACGTGAATAAAATGGTTTCTGATTACTTTTTGCTTTTTGTAGGAATGGTTACTCAGTTGCCTTGGAGATGATCTTGCTGCTGTAAATGTAGGGCTGACGATTAATGGTGTGGGCAGTATGGACCTAATGAACGGACAGTCAAGCAGTGTTAATATTGCGGCCACTGCTTCAGAGGTAAGGATTACAAACATCAGTTATCAGATACTTAACACCATAAGTATTCAATTTTTAAAAAATGCACCAAAAAAAAGTTTTTCTTTTAACAGATCTGGCAAAGCATATTCTTTTATCTGTTGGTTTAATATGCCCTAGTTCAGATGTGAATAACTTCAAGTTCTGACCTTTGTATACCAAAATAAAACATGACCTAGCTTTTATAGCCTTGCCATAGCCAAAACTGCCTTTTTTATGTTCTCTTCCATCTCATCTAGAAAAGGAAGCTTTTCTCTTCATCATTAATAGATGCTCATAGTGCAATAAGCTGGGCTGGCAAGGCCTGTGGGAAATGTTCCCTTCCTTGACAGTTACTTGTTTGTGTGTTGAGGGGCAGTCTGGTACAGTAGCATGGGAATAAAGTGATTCTCTTTGTCTCTTGGACTATATTCAGGCATTGATATGGGTCTGCTTCTGCCCTCTAGAAGTGAACACCTCATGAGTTAAGAGCGTGTATATCGGCTAAGCTATGGAGATTGGCCTCTTATCCTCATATCTCTTATTTTGAAGTTAATATAGTTTTCTATTTGTCATCTACTTGTTAAGGAAAAGGGGTAGGGTGAAGTTAGTACCAGAACTTCTTGAGTTCCTTTTGGTAGGATCATGCGAGGAGCTGTTGAAAGTTGTGACTGATTCCTAAATTCTTAGCAAAGTTGGAGGGTTTGCAAGATGCGGCAAGCTCTTTTTGAATATTTGTTTTTTCTGAAACTCTTGCAAATCTCTCTCTCTTCAAGTTCTTGTAGAAGTAGTTCTGTACAAGTAGTACTGTGATGAAGGGAGCTGAAAATCTGCTTTCAGTGTATAGTGAGGGATCTTTTCACATGCATTGTTTGGCTTTCTTCTTTAGGGTCACTAAATACATGCTTTTGCTTATACAGATGTACAATACTAACCTAAGCTTTCTGCTCAGGGGAGACAGTCAATTCATTGCTGATGCATATTATTTTTATTGCTTTTGTCACAGTGTGAAACATGTTCTTACTGTAGTGGATTTCAGTTTGTCCTTTTTCTTTCTGTTATTCTTCATTTATCTTTTGTTGAAAAGACAAGGTCTTCAAGAGCACTACAGAGTCAGTAGTGCTGAGAGCCATGAAGTCCTGAAAACAGTTGCTTCCTTGAATGAATCTTTGGACCTTGCCAAAGATGTTTGTTTTATTTATATTTTTATACATGTGTTTTGATAGCAGAACTGCATGTGTACTATGCCACTTGAATGTGCATATGGAAGTGACAAGTACCACAAACAAGGGAAAGCTGGAGTGTTGCTCTATCAAAAGGAATCAAATAATCTCCAACACAATATCACGAGCTGGCATCAATCTCCAAGACCACTGTTTGTTTTTATACAGATTGTTGTACTTCCCTTATCATTGTTATGAATCAGTGATTGACCATTGGTTGCCATGCAACTGAAAAATTTTCTTGGAGGAAAGATCTATTTTTACTCAACAAGATAGTCTTGAATGTTTACATGTTGTCTGATAAAATTAAGTAAAATGTATTTTGGCAAAGTTAGATGAATCTGCTTTCAGCAAGTGTTTTTTTCTTTTTTATCTTGACTAACTGGCAGCAGGGAGGTCTTGTAACTGAAGTGTTTCTGTAAGTACATTGCTTACTGAAATACCTGTCCGGTTTGGAGTTTTTGGTCAGGTCTTTCAGGGAGGTGGCACTGTTAGAAGAACCTAACCAAAACTGGACATTATTATTAAATGAGATGTATTTTTTTTTAAAATGTCTTTAAACTCTTGTCCTTTTTTTAAGGACTTTTGCTATATTTCAGCTGGCTTGAATTCTCAAGGATTTCAAATGTTCTTTTTTTGTGTGAGTGGGAAGATGAAGTCAAAATGTATAGCGTAGCCTTAAAATACTGCCTTGTTAGGTTTTCAGAAGAAGACATTAGCACAGCAGAACTATTTACCAGCATCAATGACTGTGTGCTCTCTTCCCTCCTGCCTTGGCATCAGCAGGCATGATGCAAGTGTTACTGAAAGTACAGTGTAACAATGTTGAAATCTGGCTTCCATAGAAGTGATCTGGTGAAGCGCTCATTCATGTGTGTGGTGTGTATATGATCCATATCCACAGCCTTGAAAACTTTCAAGGTTTGCAGTAAAACTACACGAACTGTCAGGAAGTGCCTTCGTTATGTGGGCCAAAGTCTAATCTTTTCAGCTTTTTAGGAGGTATTCCCCACGATGATACTTAGTATAGAGTCCTTACGAATACATCAATCTTCATCATAAGACTAGGCAGGTCTTGGCCCGTGCTCGGTGTGTTTTGCCTTAGCTGAGCTGGAGCTCCCAGCAATGGTAAGAATAAACTCTGTGCTCCAATACTAGTTTTCTTTCTCTTGAATCTTGCCAAAGAATGTATTAGCAAAACTTTTGTGAGAGTTTTGCTAGTGCTTACATCAAGGCTGTGCTATTGCAGCTCCCATACTGTACTTCAGACAAGCATACTGTTTGCTGAAGAGCAGTTAAAACTGATACAGTTATTGACTATAGTAGCTGTGGACCTCCATGATGGTTTTGTCCACATCTTATTTCTTCCTTTTTAGTTGAGAGTTTGCTTTATGCCAGGTTTCTGACAGTGAGAAGAAATTAGGAAGCAAGAAGCATGCTTAACCTTTCAGGTCTTCAGAGGAGAGTGTGGGGCAGCAAAGTGATTGCCTGCATATTTCTGAAATAAGTACAGCTGGGATTTGGATGTGAAGTGTGCATCTAGATGTACCATTCAATCTCCAAGTGAAAAAAAAACCAAACCTTTCTTGTAATAACTGAACAGAATCTAGGTTTGCATCTATATACTAAGGAAGTACTAATAACATAGATGTTTTGGTTTCATGTGAAACATACGAAACCAATATGAAGTGTTAATTTCATGTAAAGTGTTAATGTTTTGAACTGTGATTGTATTTTGCAGGGAAGCTAATCTTAATGCTGTAGATAAATTCACAGAATAATAATCTAGGATCTGGTATTTTTTGCTAGTGTGAATGGCTAGCATTTAAAAAATGCCCTGGACTAAAATTGTTTATACTAAGTGTCATCAACAGCTCACATTGTAATTCTTTTAAGCTTTGATGCCTCTAAGAGAAACAGAAAGAGATTGGTACTGTTCTTTGCTGTTAACTGTTCCTTTGGAGCAGACCTTGTCTTTTTCCTCAACACAGTGGTATTTCTTCTGTTTGAAACTGAATGTAGCTGTATTGTAGTTGGTCTTGTCACTATCTTTCCTGTCAACAAAATTGGAATTTAATTAGGCATTGAAGTATAACTATGTAATATTTGAGGAACACCTTTGAAATCCATTCAAGTTGGTTTGAGAGTCTCTGATTTTAGAGGCCTTTATCAGGAGAAGGTATGTCCCATGACTGACTTATAATTGATAATTTACCCAACAGAAGAATTCTCAACAGTAATGTTTGACCAGAAATTTTACTTTTGGAAGTGTGAAAGCAAAAAAGAAGAGGAGAGAACCAAAATATCAGTGTTTTTGTTCGTTTCTGCAGAAGAGTAGCAGCTCTGAATCCTTGAGTGACAAAGGTTCTGCTGAACTGAAGAAGAGCTTTGATGCTGTGGTATTTGATGTTCTAAAGGTTACACCAGAAGAATATGCGGTAAGCAATTCAAGGAACTTTTGTTACCTTGCATGTGAGTCTTCTTGGCATCTTTTCCTCTGCTTCTCCATTTCTGTATGTTTTTTACCTAACTTCCATCATCCATGAGTTTCAAAAATGGATCCTGCATGGTAGTTCTTAATTGTCTGTATTCTGCTTAATTATAAGTGATCTTTTTGGCCTATGCTGTCCAGACATTTTTCACATTCTTAGATAGAACATAGACCAAAGATTCTTAAATCTGTATCATGCACCTTAATTCTGATATGCATATTTCAGTTGCAAGAAGATACTTGGATCTGTACTTTTTTTTTCTGGAGGTGTTTTAATCTTTAACTCTGTTCATTCTTACATCTAGGGAGAGTTTTCTTCTTTTGTGTACAGAATAATCATATCCTGCAGAACCAAGAACAAATGAGTAAAAATATTTAACCACTATTTTTTCTTTTTTTTTTACCTACTTGTAGAGGTTAAGATGACAGATGGTCCCTCTAAGTGGTTCAAGTATGTTGCTAGAAAGATTGCTAACAAGCTAGTACTCTTACTGCATTTATATTTCCAGTGATAAGATTTGTGATGAGTTGTCCGGGGAAGATTATTGAAAAGTGGTAGTATGTATCACAAAATGTTTCCATTAAGTTTGTTCTATTCTTTAATCGTTAATAATAATTCCAGTTATTTATTAATGGCTAAATTGATTTTAATGAGCACACTGAAAATTTAAAGCATCTGTATTATGAAGTAGTAATTAATTACATGTTAAATTCTTCTTGGGTAGTTAATGGGATTTATTACTGACTGATGTTGAACTCATGTAGTTTGGGCCTCTTCCTTGCTCCATTATCAGGAGTATTTAGGCAATGAATCACCTGCTTTGCTTGGAAAGGTGTTTTTGGGGCTGGCAATTCTTTCAGTTTTATCTTAGGATTTCTCTACATAAAGGAAATCTAAGTACTTAGGGAATTTAAGGCTAGGGGTGTGAATTCCAGTGGAATTATATATTCAGGCCAAAACAGCTACATGTTTCTTTGAATGGCTCAGCTGTTTAGCCAGTGGTGATGCTGTTGAGCAGTTGAGTAGATCACTTAGTCTCTGTGGAGTTGCTGTCATTCACTTAGACAGTAAAATACACAAAGGTGCTTTGTCTTGTATCACGTTTCATAACCCTCTGCTCTACTAAATCATCTCTCCTGTGCAGAAACCTTTTACTTTCATGGAGGTTCTAAATGTTACCTACTTAATAAATATTGGTCAAATTAAAATCCAGTGTTTTTACTGTTTTCATCTTAAGCTTGAAACTGGGTAGAGTTCCACTCTCAAACAGGAATCTTTTAATTAAGCGTTTCACATCACAATTACAAATGTGTGGTTGTGTTCTTGGTTTATGCTATCTGGTATAATTTTGCTGTTTTCTCAGTTACTAAAAGAAAACACCTTTACGCTTAGCCTGCTTGCTTTTAAGGTATCTAGTTCTTCATAGCAGATTTTATTTACTGTAAATGGATCTGAAATGTCTTATAGAATTCTGAACAATTGAGTGAAATTGCCAGTAGTCAGTGTTCAGCCCTTTGGCAAGGTTATAATTTATTTCATTTCTTTTTCAATGTTTCTGTATTCTTTGGTAATGTTTGTTTCCTCAGGCAAGTTCGTATGCTTTGCCAGTAGGACTTGAATGCTGTCTTTTTCTGATCATCCTTGCTGAAGGTTATAGAAATAAGTAAATTTGCCAAAAGCTTAGGTGTCTTGAAGGAAAAGTATCTTTGACCCTTTTGCTCATTCTTATTTTATTGGCCATTTCCTCACTCTTCCTATTTTTAGTTCTGCCATAAGGGAGAAGTATAAAGTCTTCATCTGGATTTCAGTGTTAATGTGAAGGCTGCCAGAGCTATGCAGTATGCTCAAGCTCTTGAGGATACCAGCACTGATAAGAACACAAAACTGCATTAGTAAGGTTTTCATTATAATAGTGGGTATGTACCTCTCAGATTGGACCTAGATATGCTACCAATTGCTTTTTTGAAGTATGAGACAACTTCTAGTTTAGTGATAGTGGTCTTGTAAAATGGATGCAACGCGGACTACCAACATCTGTGATGTAGCAAAGGCTGAATTCTATTACCAACTGCAGAATGAATTCTGTTTTCAAAAAAGGTTGTTGTTGTTTTTTTTAAGTGGTGAACTGAGGAAATAATTTGTGGGCTAAGTACCCGTATTTTGCATTTTGATGAAAATGTGTCACTGTACAGATGGAACAATTACAATTATGCTGGAGAAATAAGAGCAAAAATCTGAAAGATAATTAAGTTTGAGAGATACTGGAAATAAGATTCATGCTAGTGGTTTCAGTACTGATAAGAGAGACACAGATGTCTTTTCCCACCATGTCAGAGACATCATTGTTATTTCAAAACTTGATCTGTTTAGCCAGTTGTTGGGTAAGAGACAAGTTGAACTAAAGAAACTATTGCTTTTAATCCTGTATTTTCAAGATGCTGCTTACCAAGCTAAGGGGAAGCCCAAGTGTAAACATTTTTGGTGATTTTATTTCCATTTTCTTCTCTTTGGCAGTCATTTAATACTATCCTGAATGCACAGACAGTGTGCCCTTTCATGTAATGGTCCTTTGTTAGGTCTCATACTAACTTTCTAGCGAAACTGCACCCAACCATTCAGGGATCCAGTTTGAACAGTAATGGAAATTATTATTGTAATATGTGTGTAATAGTCCAGTTATGCTTTTGTTACCAACCAGGTGTTTTAAGTTCTTTGTAAGGTTGAAGGCCATTTTAGAAAGGGCCAAATTACAGCTGAAACAGGTGAGATCTTCAGGTGTAACTGCTGCTGCCCCTTACAAAAACCAAGTTTCCAGGAGATGTATTGAATGCATGCGTGTTTCATAAATTTTTTTTTGGAAAAAAAAAAATCTTATTCAATGAGTACCAAGTAGGACGTTTGATTTCTGCTGAGGATTCTACAGACAGCTAACTGTAACTAATAAGGAGACTGTCTCTCTTTTGAATACCTTCTTTTAGGCTGATCACTGCTTGCTTCTTTATTGAACAGCTAAAAGCCACAAAACAAGTTGGTGCCAGGATTACCCACTGGTGTCTGGCCCTGCCGATGGAGCCGTTGTGTGTGTACAGGGTAGGCACAGTCGCAGTGAATGCTGTCCATTTTTGTTGAAGGGAGAAGTGTGGTTTCAAGTGTACAGGGCACAATTTGTGGGGGAGGGATATGTTAATGGTGCAGTGGCAGTAGAAAGCGGGGATGGTGAGACTGACAGGAAAAAAAGAAAATGCTTTGGGGACATGAGCTCCAAATTAAGATGCTGGCGAACCTCAAGTTGAAGAAATATTTATTTTTTGCTTTACAGTAAATTCTTATTCCTTAGACTGCTACTGTTTAATTATTTGACTGTTTATTACTTTTTGACTCCCTTTTCCATTTTATACTTCAACTTAGCCATGGTGGTATAAATATTTGAGGTAGAATTAAGGGAAGCGCAGCTGTATAAATGCATTGCTTCTTTCCCACCTAGTTATCTAAGAAGGATTCTTTATTCTTTGCCCAAGTCTCTGAAAGTGCTACGAAGTAAGCTCACATTAAGATATGTTTCTTTTCTTTTTTATTCCAGTTAGACTTTGTTAAATGGATGTTGGAAAAAAGAATGTTGCTTAATTTGGAAACAATATGCAGATAAAGGATTTTTTTAAAATTTTTAGGTGAAATAAGGGATTTTTCTTAGGCGTTCTTATGGCAGTTAAATACCAAGTTATCTGTATCTGAAAAAAGAGCATGTGTTTAGTGAAGGAAGCAGGTTTTGAGAGTTCTGGAACCGTATTGTTTGTTTAATAAAAGCGCAGAAATAAGTTTTGAGCTGTGGTGGGGTTCAACAAAGACTTTTTTGCCACATTGAACAGAACAAAAATAACTTAAACTGGCCTGAGGTTCCCCCCCAGGAGAACTTTCTGTCTTGCACAGGACTCTGGCAGCCAGATTCACAGTCCCCTCTGCAAGTTTCTGCACAGCTACTGGTGTGAGTTGTGCTACGCGGTTCCTGGCAGTAGTGTTGGTTTTGGCTTCTCCTGAGGCTGGTTGTCGGTGGATTAGGGAGTTCGAGGCAAGTCTGTCTGCTGCCTCTGAGAGCAGTTTGAATCAAGTTGAGTCCTGGGCCCTAGGAGCTTTTGATAAAAAAGGACTTCTGCTTGTATGTGTTCCTGTCAGCTTTATTTTAGGGAAGTATGCTGCCAATGAGAGCAAGAAGAAGCAACTTTATTATAGCATGTGGAGGAACTATTAATGATAAAAGTTCTGGAGCAAACTATGTGAGAAAACAAGGAAAGTATCAACACAGGAACTTTAATCCCCCCGTGTTCATTTTGGACTGCAGAATTATTCTCCTACTGATGCAGTGCTTAACAGAGGCTTAGCTATTTTTTTTCAGTGAGGAAAATTATTCTGGCAGCCCAGAGAGACAGTGCTAAGCCAAGTTGGAAGGCTTAAATATAATTCCTTCTAAAAATTCAGATTAAGGAGCAATTTATGAAGTGCTGCTTGAACCAACATGGCTTCAAGGAAAACCAGATTATGGCAATACTCTTCAATAACCGAAATGTAGGCATTTTATTTTTTTTCATCTCAGACAGAAACTTAGTTTTTCTTTTCACAGTGAGAGTCTCTGTCCAGGAGCTCTGTGGGAAGTGCACTGTCCTCATGGTAGGTACATGGCAAGAAAACCTGTAGCACAGCAAGTAGCTGGACAGAAGAATTTCATGCTGGAGAAGGTCTAGGGACTAGAAAGGTGGAATTATACTCCAGATAAAATGGGAAATTTCACATGGGGACAGGGAGAGGAGCTTGATGGAGTGGTGTTAACTGCAACTAGAAGCTCTTAAGTTATGGGGTTTTATGGAAGGAGGGTAGTCCATATGTACTCAGAGGGAATGGAGAAGGAATTGATGAATATTTTAAAATTTCATTTCATTGAATTTCTCCATATTCCTCAAAGAAGCACAATGAGATGCTGTTCTTAATTATCTGGTTATAAAATTTCTGGCCTGACAACCTCATCCAAGAGAGAGGTGAGTATCTTCATCTGTATATGAAGCTGTGTGTTGATAAGTTTAGTATTTTGAAGTACTTGTTAACAAGTCCAACATCTGAACACATGGGAGACCTAAAATATTTTGTTGGGGACCGTCCCCAGCTGAGGTCTCTCAACTACATGCGAAAGCTGCCATGGTTGTGCAGGGGAATAAAAAGTTATCTTCCAACTACATTTCCAAGATGATCGTTCACTTCCAAAAGAATGTTTTCTCTTGTAGGGCTCTTCGAGTGATTGAGGATTGGGAAATATATTAGTCATACATTAAAAACACACCTCTTCTAATCATACTGATGAATTGTTATCTAGGATGTATGGTAAATGGAAACAAAACTTCCATTCAGCTCTTTCATTGCTTGAGCAATGAAGATCTTTAATATATGTAAATGAACTCAGTAGGCTTCTGGAAAGGTAGAAAATACCAGGTTTCCCTATCTTTATGAATTTAAATGAGTAAGTATTAAGGTCAAGGTTTTGTATTGCATGTGTGATTTATTTTTGAAGTATATGCATCTTACAATTCAAAAAAACAGAGCTTACAGTTGGCTTGCTTCATGTAACAAATTGATGTGAACACTTATATTTTTTTGGTTTGAATATTAAAATATTAAACCACATTTAGGAGACGGAGCTATCCAGGAATTTGTATTGGCTGGTTTAAGAAGTTGGAATGAGAAAAGTTAGTGCATTGTACCTCTTTGCGGAAACCAAATCAGTGGCTTGTTTATTGGGGTTTAAATTGTCCACAGTTTGGTCACAGTAGAAGTTACTTTTTTTTTTTTGTTTTGTAAGAGTTGAGCAATGGCATCTAACAAATTATTTTCTACACTTTAATGTTTTTAATAGCAATTTAAATTTTTTTGGTTATGAACGTTAATCTTGAGCTTTGGCATGTGTGGGGTGGGTTTTTTCCCCAATGTTAATATACCATCCATTTGAAATGGATGTATTTGTTTTAATATGTGAGTTACATTGTGAAGTTGCAATAACTGTCTGTGTTTTATAAATAGTGGGTATTGGTCCTATCTTGAAGTAATAATTGGTTTAGGAGTCACTACTTAAGAAAGTTGTAATTTAGCTAAGGCAGTTCAGGTTGATTAAGGTTACAAATTCAGGAGGGCTGGGCAGACAGACATGTATCTTTGAAGAATTCTCTTCTGTGTGAACAATGAATCAGTTTCCTGACTCATTTTTATTGTACTGCTCTTTGAATCTTGTTTTGCTGAGGAGGGTTTGCAGTGAAATGCTAATAACTATTTAAAAGCCTGGGTCTCATGTAAGGATGTTTTAATATACCCTATATTAAGATTTTATTGAAGTGCCTATTCTTTTGGTTTCACCACCCCGACCAATTTTGAGATTGATTTATTTTATTGGGAAGCACAGCAATACAGTAATTCAGCCACATATTTACCTAAAATAATACGTTTCTGAGAAAGTTTGGCATACTTTAGCAGACAAGCAGGAGACAAGAGATTAAGTTCTTTGGCTGGTGTTTCAAGGACAGGGTTCTTCACCTTGGAAATCAAAAGGAAGAGTTAACTCTTGCTATAACGTGTGGCTGCTTTATGGTCAGGATTGGATCAGGTGATCTGTCCGCGTGTCTCTTAAGTGTTCTCCGCAGGTAAGAAAGCGTAATTCTTTGGTGCTTGTGCCTGCACAGTCATGGATATGTCATTAGATAATTTACAAAACTGGGATAGATTTGCTTCTTCCTACTGAGTGGGAAGTTAAAAATAGCACACAGCCCCAAATATCAGGCAAATTTGTCCTACACAGTGGTAAAGACTTTCTGTATTTAGATAAGTGCTGCCCTCATAGGGAGGCCCTTTTCTTAGACGTTCTCAATTTATTATCTTAAACTTTTAAGATTTAGAAATAATAAACAAGCTTGTGCCTCAACTCCTTTTAGGGTAAGTGTTCTGTGAAAGCATCTTGATTATTAGCTTCAAGTCCATTTCAACTTTAGAAATTAGTTAGGTTTTCCCTGTCCCCTTCATAAACATCATGATTTTGGAGAAAAATCTTGTTCCCCCAATTTGTGGGATGTCTTTCCCTGCCCCAGTTAAAGACACACCTTGTCTATTCGTTTCCTCAAAAGAGCCTTATACGTAAGTATCTCAAATAAGAAGTCATACTGTTGAATTGTCAGGATGAAACTGTATTTGCTTACACAGGTACACTGTAACATAACCCAGAATGACATCTGTGACGTGCTTAGAAATTTCTAATGTTCTTCTGTGTGCAGTGTAAAAATCCATCTGTACCCTTGACCTAAAGCAGAGCATTGCCAAGCATGTTGTGGCTTTGGGCGAGGAAGTACCTGTGTCACTGTCCGAGGGTTCTTTTTCTTTAGGAAAAGGTGGGAAATAGCATGAAAAACTATGAGCATTGTCTGTGCATGCATTCAAAATCCTTCCAAAGCAAAGTTTTATTAGCCACTGTTGGAATAGTTTGTTTTCTGTGCGCGCTTTTACAAATTTGTCTGCTTTCTTTGCCAGGAGTGACTTGTTGCTGTCAGTACTTTTTGTGGCAAGACAAAACTCCCCCCCTTGAAAAAAGGCTTTGTGTGAAGATTTCTGCATTTCTGATCTTGATGATCTTTTAAAAAAAAAACAAAAAACAAAAAACAAAACACAGAAACAAAAAACTGAAGTAATCTTTAGTTTTAGGAAAAGAAACCATTTTTAATTCCCTCAAGAATAAGCCATTTTTTCATAGGCTTCATAATAAAAGAATAGAATGGTTTCAGTTAGTAAGGTTGCTTTCAGTTTGAAAGGTGTCTTGATTTTGGCAAAAGTTTATTATCTGTATTTTACTGTAGTTGCTATGGGTGCAAGGGAATAGAGAATTTATGTTGAAGGCATAAAGTTGTCATACTATATTTCTGATTTTTCTATTATTACTAATAGCAGCATTAACAATCAATGCTGCTTAAAAAAAATTTTTGGGGGCAGGGTATGTCTGCTATCCTTGACTTCATTTAAAATTTTAAGGTAAACTATAATTTGTGCTGTCAAGACAGATGCTGCAGCTGATCAGTTGATTGTTAAATCACTTTTTAAAATGGTAGTTTAGAGATCAGTTTTTAAGTTGGCATTTAAATAGTTTATGGCTATTAAGGAATGGCAGGTAGTCGCATGTTGTGTGAAGCGTATGATTTCTGTCATGTTACAAGACCAGGAATGTCTCATTTATGTGAAACGATGCAGGATTTGTACAGGATTTACGGTTACAAAGGTGTTCTGGCATGTACATTTCTCAGTGTATATTGTCTTACTTGTAGTTGAGTATGTGGATTCATTAAATTGGTCTGGCTTAATGTCACGTTAGCTGAAGACTAGAAAAATCTAATATAGCTTTAAATCATCATGGTTTGGAAGAAGGAGCAGCCAACTACACCAGAGCCTAGGCAAAAAAGTTTGTAAAACAAACTCATAGAAGGCTTGTTACCTTTATGATGTTGTACTGCTAAGTACCAGATGATTGTGTCCAGTGTGTCGGGACTGGGACTAATGCATGTATTTTTTTATGGTTGTGTTTGATTGCTAGAATTTATACCTAAAAATAGGTTTAGAGGTCAAGGAGATCTGCTGAACTGTAGGTTTTATTGTGTCAAAACGCATCACTTGTTTCATTAGCGCAGGTATTCTTGTTAGAGCCAGTGCATCACTTTGCACCTGCTTTCTTTCAACTAGAGTATCCTAGTTAAAATTTTCTGCAAGGTTGACTTTTTCTGAGAACTTTTTCTGCTATTCAACAATGACATTGTGAGAGTTACAAAGCTGTCAATGTCTACCACAGAGTGTATAAGTGGAAAACCCGCTATTTTCACAGCAATGGGAATAAAGCTGTGCAGCTCACAGCTGAGAGAACCACACGAGGTCTGTGTATTCATTGTTAAAAGGGTATTTGCCATATGTAACTCAGATGGCACTGGTATTTTTGGCTACCTCAATACTCTTTGAAAGAGGAGATGGTCTCTTTCTTTTGGATACATAGGCAGAAAGCATTCCTAAATTGTAGGCTTAAAATAAGGCTCTGGGAATGTTTCAAATTGCAAAACCTGCTCTTTGACTCTGAGTTCCCCTTTACCCCTTTCAAAGCTAAGCAGGCATCCCAGAATGAATATGTATTTACTGGTTCTGACTTGCTGGAAATGAGATGGCTTTATTTAATTTGAAATGTCACTGTGCAACTGAATTATATAGCTTAATTGTTCATATATGGTGCAATATGGTCCAAGTATTGATTGAAGAATTTTAGGGATTGGGTAACACCTAGACTAAGATTCAGAGTTTGAAGAGAAACTTCCCTGGAGTGGCTGAAGTTTTAGTTCATTGTATTCTTAGATATCTTCTTAGATCATGTTTCTGAGTTCAAGATCTGACTTACATATGTAACTGCAGGATTATGCTCCAGAGAATAATTGTTCATAATCTGTTACATTATTAAATGTAATGTTTGGAGCACTTTTCTCTGGTTTTGCAGGTTGGCTGTGTGGTAGCAGCTGAAACCTCTGAAATTGGCTACAAAATGAAAGTCAATAAAAGGAAATGGAATAAGTCTGTTCTTATGCAGCACAGCAACTTAATGTAATGCAAAGTTAATATTGAGCTGAACTTATGATTTTTTTTTTTTTCAGGGTCAGATAACATTAATGGATGTCCCTGTATTTAAAGCAATTCAGCCAGAAGTAAGTAATTCATTCTTTTTGGTTTCAAATTCAACTGAAAAAAAAAGTTTTGCTGATGTATAAATTCTGGAATTGTAAAGTGTATTACGTTAATAAATCTTAATTTTTGTCCGGGTTCATATAGCTCTGAAGCATATGGTTTTATAACACAAAAAAGTCTGGAGCTAATAGTTTGTTTGGGGAATGAAGTATGGGTGTTTAGATATGTTCAGCTAGTGCTAGAGATGAAGTATCTAGCTCTCTATGTTTCTGGATGATAAACACCTTGATTTGACTATTCTGATCATAATGTTGTAGGCTTCAGATCTTGCTACCTTACACAATACCTCATCCTGTCCTGTGTTTCCCTAACAGGTTCATATCTTTTTTTTTTTTTTAAAAATCAAAATGGCTGTAACGGCATCTTATATTCAAGATGGGTGTGATCTGTGGATATGTTTGTGATTTGTGTTCTCTGTTTTGTTTTTGTATAATGCCATATTCCTTTGTGAATGCAGCCTGACTTGAACTGATGTTTTCAGAATCTTCACAGTGATTATAAAAAATGATTAATTTGTTTATCATTATTTCTGTGCAATTAGCATTTCCCCATGGCCATTGTTTTGCACTTTTGAAGGTTTATTTTTTCAGTTTATTGTCCACTTTATCTGTAGGGTGGAAGTCTTTTCAACTCATCAGTCACCTTTAAGACTATCATAAACAATATCATTGGTAGCAGGCTTTTGTCATGTCACTCTTGTGACACACTGAAGAATATTTCTGCTTCAAGTGGAAAAAACCTGCTGAATGTCTTGGATGTGACTACTGA
Organism: Gallinago jamesoni; assembly: GCA_025769975.1. Taxonomy (NCBI): domain Eukaryota; kingdom Metazoa; phylum Chordata; class Aves; order Charadriiformes; family Scolopacidae; genus Gallinago; species Gallinago jamesoni. The sequence goes on from JAOQGH010000004.1 coordinate 1,556,182, forward strand.
TTCCATCATTTGTGTACCCACAAATATTTTAAAGGCTTTCTTTTGAACTGTGCATGAAAACATTGTTGTGATTTAACTTTAATGATTTCAGCAACCTATTTCCCAACCCATGTGGTTTTGTGTAAGTTTTTTGTTAATTATTGTTTTTTGGGTTTTTTTTTGTAATTCTTCAAAGAGCCTCCCATTTGATCTTTATGGCTTTTTTTCCTTGGCATCCTTAGAGTCTTTTTTGATTGGCAGAATGTTTATTCTGATCTTCTAATACAATATGGGATTTTTTTCTTTCTTTAAAGCTTTCCCATAACTTTAAAGCATTTTACCCTTTCTTATTTTTTCAAATTGTTTCCTCGTGTGTGCTGTGTACTTCTTTTTCTCATGTTAAGCATTAGTGCTATGAAGGGTTTGAGTGGAAATTGAATAAGCTCTCATCTGTGCCTCATCTGTAGTCACACTGAGCTTCAAAGGACTGGATATTAGAAAATCAAAACACCAATTTAACCAGTGAAGACTTTTCCTAATGATCTGCTGATAAAGAAATTCCACTGCTTGAGCTTGATGGTAGTTTATTCTTCACAGTCTGCTTCCAGCACTGCACAGGATGAGCAGTCAGTTGTGTAACAGCCACAAGGAAGCCAGCGAGTAGTGACCATGATCCAATAGTCCATACCTCCTAATCTGTTGCTCCTTTAATGTTGCCTCCTGTATCTCAGATTATGATGTGTGAGTGGACCTACTGAAAGTTTTTAGGAGTTGAGAAGAAATGTCAAGAAAGAGCATTTAGTTTGCTGGTTGTTCTGACTCGTTATGGTAAACCGTAAAAGGAAAATGCAGAATAAAGTTGAGCTTACCTAAAAGAAAAACTGTGGGAGAGTAGGTGAATATGTCTAGAAGGTAATTCCTTTAAAGAAATCTGTATGTAGAGCGTAAGAAAAATTCACATGACTTCCTGTTTCATGCTTGGGAAAAATCAGACCAGGAGCTTAGTGTAGTCCACAGAACTCAGGATTTAAGGTACTGTGGATCACTTTACATTTAGGGTGAGGCAGAAGCATGGATTTGAACAGTTACCATAGCTTAGACAGTTCATAGATCCTCTCCCTGAGCTTTTAGCAGACCCTATCATTCCAAGTGATACTGGAAACCACCTTTCTTCATCATTAAAAATGCCTGCAAGTTACTTCTGAGAAAATAAAGTAGAAGGACTTAGTGTTGCTTTGTTAACTGATAATTAGGGGGTACAGTATAAGAAATGAAGATAATAAAGAACACACTCTACTACATAAACTTCTGTCTATATGAAAGCAGCTGATGTGCATTTTCATTTCTGGGAAGCAAAAAAAGATGGAAGTTCCCCAAGTCACTCGTATGTTTTCCATCTATTGCCCATGAATGGCAAGCGGTGTGTTGCTTTTTTGTTTTCTTTTTGCTGTAATAGGTGTGGCTTTCTAGAGAATGGTAACTGTAAAGCAAAAAGGTAGTCATAGACTTGCTCATTTGTGCTGCTGGTATCTCTGTTAACATTAACTAACTGCCAGATGTCCCCTTGCAGAATGCATTAGCTTGCTTTTATTGGAAAATCTGATTACTTATTTTACATATTTTAATATATTCTCCAAAATTATTTACCCATCTGTATTCACATTGAAAATCTTTACTTGGTTATTGCCTTTAACTTCATCCCCTTTGCTTCACTAGGCTAGGCAGTGGAAAAAAAACCCACAACTTGCGTATTAAATATTCATCTCTACTTGTTCTGAAGCTGTATAATGGTTCCACTATTAATCCATGCTTTTTCAATCCTTTTAATAGCAGGATTTTTTAAATCCTCCTATTTTTGAAACTTTTGCTTTGACCCATATATAAAGACTTTTATAAGAAGCACAGTTTTTCCTTCTGCAATGTAGTAGGTTATAATTTAAGTGTTCCTGTAGTATTTTGTTAAGGAGAATAAAATTCTATAGAGTTGAAAAGGAATGAAAACCAAAATGAATTATGAAGAAAGTTTAGCTTTTGTATTCTTGATTTTAAATCTTTGTTTGCACCTCATTTTAAATAAATTACACAAAATAAGAAATTTTTAGTTGCAGCTCCTGTGCTTCAGTTGACTGATAGACTAAGGAAATATGCTTGTGAATACTTCAGGTTTAAAACTTATGGCAGAAAAAATGCAGTTTCAGAGGAAGATCAAAGAAACATATCCTAATTAGGGTAATGGTATAGAAGACATCATCTCTTTATTAGCGAAGTAGTGTGTATTTTTATAGAAGTATGAGTGCTTTCTGAATTCCAGTTCAAATTAGTGTGGTTTATTGCAGTTGTGTGAGCGGTGTTACGTCCATGCTCATTAGAAGTGTATCATACTTCTCCCAGGCCAAATGCAGTGAAGGCAAAAACCTTGGTGGATTCTCTTCTGTTGATGGTGTCTTAGGGAGGTGGGACAAGCAATGTCAAGGGTAATGATTTTAGGCAAGCAGGTTCTAGTGAGGGGGAAGAAGGTTGTGAACAACAATTTCCCCTGAAGCAGACTGATCAGGTAATAATGCTGAGAAACTGTGGACAGCCAGCAAAGGGAAACTACTTTTATTTTAGTTTCTAGTCAAGAGAAAAGCAAGCTGGCTGTACAGGGGAGAGATGTCTTGCAAGCAAGATGGAGAAACTATATGGGAGGTAGAAAGAAAAGGTTCAAGTTAAAGTAAGAAATATAAGAAGGCATTTGCTATGTGCACCTTATTTATATTTCATACAGTAACTAAAGGGAGGAGAAGAAGTATTTGTGAAATCTGAAAATTCTGTGCCCCTCCTGTGTCTGTCCCTAAACACTGGTGTAGACGTTGGCTTAAGGTGTTGAAGAATTGGAACTGATAACACAGGTCCTGAGGGCCTGTGTAACTGCCTTGGCACCTCTGTAAAAGGATTTTGATGTGTACTTTTCCAGTCAGGAGCAGGACCTTTTGCATTGCAGTATCCAGTGCTGTGTACTTTCACTTGAGAACGTGGCTAGAGCTGAGCGATTTTCAAATTTGTTGCTGCTAGCAGTTATAAGGACTGCCTTGTCTTTTACTTCAGCTTTTGTGCTGAGCTTCAAGTGCATATAGGAAAAGATCTGCTTTTGGCCCTGACATTTTAGTTGGGACCCCATATACTCTGGAACCATTTCAGTTCCGTACCTATCTTCTCTTTACTGCACCTATATATTTTCAAATTATCTTAACCCTAAATCTGTTATGTAGTAATTCTCTATCTGCAGTTGACAACAACTTCTGCCTCCTACCTCCTGTAGTCTGAGTTCATTATCTTTCCCCTCCATCTTTTTCCCTGGAGTGCATCACAAAGGAATTCCAGCCGCTCCAGACAGTAAGGCAGCTTCATTGGAGCCCCAACTTAGATGCCTCTACACAAACGTGCCATGGGGAATAACCAAGGGGAGTTAGAGATGTGTGCGTGCCTGTGAGGCTGTGATCTTATTGGCATCGCAGATGCGCGGTGGGGTGGCTCCGATGATTGGAGTATTGGAATGGAGGGATCCAGGTTCTTTCGGAAGGACAGGCAGGGGAGACAAGGAGGGAGTGTTGCCGCCTATGTCAGTGACCAGCTGGAGTGCATGGACCTCTGCCTGAGTATGGAAAAGGAGTTGACCAGGAGCTTTTGGGTCAGGAATAAAGGGATGGCAGGAACAGGTGACATTACAATGGGAATCTGCTAGAGGCCACCCAAGAAGGAAAGAAGACCAAGTAGATGAGACCATTTATTGACAGATAGGAGCAGCCTCACCTTTGCAAGCCTTGGCTATTATGGGGGACTTCAACCACGCTAATATCTGTTGGAGGGGCATTACAGCAGCATATAAGCAATGCAGAATGTTTCTGGCATGCATTGACGATAACTTCCTTCTCCAAGTGATAGAGGAGCCAACAAGGAGAGGTGCTATGCTGGACATGTTGAATCATCTTCTCTCTGTTATATGATGGCTGGATTTATAGTGTGATACTGGTTTCAGTAGGTAGTTTTCAAGACGGTGATAAAACTGAGAGTATATCAGAGTGGAAGGTGTGGAAAGCAAGCACGAATAAATAAAAATGAAAGGCTGTACTTGGTTCTTGTGCCACTTTAATAATTAAGCTGTCTCTGCATTGCTTATTTTTCTTGATAGAACTGTGGAACGGGTTGTGTGCTTTATGCTGTATATATTTGCATCTGTTCTGCATGCTGTTGTATAGAATAGAAGAGCTCATTTTGGTAAACTTAGGTTTTTTTATAATTTTAACCAAAACTGCTTTATTGAAATAAAATGGTAGTAAATACCAGGTAGTAGTTGCCCAAGTGCTACTCAGTTTTACAGACAAGTAAGTGGCATTGTGACTTCATAGTTATAAAGTAATGGTTTTTAAGGCTTTACAAGCAATTTATTAGATTGTTGAGGCCTACAGTTTTTGGGGCCTTAAGTACAGGAACTATGTGATTAATATTTTTTTTTACATTTTTTTAGGCTTTCTTTTATTCCACCAAACTATTTGTCAAAGTGCTGAGTGTCAAAATAAAATCGTTTCTTTTGGAAAGGAAAACTGGAAATGGTGTTTGTTTCATTGTTGCTGCAACAGATGACAATTTCAATATTTCTTTAATGCAACATGCCAAGTTAAAATAAATGGACATGCCTAGATTGACTTAATAAAGTGTGTCTTCTCAGTAGACAAAAAAATACGCTTATATCCCTATCTGAGATTTACATTTAAAGCAGGATTTTCTGGGGTAACAATATGGATCTTGAATTGTTTGACTGGTTTCTAATAACTGAATTTTTTTAAAAAAAAAAGTCCCCAGTTCAACAAAAGATTAGTTGTAAAAATCTAACAATTAAAAAAAAAAATCAGAAATTACACTTGTAGAATCTCAATTTACAGAAGAAATCAGAAAAAGTGTAGCTATATCTTTATTACTTCAATGTATTATTGTACTATTATTTTGATGCTTCTAAGATTTGTCTCTCTATATGCTCTAGGCTCTGGACATGTGTTATGCACCAATTTAAAAAAAATTAAATTTTCATTCTTGTTCTCCTAGGAGCTGGCAAGCTGTGGCTGGAACAAGAAAGAGAAATACAGTTCTGCACCAAATGCTGTTGCTTTCACCAGAAGATTCAATCACGTGAGTTATTTTTTTGCCAGTGTCATTACATGTGCACATTTAAAAAGTCTGGGGAATTAAGTGTTCTGGCACATTGCTTTTATTCCTGCTCACAAACGATTACTTGAAAACTTAAAGTATCTGCTATAAGGAGTTCTTCATCTTCAGGATGTACAGAAAGACCAAAACCGTACTGAAGAAATAGTTCTTGGTTTTGTTTTAAATAGCGGGTTTTGATGAAACAATGAAAATATTAAGTGATTTTTATATATTTTTTTTTTATTCTCCACCTGGAATGCTGGCTATCCTTTATATAAAGACTGAATCGTCATTACAGGTTAAAGGCTTATTGCCATAGAGCGTTTCTGGAGTAGTAATTAGATGTAGTTTCTTTCTGTGTTAGTTGAGTGTCTTTTGCTCCTCATAGATGTTTTTGTCCCTAGAAATAAGAACCTTTTGTTGGTATGGTTATCTTTGTAATGTCATTGTGGGCAAAATTTAAAAATTCCAAATGATTTTACTGTGCAAAGCTTGTTACTTGACTCCCTATTTGGCATGACTTTTCAGGTGGTGTGTTTAAGATTTATGGCTTTCTTGCTTAAAAATTTCTCTGTGTTAAAGAGAAACTTTTAAAATCAGAATTTTAGCTTTTTCCACTATTGAAGCTGTAGGACTCCAGCTATGTAGTTAGCTAACCAAGTCTCAAAACTGTACAGCCTTTTTTATGTAATGCCATATTTTGTATTTCAGATGAAGTAATTCTGTGACTCTCATGTCTTCTCTTGTAAACATTTAATAATGCCTCAAACTTACAAACTCTATTCCAGACCTATCTTCTGTGCCCAGTCTCAGTTCTACAGACATCTTTTTTAATCATCTAAAATTCAGACCAAACCTCTAACCTTTTCAGGTGGTTGATTTTTTCCTAACAATTGTTGTATGCTTTCTCACTTTCCATTATTGGTCACATTCAGTATATGACCAAATCTTGTTACTTCTCGTCAACAACACTCAAAATATTTCTTAACCTTCTAATGACTGAAATGCTTTTCTGGCCATGGGTTTTGGACACTTGCCTGATTCTTCTCTTTAATGAAGAGAAAAATATTACACCTCAAACTCCTTGTGACAATACCATCTGTTGAAATCTGGAGATCTGTGGCTTGGGGTTTTGGGTTTGTTTTTTGGTTTGTGTATTTGGCTGTTGTTGGTTTTTTTTGCATTTAGCTGAAATTTTCCTGATGTAGCTTTTGAAGTTGCTTCTTTATATAGGTCTATATATGTAGCCTGAGGCTACTTCCACAGTAAGACTCTTTACACTGCTCTCACTGATATGCCGGTGATCACAACATTTGCTGTCTTGTTTATTCATATGAGTTATCTCTTCAAAAAAACCATTTTGTGTTGCTGAATATTCTGAAATGTTTTTGTAGTAAGGGCCTTGTTAGGCAGTGTTACCTCATCAAGGACCTTGCTTCTTACTTGTTGTCATATAATGTACTAAAGAACCACAGGAATTGACTAAACAAAGTCTTCAGGCATATTAAAGAATTGGTAAAATATGCTTAGTAACAAGAAGAAATGAGGGGAAACTGTGCGAGTTGGCAGTCAGCTGTCTGCAAACTGAGAGTTTGTCACTACAGGACTGCTGTTTAAAAATATTTAACCTGTAAAACATCCTCAGGACAGAGAGGAGGATGGTTTGCCTTGTACAGCTCACTTGAAAAGTAGTTGTTAAAGATCTTAAGTGTCTCTAAAATGCAAACTCTTTTGTTAAATAGCGGTTAGAAAAATTCCAAATAGAGTATTCCTAGATTTACATCTAGGAATTCCATTATGCCAGCAAAATCCCGTTAGTTTATTGTTGTAATCGCGTCTTAACTCTCCCCTTCTTGGTCATCCTAATGGCTTTTTGATTCTGTGACCATTTTAACTTTTTTAGAGGATGTTTTTGTATTTGCTCTGTGGCACATTTGTCAAATCTGTTCACTGGATTATTAATTGATGGGTGATATTTTTGTTTTGTAAAAATCCATACATAGCTGGCTATATGGCTACAACAAAGGCAATAAGGAGAATAAGATGCTAGAAATACTTGCCTTTTAGTAATAAGTTTCTTCATAATAGTTGTTCTTTGTAATAGTCCTGTTTCCCTGGAGTTGCTAGCTGCTAAAGGAAGCCTTATTACCCCAGCCTGCATGTTAGGTGGTTGTTGATAGTCACTGGCTATTTAATCTGTATTAATTTCTGTTTTCTGCTATGCTTCATTTGATTCAAAGAACTGTTGTTTTTTGTTGAAATACAGGTCAATATGAAAGAAACTCTAAAACTAGGTGACTCTTAAAGGGCTGTAGTGTGTTCTGTATGTCTCAATGGACTAAAAGACATATGTTGTTTAAGATATTTTTTTTCATTGTGGTAAAGGAGAACCTTGCATAAAATGCAGCACTGACTGGCTTTCAGCAGTTTTCTGTAGAATTTCTTGTACTGTGTTCCTCCCCCTTTCCTTTGGCTTTGCATCTGAAGGCCTTGCTAGAAATGATGCAGTCAGAAAGGGACTAAGTCTTATTTATTAACCCTCCCTTTCTGTAGCTAAATTTTGGACAACACTAGAAGATCAATAAACATGCAAACAGACTATAATGGCTTTAAGAGTGATGTCATTGCAGACAGTCTATGGTTCTCTTTGTATGTTGTTGTATACATATTCCATATAGTGGTAGTTACACAAATATTGCTGCATACTTCCTTTCTGTAAGGTTTAGGTTTGTAATTAAGTCTCACTTGTGTGCTTTCTCTACAGGCATAAGAGTTGGATGTTGGTCTCTGTCAGCTGACATGTTCCTTCACTGAGAATATCTTTGCTAATGACTTCTTAAGAGCCTTCCTAATATCTTGAAAAAATCTGTTTTCTGTTGTCTTTTAAGCTCCAGCAAAGACTTATCTGTCTGATACAATCTTCCACTGGCTTTCATTTCCCTACTGGGTTTCAGGCGTTGCATTGGCTGCTACAGAAGATTCCTTTTCTTTGTTGCCTGTTATTGCTGGGTTTAATTTCTAAAAGAAATACATTGTCAATAATCTGAATTGTCCTTGAGATACCCCTGAAACAAGAACAGTTGTGAATTCTGGAGCGTGTCTTTGCTGTGTCAGTGAGTTTTGTGGAGTCACCACTGTAATCAAGACAGGCCAGTTTTAAACTCTATTCCATTGATTATCTCTGAAGAAATTAAAAAAGGGCTTTTTTTAACAGGCAGACAGTAAGTTCTTGAAGCCATTGCAACTCACCATTAAATCAGCTGGAACAGGACAAGTCACTTCTCTCTATTTTTTACCTTGTCAGCACATCAGTCAGATGTTGCAGTGCTTGGGCTGTCTCTTGGACTGTATTTAAAGCCAAAAGATTTGAAGGCATTTCTAGGTTTTCTTTCATTTTTCTTTTTTTTTTTTGTTTGTTTCTGATTTCTTTAAATTTGAAAAACATTGATATAGGAGTTGTAATAGCCTGTAAGAGAAACTCTGCCTTGAAGTGTCAAAGAATAGGTAATAAAGAGGAAACAAGTCCAGCTATTTAATGTCTGCTCAGATGCTGGATTTGTTTGCCTTTTTTTTTTTTTTTGAAACTGCTGCATGCAGCTTCAGTGACTGAGGGACATACCATTTGTAAGAAGGTCTTCCAAGAAGCTTGCATCAGCCTTTATTCTGGCACCAAGGAAAATGATCAGTCCTACCTTCAAAGTATAGTGGGACAGGAGAGGGGAAGGAAAAGGGGCAAGTATTCTTTCAATTGCAGTCTCCTATTTGTGTCAGTACCTCAACTTGTGACTTACTGAGACAGTACTGTGACTTACTTTTGATGTGGTGTGAGCCTATGGTTCCAAATGCGTCACTGCGGAGGACTCTTTCATTCCAATAGTAATGTCATATTTAGATTCACCATCCTTTCAGGAGCAGTGAAACTCAAGAATTCCTATGGGATAGACAGTGTCAGCTGGTAATAAAGCATGGTGGAGTAAGCAACTTCCATCTTACTTGTCTGATTTTCCTCTCAGTGTTCAGTTCTACCCTAGGTGCTTGCTCAGCAGTGTAGTTCCTATTGGGCACCTGCTCCACTTACCGGGGTTTTTCTAATGCTTAGACCTAAAATATGTAATCAGGAAAATCATCATGACTTTTGGCTTCATTGGGCATGAATACATTTCATCAAACTTTTGGTAACCTTTGAAATTTCCCTGGGTTTAAATTATGCATTGTGCATCTGTCTCTCTTCTTTTTACTGCAACTTGCCAAAAGAAAACCATGAACAGCTCTCACTTTGTAAGTAAAAAGAATATTAAATCACTAACAGCTGCTTCTCAGCAAATTGATCTGCTGATAGCGTTTTGGAAACAGTAATGATTATGTGCAGTTGATTGCAGTCCATGGAGAGTGAAGTAGTGTATTTCCAGCATTAGTTATGTGATAATTATATGTGGTGCCTGTAAAAACAGATCGAGTTCAGGGAAGAGAAGTCAGTTGAATCATTCCATGCCAGGATTCTTTTGTTCTTGAAGAATATATTGCTACGGGGTACTCCATAGACCTACACATCTACTATTAAGTATTGGTTTTAAGTATGTAATTTCTTTATATATTTTTTTTTAAACTCTGATCTCTGCCTTTTTTCAGTTTTCTGAAAGTTGTATACTTGCATACTACTTACTGTTGTAACTGGTGAGCATGTCAGTGTGCAAAGTTGTCATTTTTGCTTCTTTAATAGACATTGTTTTTTACCTCTGAAAATAAGCATCTGTCATAAATTTAAAACAGATGAGGATTGCATTTTTTTGAGGATTGCTGTTAGGAATTGAAAAGAAAATATTTCATAGTTTATGTAAAGGCAACTTACTCTGCTGGGTATTAGGTTATCATTATTAAAAACTTATTTCTTGAGTTTTTTTAATTTAAATGTGGGTGGAAACTGTGCTGCCACAGCTTAAAGTATTAGAGAAACTTGTCAACTAGATTCAATACATAGGAACAATTTTAAAACAAAACATCCCACATGAAAAAGGCAAGTTTTATGTTTTACTAACTCTGCGAAACTCTGGTGTTGCCGTTTTGGGTTGGTTTTTTTCTAACCAATTGCAACCATTATGTAGGAGGAGGAGTGCTGAGTTGCATTGAAGTGTGATAGTGAAATTTTACTAGGATTATCAAAAACTAAAAAAATGGGGTGGGGAAGAGGTTAGTATGCTTCCTTTGGAAACAAAAAAACCCAGGGATTCTACCTTAGCTGTAATGATGCACGGTCAGTACTGTCTGTTTTACATTACATGCTTTTTCTGTAGGATATCAGAATGTTTTTAACAGATGTTTGGAAGAATGATCCAGAAACTCTATTAAAGAGTCTCAAGTTTGCCTATCTATCAATTAGCACAGAAAGGACAATTAGTTTTGGAGCCAACAACTGTGAACTTAAAAGCACCAGTATAACCAAATTAGTATTTCAGATAAGGCAAGCATGGGATGGAGCTGTGATTCAGGAAAAGATACGTTCAAAAGTTAGGCATATTTTTTGGTTGACCTTAGTAGGAAAGAATATAAATACACAAATGTATGTCAAGAGTTAAATGCTGTCTTGAACTGGTATCAAAGGCATTGATGCCCAAAGGCTGTGATTCATCTAACTGATTGATATTAGTGGCACAGTGTGAGAAATAGTAACCCAAATGATTCTATGATTTAAATGCAGTGAGAGAGGACTTGAAGCAAAATAATGACAAAATAGGTATGGAGCAAATATGTTTGATTTACATGAAGAACAAGCCTAGATAAAATAAAAAAAAAAGTGGCCTATTGAAACAAAAGGGCTTATTTAAATTTTTTATTTTTCAATATTTCGATTACATTAGATTATGGTGCTGTCAAAGACCAGCCAAAACCCAATGTCAATACCAGTAAAAACACATCAAAGAGGAGTGGAGGTGGTTGGAGTGGAAATAGTTAAATGAGTTCAGTTCTCTATCTCCTGCTTACCCTCTCACTGAAGGGACTAGATGGCTTTAAGCTTCGAAGAAACTCTTGTGTTTTGTTCTGGTTTATTTTCCCTGCAAGAGCTTGGAAGTGTTGAGACTGAGTCTGGCTGGGACTGGGATGGAAACCAGGCTTCCTTGAGTAAACAAGAGCTCTTGTGCAGCACAGTGCTTATGTCACTGTGATACTAATGAACTTCCATAGAAGTCAGGGCCAACATAGTAAATTGGTTGGTTTTTCATCCTTATGAAAATGATTGAGCATTGCTCTGTATTTTGAGCAAGTGTTTCATGGTCTGGCCTACCGCAAGCAGTTTCCTGTTACATCAACGCTCTGTTAACTTGAGACTGATGAGATTTGGGATTTTAAGGCATAGCAATATGTGTCTTGTCTCTACCTGATTCTTTATGATATGAAAATCGATGTTAAAATTTTAAATTCCCTTGATCTTCAAAGGGAAAGCAGCTCCTTAGAAACTCATTCATCACTCAAGGGAAAAATTGGTTTTCTCAAGCTGTGTAACTACAGCAGAACGTCTCACCAAGGTTTAACTTTTTTGGACAATATGTCAAATATTTTAGTATTTATGTATTCAGTACTTACGTATTTTATAGTAATGCTTTTTGCACAGAACTGTTTCATATTTGTCAGGGTAACACAGTTTATCTGGAGATACTTTTTTTTTTTCTAAAAAAAAAAGAAAAAGGAAAAAGAAAACTGAGCTCTGTGGTTAATTCTTTCCTGGCTAATACAGCCTTACACAAACAGACCAAGGGAAAGCAGTTGTTATGCAAGATGTTTGTGGGTTTTTTGTTGGTTTTTTTTTTGTAATTATTCCATTTTCCAGTTCCAAAGAGCTGTTGTGTTTTAGCATCCCAGTTCTCATCAGGACATTGTAACTTCACTGAAATGTAATAATTTTGGAGGTGCAGATCTTCTTGTGCTATTCTGTATAAAGAGCTGTCATACTGTAGAAAGTGAAACTGGTTAAATAAGATATTTCGTTTTTTAATTGAAATTTTGGGCAGGAACCTGAATATATGTGCAATGTTAGTTTACAAGAAGTAGTTCAACATCATTTTTAAAAGTCCAAGCAGCATGACAGGTTGAAAGATGTTTATGTATGAGAGCATACATTTCCTACACTGTTGTCAGTAGTTTTGTAAACAGCAGTCATGCTCTGTCTTACTAATTCATTTTTTCCTAGCTTGTAATGAGTGCATGCATAAAAGTTACAGTATTCGTTACCATTTGCTAATTCTTTGCTACTGTTTTATTACTGCTACAAAGACGTTTTGTTTTCTATCATTCTTCTTTGTGCTAAAGTGTGTGAGGGCAGAGGGTGTGGGAGGAGAAAAGATTAGATTTTAGACATGTTAATAAAGCATTTTTGAAGTATACAGCTTTTATGAGGCATTCATGTAACTACAAAACACAGCAACCATCCTTCACACTGTACTGAATGTAATAGCGATTTTTATACAACATGGAAGTTATTTCTATAAAACTTAACAGATAAGTAAGGTAGCATGCTGCGTATTAGCAGCTAATTGGTGTAGCCAGCAAAAGAGTACAAACTATAAACTCTAGATTATAGCAGAGGCTTCCTACCTTATATTACAATTTTGTTCAGGTGATACCTGTCTGATTATTATTTTTATTCAAAGGTGTTGAGAGTTTGGAAATGTCAGTGAACTGTAGTTGAAGCTGTTAAGCTCATCTGAGAATTCGATACTGCAGCTTTGAAGCTATGGAAAAGCAAACTCAAAAGATATAACTAAAATTCAGTTTTTGTATTCCTTCGTTTTGTAGACTCTCTTCATAAAATTTCTTCATTACTTTATTTTTGTGGGAGAACATTGTTTGAAATTTGAGAGTCTTATCATTTGCTTTGGGTCTGTGAGGTCTCATCTTCACACTCGGCCTGAAAACGAGTCTGTTTGCATAGATTGTACATAACTGATTCTGATGAGGGTTTTTTTTTGAGATATACTGACAGCAGAAGGATTTTCCTCATTAGAAAAACAGATCCCAATGTCCTTGTATGCAACTAACTGATCTGACAGATTTTACAAAGACAAGTTCTAGCCACCCACACACTTACTGAGAAAAGCAGGCACCAGAACATGCACTCTGCAACAAAATAGTGGAGTGCATGGCTACCAGTTATGGAAGATAAAAGATTAAATTCTAAATACGAGTTGGATTTATTAATTTCATTTAAGCAAAAAAAAAAGTGTGACCATGTAATGGCGGAAGGTATCTTGGGTAAGGATGACCAGAAAAACAGAGCAAAACACTTTGAAGAAGTTTTTTAGCATTATCTGGGATATATCGGCTGGGATCTTATAGTATAAGCATTTGTATCTTCTAATACATACTCAGCTTTATAAATGGAAATTGAATGCTTGTGAGACTTCTAATATATTACTTATGAAATAAAAATGTTAAAAGTGAAATGTTGAAGTTCTGTATTTTAAAAAGGCAAATTTTCTTTTCTAGGTAAGCTTCTGGGTTGTTAGAGAGATTCTACACGCACAAACTTTAAAAATAAGAGCTGAGGTTTTGAGCCACTATATTAAAACTGCAAAGGTAAGAATTTGGACTGGGAGGTGTGTTTGGGATTCACCGTGATGAAAGCTCTTATACTTAAGTTGGTCAGCTCAAAAATACACATGGGTAAATATTTATCTGATACCTGATTTAGCTGTGGTTGTATCTGTTGACATGAATAGCTGTTTGACTTCTGCATGTAACAAAGTTGTCAGAAATAGTATCAGGCCAAAGTTCTAAAATGGAAGTCTTTGTTTACAAAAAAATAGCTGAACTACGGAAATGCAAAGATGCCTTATTTCAAATATTTTTATTAGATAATATAATTGACCAGATGTGTCCTCTAAAAACCAAAATGCTATGTGTAGAATCAGTTCAAACAGCATCAGTGGGAACGGAAATAGTTTGCTTTTACTGTTGGAAGGAAAGGATCTGTTATCTGTTGTTCAATTGTGGCATGAATAATGTCAGCTTAATAAATATTGTTAAAAAATATACCTGAACTCAGAAAACATTTTAGGTTTTTCGTCCTGTGATATCTTCCTGAAAACCTTTAGGACTGACATTCATAAGAAAAGGGTCAGCAAATTTTGACTTGTGGAGATAAAGCAGTCTTGGCCCTTCAAACAGAATGAAATGTCTTCGTTGTAGCATGAAGAGAGGGAAGTTTTTCGAGTTTTTGCTGTCAGATGGTGGCTGACAATTACTACAGCCAACTTCTGTGACCACCTTAGATTACCTGCAAAAAAAGATGTAAAATATTTGTTAATTATCTTGTTATTCATTTTGCAAATGCATTCTTTGTCTTGATATGTGCTTTTTTTGTAAACTTAAGTAATATTTTACTTCTATGGGATTTGACTACAAATTTTGGGCAAAGCAAGCTAATTTTGTAAGATTCCACAGGCTTTGCTTAATAATCATGCTGTGGTCATAAACTGTTAAGGATCTCTCGTAAATATTCTTTGATACCTGGTGAGTTAATGTATCTTCATCTCATGTATTTTTAAAACTCAGTTCTTGGGTGGTTTGGGGTTTTTTTTGTTTGAAATACAAACATACAGAAATTTGCCTCATGATCCATGTCCCTCCATAGAAGTGGAGATGTTCACCTGTGTGGTCATAGTGCAGAACTGATCTTGGAAGCCAAGTGAGGTCAGATTGGCAAGTCCCATCCAAGTTCTAACCAAAAGCTGGGTGTTGAAGGCTCTGTTTTGGGCACAGCGCCCTGGTCTCATCAGTGCACTGCAGAGAGCAGTGTCTGCTGAAATGCTGCTGATATTGACAGTTATGTGCTCTAACAATTATTTAGTTGAGCTTGGCTTACCTTGTGAATTATAAATATCACAATTACAAAACCCAAGAAACTATATAGGGGGTGGTTTTTTATATCTGTTCATTTAATTAGGCTGTTATGTTGGCTTTGCTTACATATGGCTGCTAACATGAAGTTACTGCAGTCAGTACCATTTGAAGGATTTTCTATTTATACCAGAGGTCACACTAATCAACTTTTCTTCAGAGAAGCTGCAAATCCACTCTACAGTGAATTCTTTGTGCTGACAACTCTATTGTATAGCTAGCAGTCCTTTAATGGTATCTCATACTATATTGCTTTACACATGAACTAATTGGACTTAATAATTGCATTCCCCTGAAGTTCCCAGGCAATTCTGATTGGTTATAAGACTTCTGTTTCAATGCTGGCAGCAGCTACGATAGCCATTTTTTCATTTTTAATCAGCTACGCTGGCCTTTGGGGCAGTGAACTTTATTACCTTGTTTGGGGATGTATGTGTGGTGGCGGGGAAGGACTGTCGTGTGAGTGTGAGTACCACCAGTACTGTTTGGAAGAATAGTGGAACTATGGTATATGGCAAATATTCAGTCCCCCACCTCACCGCACAAAATATTAATTGCCCTTTACTCATGGGTGCATCCTCCCAAAAGAGGATTAGGAAAGGGAATTACTTCTTCAGTAGGTGGGGACAGACTCTTGTTCATCAGTAGATGTGCTGGAATCACAGCATTCTGGGAACCGAAACTGAAATTGCTTCTAGGGTGGCCTGACAGTAAGCATTTAATGTGGAATTTCTGAGTAATACCTATAAGGGCTTCGTTCTATAAAAGGCTGTTAGATTCCTGCCAGTGTGTTAAGTGGAGAAAATCTTTTGCCCTGTTCCAAAACTATTAGGCAGAAAACTATCCTTGCAGTATCGCTTTCAGCCTTCCAAATATATAATGTCTCTTCTGATATTCAGCATTTATTCAGAATTAAGTCTAACTTTTGTCCTGTTATTTTATGAAAGACCTCCTAATCAAGAAAACTTGGGTAAGACTGGGTTTCAAGGAGGAAAAAAGACTTTCACTGTTTCCTGAACAGCAAGGGTTCCTTGTATTATTGTGTCAGTTCTAGTTGGAATCCTAGCCTACCTTGGTGAATTTTCCCAAACAGATTAAACAGGATTTGGAATACTGTGATTGAGTATCCATTTGGCTTTATCAAAGTCTTTTCATTAGGGGTAAAACCTCAGTTTGTGTGCGCTCCACCAAAAATCCCTGAATGTACCTCAGATCTCTGGGTGCTCATAGTGATTGGAATAATTGATTTTCTAGAAGAGCTTAAGGAATAGCATTTTCTTCTGGACCATTTTTAAGCTTTTGTGACAAGGCAGATTGATGGTTTTGGAGACAGAGGGAAAGAAAAAAAAGAGGGGAGGAAAATTCCAAATATGTAAGAAAATGCAGTTAAGCACAGTGTTGAGAGTTTTAAAGAATTTTTTTATCCTGATGTTTTCCGAGTTCAATTTTTACTTCATTGTTCCTTTCCACTAGTTAGTTTTAGTTGTCATACCCCAAAAATTGTCTTTTGGTGAGAGAAGTACTCCAAATATGTAGCTTTTGAAACCTACCTACTTGATTTAACTATGCAACAATATTTTGGGGGTGCTTTGATGCAGCCTTGGTAGCTACATAAACCTGTGGTGCCAGATGCATTTGCAATGTGAAGTATTGCCGTGATTACCTCATTCACAACTGGGTTATCCTTTTTGGCACGTGATGTTTTAACATTCTGGAGAATGCTATGAAAGGAATTTGTGGGTTTGAATGTCAGAAAACTTCTGGCACTTCTGATATATGTTCCAAGATGTCTGTCTATGTAGATTATATATATATTTTGAAGGGTTCTCTATAGACTATGGAAAAGCTAATATAGTGTAATCCAAAAGTGTGTAGATGCAATAATGAAAAACTAGGAGGTGCCATAAAAGTGGTGTACATGGGTGTACAGCAGTTCACTGTAACTAGCCCTTCCTTTTAGAACGTGCAAAATTTCTTCATTTTTAGATTGT
Source organism: Gallinago jamesoni (assembly GCA_025769975.1). NCBI lineage: Eukaryota > Metazoa > Chordata > Aves > Charadriiformes > Scolopacidae > Gallinago > Gallinago jamesoni. The sequence continues at coordinate 1,573,227 of JAOQGH010000004.1, forward strand.
TATTTATTCTGTATCCATTACTGGCTTCACTTGGAATGCTGTTTATTGTTATTGTACATATTTTTGTCCTCAGAAACTGTATGAGCTGAATAATCTGCATGCACTTATGGCAGTTGTGTCAGGCCTACAGAGCGCTCCAATCTTCAGGCTGACTAAAACGTGGGCGGTAAGTGAGCAGCAGGTCAATGGAGGGGGTTTAATTTATTCTTAGGAAATCACAAAATTCTGTATCTTTTTTTCAAGTTTGCAATAATTATTACAGATACTTTTAATCTTCTTGTACCGTGTATTTAATTCTCCTAGTGCCTCTTAAGTTTATGGTTTCCTGTTGAATTTTTTTTTTCCATTCTGGCATAGAAATATTTTCCTTTGAAAAATAGTTCCCTGTAGATTCTTCTAAATGCAGAAGCTTCTAATTTGTCCAGATGCTATTTCGTATTTAGTTGCTGGAAAATTATGGATGCCAAAGGGGGGTTGTACTTCAGTCATTTAGGGGTTTTTACTGTTGGAATATTTTTTTTTGTCATGGAGAGCAGACCTCCAGAAACTCTTGATTCAGTTTCCGTAAAGAGATTAGTAGTTTCTCTGACTGATAACTAAATCTAGCAACTTTGCTTAGAGTTTTCAGAATTATTTTCATAGTTATAACAACTGCATTACATGGTGTATTTGTACGTCTGCTTTTGTACAGTTATGAAAGCACAGCGTTCTTTGGAAACATTTTTGACATCTGTTTTTTCACTGTAATTAAAATTTTTGTGTAGTTGTATCCTTGATCAAAAGAACATTAGGAATGACTTGATCATTGATATCTCAGAGCTAAGAAAACACTGTGGTTGATTCAGCTGTACGTCTAGCTGTATAGATGACAGTAACATTTTCAAGTGTGGTAGAAATACTCAGGTGACTGAAATACTCCTGTGCGAGGGATCCATATAAAGAGATTGTTAAAAAGAGCTAAAAACTTCCACTGAAGACATGTCATCGCATCCTCACATTACAAAAAGTATTTCTTTGATAACTGAATGATAATGTCCAGTTGATAAATGTTACCAAAACTGAATGTAACTTACTCCTGTTGAGATACTTATCTAGAATTCTGGACACATTTTGCAAATGCACAATTTGATATGACATTGTTTAAAAATACCAAAAATCTCTCTAAGGAAATCTTAAGGAGGTTAACACTTCAAAATGATCTTGAGGAGAACTTCTTTTCTGGTTTTGTCATGATGAATTGATGCCTCAACAGTTTTAAATAGCTAATGCTAAAGTGATTTATTTTTTTTTTACATGACTTGAAACAAATGTCAACTATAAGCACATATTAATATAACCATATTAGTTACTACCATAATTAGGCTTTTCAGACCTGGAACTCCTCAGTTTCTTTCCCTGCTTGGTTAGCTAGACGTTCTGCTTTGCACTTATGAGGATTATTAGTGTGCTGTTGGGACGTGTATCGGTTTTTAAAGTTCCCCCTCTTCTAGCCTCTGAAATGCCAGGTAACTTCTCCCTCATTTCTGTGGGTGTTTCATTTCTCATAGAACACCAAGTGAGTCTATGCTATCATCTTAGATAAATCTTTGCAAATTCAAGTTGCAGGATAGCTCCTAGCAATGTGCACTGCAAACTGATTGGGATCTCTTTCTCTTGGAAGTTCAGTTTATAAATTCCTGAAGTAGTTCTAAGCCTTTGGCTTTCTGTATGTTAAAAGCAAGAAGAGACATGTGAAAAGGCGCACTGAGCCATTATTTGAGTCACCATGTCTTTTGAGTAAGTTAAATGGGAACCTGCCAAAACCTTCATTAAGGTTTGATTTCTTCATTTCTGAGATTTTTTGATTGTCGGTTGCTACAAACTAAGTCAGGAAAATAGCCACAAGTATATTCACTCCCGAAAAGAAAAAATTCATCTAATATGGATGGAATCTAGAGTTGAAAGGGACCGCTAAATATTTGCTTGGTAATCTAATGTTCCTAAAGATTAAATTCATGTCTTCTGACGGTATGTCTGAATATGTCTGAAATTTCTCTCATGCACTGCCTGCACACCCTCTGAACTCTGGAGAATAATAAATGCTTATAATGTGTGATTTGCCTCATTCAAAACTTTAAAAGAAACTACGTAGAATATTTTACTTTTCTCCACTTAATGTAAAGGAAGTCTAGATGATGAGCTAGGACTTGGGCAATGTAAGCATATAATCATTAGAAATCTGGAATTAGATGAGTGAATCCTGCCCAACTCTGCCAGTGCTCTGCCAGCTCAGCCCGCCTTTCTTGCATTTCCAAAAGGTTGTCTTCAGTGCTGGCCCATAATAATTAGAAAGCAGAGAACAGACTGGAAGGCTCCAAATCCTTCCCTGCTACTGTAAGCTATCAGTATTAGCTTTCATTGTCTCATATGTACATCTCTTTACTGTTCTTTGCATCCTTTGAGCCTAAGAGACAGAGGAAAACATTTATTTAGAAAAAGAAGCAGCTTCAAAACTGAAGAAATAACAGCTGGGTCCTTATTTGCCCTCACAGAAACACTTTTAATATTGTCAGGTTCTGTGTACTTTTCTACAAGAATGCAGGAAATGGAGACATGATGGGAATTCCACCGTGAATACAAGGGAAAGCGATACAAAATCAACTTCTTCAGAGATTATTCAAAGAGCCTGAACTGATATATCAGGCTTGAACAAGAGTGTGCAAATCAGCATGTTTTGAGGGAATGGGCAACTTCATCTAGTTGTGGGTGTCCCTGCTGACTGTGGGGAGGCCAGACTAGATGACCCGAAGGACCGGCCCGGACCATTCTATGGTTCTATGACAGACATTTAATTTCGAGTCTGAATTTAGGCTGTTTGTATGCCTGCTAGTCTTGTCTTACCTTCCAGTCTGCAAAAGTATAAAAAGCCTTCCAAACACCAAATGGAGGCAAAATATTTTAGAATGCTATTAAAGGCAAGCTAATCTAGGCTGATTGAACTGGAACCATCTTTGAGGAGATAAACTTCAAGAGATAAATGTCATGCTCTGGTGCTTGGAAAGAAGTCGTGCCTGTCTGCTGTTTCCTTGTCCTGGAATTGGCAGATATCTACATTTTTAATAAACTGGAAATGTTCTTCATTGAATATTGGAACCAAAGCTAAAGATGTAGATTAATTGCTAGAATGTCAGAGACCGGTGTGTCTTGGGAAACAATTCACTTTCTAAAAGTGACTTTCTTCAGAAAGCCAATGTTTGGTGACAGCTATGCTAATGGAGGTTGGGAAGTAAAAAGAGCAGCTATTTCAATAATGACTTTATAGCTTTACAGAAGGGGTGCTTCTATCATATTCACGTAGGTTTGTCTTCACTGAAAGAGAAAAGGGAATATGCATAAATTTAGCAATATGACTCCTGTAATTTTTGCACTATGAGGTATCTTATAGGGGAAAAATCGTAATTGGAACTAGAGCACTGAGTCTTCTGACAAAACGTTCAGTGGGAACATCTTATACCCTTCTTTAAATTCTGGCTTTGAATTGAAATGAAGTCTTTAATGGGGTCTGGCAGCAGTAATTTACCTAGATGTTTGAAAAATAGCTTATTTTCCCAATCTTACAAAGAGATCCTAGATGCTGTAAAGTCTGTTAAGGGAAGAGACTTAGAGGTGAGGGGAAGAACAGTGCAGGAGATCCATGACTTCAAAGTTTTGCATTTGAAGTGGACGTTCCAGTCCTATTAAGAGCCAGTAAAATTAGTAGTTGACAGAACAATATACACAGCCTGTATTCAAGTCCTTAATGCCTTCTGTAAAGGAAAATGGACAAAATCCTTACTCTTTTCCAGACCTTCAAGTAAATGGATATGTGTATATCTGCATGTATTGTTTTTAAAATTGTAGTTTAATAAAGATTTTTATGAGATCTTAATGGTATTGTTTTGCTCTTTGGAAAATTATTTGTTGAGATAGCTCTTAATTCAAAAATAAGAACATATTTTGCAATTTGGGTGTTAGTGAAGCTGGATTGGTATAAAATTTCTCAGCGTATCTGGTAAAGAACGAATAAAGAATGAAATACTGTAGAAGTGGACAGCACATGAAATTGTGATTTGTTAGATAGATTAGTCTTTTGGGAATTTGTATTGTTTCAGAGGGATCCTCCAGAACACCAAAGTTTTACCTGATTTATTTTTTAAAAAATAAAAAATGATAGTTTAAACTTTACAACCAAAATAACTACTTTTCTTTGTAAGCTCTCCAAGCACTCATCCTTAAGGAGTAATTGCTATAATTTCAAAGCACTTCTATTTAAAAAACAAACCAATAACAACAACAAGTGGGGGTGGGTGTGGAAATCTGTTTATAAGGGTAAAAGAGAAATCATAATGATCTAACTTAAGCTCATCTGGTTTTGCCTTTTTTTTGTTTTTCCTCCTAGTTATTGAGTCGAAAGGATAAAGCCACCTTTGAAAAGCTGGAGTATGTTATGAGTAAAGAAGACAATTACAAAAGACTTAGAGATTATATCAGCAGCTTGAAGATGACTCCTTGTATTCCCTATTTAGGTAAGTTGAAGTATTTCTAGTGAGAAACACTGAAAAACATGCTTCTCCAGTGGTTGCACAAATTAACACTGTCTTTTAAGCATTCATGAAACTATTTCAATACTTCTGTAAAGAATCTATAACCGCTAGTTGATTCTGGATGCTCTCTATGTGGCAAAAAATAACGTTACTAGCTTCAGAAAGAAAATATCTATTAAACATCACAAACATTTTAGGTTTTACATAGTTTTAGTTTTCTAGGAAATTAGTTTCCCATATGTTGTATAGATACACTGATTGACTTCTGGAAAAGTACTTAAACTGTTAAGCCTGCTAGCACTCATAAAGAGCTAAATATTTGACTGTTACAGTAATGATGGCTTTTAATTTATGGTAAGGTATAAATCACTAACCTCTGAGATAAATAAGCATAGATCTTAGGGTTTGGAATATGGCAAAATCTGGAGATATTGCTGTACTTATTTCTACTAAGGTGACAAGAGAAACTCGGTTCTTATGACTGACTCAGTTTTATGGATAATTGTGAGTAAATTATATTCCTGTGTATCTGAAAATTAGGTAAATGTGTTTAATATGTATTGGTTTTGTTGCCAGGCTAATCTAGTGTTACTTAATGTGTCTCAGTTCAGTTTATGATCAGTATGCTTTTTTTACATAGCTTTTCTTTGATATCATAAGTTGTCGGTAGCCACATAAAATAATGTAAATGCAATGCTTACTCAGTTTTTACCATTTCTGGAAACAAAGAGTTGATATTTTTGCAGATACAAGTTGCTCTTACACCTAAAGTCAAGATGTCCTCCTGTGGTCACTAGGGCTTATTAAACTGAAATCTCTTTGTTCCTGAAGTTTAGTATTTTCTTTACTCAGCTGGGCTATTAACTTTTTCAAAATTCATAACTTCAGTTATTTTTATGCTGTGATCTATGTGTCTGTCACAATATTATTCCAGTTTCTTCATAGCTTGATATGAGCAGCAATACCATCAGTGATGTTAGAATCTAGAATCATGCCTCTGAAATGCATATATTAAGTTTTGTGAAACTGGGTGAATTTTACTGGCTTATACTTAAATAGAAAAAAATACTTTGCTGTGGAGAGCTAAATAATGATTTTAAAGATGAGCAGTCCTGTAGAGCTGTTCATTCTGTCTTCATTTTTTACTTCCCTATTACATCTGTCCCAGAAACATCCATCATTTCCAATGTGATTTTTAACAGCTGTTAATTTCCTATATCTTCAAGTATTCTGATGTTTGTACCTAGAATGGAAGAAGCAGGATGAGCCTATTTTATCTGAAGTGCAGGTGTGAAAATTGCTGGTGTGTCATAGTATACATGCTAACCTGTTGTTGAAGTAGCTGTTAAAACTAGGCCTGAATTAAAAAGGACAAAGAAGCAGCCAAGCATAATGTAAATGCGATTAAACTTTTCATTTTGTAACTTTCCTGTTATGTGTACACATACAGTGTATATACGCATTCTATGTGGTTCTGAAATGCATTTTCCGGCTTTTCCAGATGCTTTTTACTTGCATGCCATGATTTTTGAAACATGAAGCCAGACTCAGATTATTTTCTTGTCCCAAGCCAGCCTGCTGTCAGCTTTATTTTTTTAAATTTCATGATACTATGACCCTTGCCGTTATGGTCTTCTAATACTTACTGCTGTACAGAGAAGTCTTTGTGCATTGATGTATTTCATTTTAAAAAACTGTCTTAATGCATACAAGTCTCTAAAAAAAAAAAAGACATGTTGGAAAACAACATTTCAAGTTTTGTTCAGTTACAGATATTTTCCTCAATAGAGTAGCAACTTGTTGTCTAACCCCTGTATTAGAATAAGCTTTGGGCTTGATTTGATAGTTTGTTGAAGTGAGATGTATATTTCTTTTCTGCTTAAAAAGAAAGAAATGCTCTTCATTGTGACCTGCTGTAGTTACAGAATATGTTGTGGCCTCATTTCATCTAATAGCAAATCTTCCTAGTGACATGAAGAATGTCCTCAAGCCTTTTTTAAATCTCCAAAGGAATAGCAGATGCCCACTGGTGCACTTCATGGAAAATTAACTTTGTAAGTTTTAAATAAGTGGTAAAAAGAACAAAATTGCCTTGAAACTACGGTTGTGATAAATCTGGATCTATCTTGGAAGACTGGCTGTTGAGTCCAATTGTTCTTAAAGCTTTATTCCCCAGTAAGATCTCAGTAGATCTGCAAGAGTATTATTTCTAAAATGTCCTTCCCAAGGCATTTTTACAAATGTCAGAATCATATGGATCAGAAGTAACTTAAGCTATTTGTTTTACTTACTGTTTTAAGCTCTTCCGCTATAGGTTATAATTCCTGAAAGGCTCTTTTTCTGCTGTTACTTCTGGTGTAAAATCTTGTACAGAACTAGTGCTGCTCCTGGGTTAAAAAGTGTAGAAAAATCGACCTGAAAGCATTCAGTTTGAAATCATGATCACGGTGCGTGCTGGGGAGGGGAATTAAGCATAAGATCCATTTACTCTCACAGTAAAAGAAGGGGTGAGGTGGGGCTTTCTTTGCTGTTGTTGGGGAGACCCTGCAGTTACTGTGCTCCTCTAAAATGCTCTTTAGAAGAGTGCAGAGCATCGAGCCTGCCACACAGTTACATTTGCCATTGCAGATCTCCTCCAGAGAAATATTGTTACTAGTCGTGAAGAATCTTGTTTGGAAGGTCATAGGCAAAGTGAGCATTAAAGGAATTTCAGCTGCAGTTTCAAGGCTGAATGTTTTACCCCTTAGAATTTACTAGCTTTACCCTTACACAATCAAATCTCGGATATGGCTGTGGAGTTTTTTTCATGACCATCTTAGGGTTGTGAGATAAAGCTGAAATGCTTATTTTTTTTGTATAGTCTTTGCAATGGGAATAGAGCCCCAGAAGTACAGATTGTTTTCTTATTACCACAGCTCGCTCACTGTGGACAAGATAAAGATGTCCTTCTACATTTAACTGGGTTGGGTAACAACATTTTTCAGTTCCTTGCAGCAATAAGTGTTTGTGAATCCAGAGTTATAGAAATGCAAGCGAGAGCAGCACATTGTGAGTGTGGACTCAGTAACTTAAGTGTGAGTGCTGTGAGCTGTGCAACACTAATGGAAATGTTCAGCATTAGGTCCTCATTACGTGATGAGGGATGTATCATCGCTTCTGCCTGGACAACTAAAGTAGCTGAGACAAATGGGAGCTGTATATGTAATATTATATTTCACCTTAGAATAAAAACAAATTGTCGAAGGAAGTCTTATCATGGAGTTATGATTAATTTGAGATTGGACAATGAAACAATTGAGCCATACCTTGAGAAGTAAGATTTTTATTTAACTAAGCAGTATTACCTTGTGAAATATTTTCTTATAGCTGTCTTTCAGGAATCATATCCAGAAACAGAAAATCTGAAAACAGGTTATTGAAGTATTCATCTGATGAATATTCAGCTACTTCACTGATAATGCTTGCCATAGACTGGAAATACACGTGAAAACCGTGTTTCAGGTTTAGCACAGGTTAAACTCTTTAAAGGTCTGCTTGGTGAAATCTGGACTGATAGTACAGAAATGGTGAAAGCTATATCCTTCACAGACAAACTGCTTCTGAATGTCCAGTGCAATAAGCTTGAGGGATGCTACAGCTTCTTTTGAAAGACTTTTCTTAAAAAAAGTGTGAGAGAAAACACTGAACTTCTTAAGACATTTACCCTGCTTAGAAAATTCAACCCAAAAGCTAAGAACTGAGAGAGTTACAAGCATTTGAAAGTAGTAAATAATTGTACGGAGTATGAACTAACCTGAAAAAGAGACAGTATATGCTTTCCCTCCTCATAATCTTAAATCAGCAATTTAAAATTAAGTCTTTCCTTTCAGTGCACAGCATTTGTGCAATCTGAGCTTTCTCAGTATATTTTGTAATAATGTTTAGTTCAGGCCGTCCTGCAGCTTTAAATTGGGGAAGACTCACTTTTTAGATGGCTGATCTGTAAGATTTAACATAAAAGCTGAGTGCAAGCTAACTTTACTTAGGGGTTTCTGCAAAGTACAACTTTCACTGACTGCACTGAATAAACAAACACTGTTTTTGTAGCAGGCAAGAGATTCTTGTGGTAAAATAAGATCTGCCTCAGGGAGAGGAAATCTGTCGGTTAAATGAACTAAAGCTGTCAGAAGTGTTCATTAAATTGTTTTTGAAGACATTTTCAACTTTTAAACTTACCCAAAATATTCTTCTATCCAGCTACCATAGAAAAAAGATAGATTTTTATATAGTCTGAATTTTAAATGTTTGCAATCAAAAAGCATTTTCTAGAACACTCAATCAGTGAGGTCTGTATAATATTTGTAATAAACAGATATTCTCTATATGAAGAATAATTTCAGAATTGTAATCTTAAATATTTGTCAGTTAAAATTGTTGGAATTTGGGAATGCAATATGCTGGAACTGATTCCCTACCCACCACCAAATATTGTTGAAACTTGTTGGCTTTGATCTCTGACCAAAGATTTAACTACAACCCTTGCAGTCATATACTATCAACAAAGCTTTATCTATACCAGAGGATGTGTTCTGAAAGCAGAATGCTATTTTCTGTCCTCTGAATTACAAATGATGTTTTGCATAGTAATTGATATCGACTAATTTAACATAACAATAATATTAGATTATTCTTTTAGCTATTTGGGTTTCTTATGTTGAATGGGGCGAAGTTCCTTAAAATCCTGACTGCACATGTGAGGTGCCAAACAAATACATTTGTTACAATTCAGAACAGCGTATTTATTTTCGGTGTAATATGAAATTAAGTAAGCTGTGGGGCTAAGTACAATTATTAAATAATCTTATATACTAGGATGAAAGCTTTAGTTTCAGAGATTCTGGTCTCTAAAGTGAGCATTTTTTTTGTTTCTGATTTTTGGAAATATCTTGGTTTTATCTAGCATGTTCTACAGCTTTTGTTAAAGGTTGGAAAAGTATTTTCTGATTAATTTCTTGAATATTCATTCCAGTGGAAACATGATATCTAGAAAGTAGAAAATTTAATATAGACCATGTCAAAAGTTGTATATGTATGGGGGAAGTAAATGTGTATGTCATAAGAGTGGTCCAAGTTTGGGGTGGCAGGGGGAATAGACTCAGAACTGATTTCTAATCATTGTTTTACCGTGTTGGAGGAAAAGCTCTAATATTCAGAGACTAGATCGTTCTCTAAATTAGTATGTGTGAACACTTGTTCAGACCTCATCACTTCTAATGGGGAGTCAAGTAATGATTTTAATATTGGGCCTTTTTGTTTTGCCATTTAAGCTCAAAGTATCAAGGAATATTTGTGTGTACTTAGGATGTTTGTATATGGGGGGTTGAAAGTAAAAAAAAATACTGAGCAAAATTTGGTTGTCTGCAGTTTATCAATAATTTCATACAGTTATTTTTCTTTTTTTACATTAGGAACATTTTGCCTAAGGGTTTTACAGAAGGTATGAAAGGTAGATCTTAAGGAATTCTCTACACCACTAAAAAACTTTATATTTTATGTTTAATTCATCACTTATCATTTTGAAATAATTATTTGTTGCAAAAAATCTCTTTTCTGGCAAAGCTAGAATGTCTTCAATTTTTTGTGTAGCTTCTTGGAGTACATCTTAAACAGTAATGTGAATCCAGATTTTCATTGAAAGTAATACCAACAGTTTTAAATAAATTGTTAAATAGCAAAACCATTTTCACATTAGAGCAAGACAATGTCATTTCACATATTTACATTTAAGGGTTGAGCTAACCTGAAAAAGAATAAGCTTTTTGAACTGAAAAAAGCTTATATCTTGTCATATATCTGGAATTTTTTACCAGCTTTAATGACTGTTTACATAAAGTATGTTGGACTTGAACAAAGATAAATATGCTGTGCAAGCACAAACATCTGCTTTTGTGAATGTGTGTTTAAAAAAACACCGTCTGTCACAGTAGAAAAGGTTTTTTTAAAAAAGGAGCGGGGAACACAAGAGGGAGGGGGGAAAGACAGGAAAACTGTAGACCAGCTTTTAGATTGTGCAAAATAATGATTAAAAAGTAATACTTTATTTTTCTGGAGCTCAAGTGTTGAGAAGTTTATACGTGGTCACTTGAGCACTGTGGGATTTTCCTCCTCAGTCGATAGGCCTGATCATCATTTGAACTGCTTTCAAGGAATAGGAACCTCCCCGGTACTCAGCCCAAAATATTCCATCCTGATACTTGCTCCTGTAGTGGCCTCCTCTGTACCACACTCCGTTGAGGTTAGAGTGGGCACAGGCATTGTACCACCAGCCGCCTTTGTGGAAGTGAGCACAGTTTCCTGTGGAACAGAAAGAAATGGGTGAACTTCAAGATTAAAGAGGAGAAATGGAGATTATCAAAAGCTTTCGTATTCCAGTTTATTCTTGGAGGGAACTTTGAAGTACTTCATAGCCTGTTGTGGTCCATATCAATTGCTGCTTCTACCTAAATTATAAATTCTGTTTTAACAGCAACCATTCCCTGCAGAGAGGATTATTGATATGCTATTTAATGTGACAGCTTGAAAACTAAGGAGATCAACTCTTCTCAGACTATCAGCAGTGGTTGGCTGTGAGCTAACCTTCAAGGAACTTGGATTATGTACTGTTTAGAAATACTTCAGTGGAAGCAATGTGAGCTGATACAGTCCCAAGCAGCATGCAGGGTCACAATTCCACAAGGAGTTGCTGTAACTTATGCATTTACTGTTACAGCCTTGTTGAAAAGTTTGCAAGATTTGTCCAGCTTTATGATTATTGATAGTTGAGAAAAAGCATTTTGAAGTATCACAGTCCCTAAGCTTTCTTTTACTGCTAAGGCTGTAAGGGGAAAGCTGAAGGAAGAGCATGGAAATGAAGAAAAAAAATTAAAATTGTCCTTTAAGGAGAAGGAAACAGTGTGATCGGCCTGTTTCTCGAGTACTGGTACATGGCTAAGCCTGAGCACAGCTGCAGTTCCTTTTCTGCAGTTCAGAGGCTTTACTTCATGGTGATTATTGTTATGTGACCACAGCACTACTCTGAAAGATCACCTGGGCAGGTATTCTGACTGCAGAGTCACGTGCAAGTGATAAAGATGTCATTGAGCTAAACATAACGCTTGCTCGTGCTTGAGCAATGAGGGCAATAGAATTTGAATTTCTGAATGGTGCAGGGGCTTGAAGGGGGCTCTGTCAACATGATTTTTATCATTATTGATTTGAAGCATCTTTCAATAGAGTTGTTTTATCAGAAGTTACGTACTCTTTTGCACTATGTTCTTTTTTTAAAGGTGGTATCACTAATGGAATCTACTGTATTCACTTTTCGCATACATACTAGTTTCCTTACCTGAATACATATCCCTGTCTCTGTCCAGTGTTGTGAATTGCTTTCCGTTATGCCATATCATGGAATCGCCTGCGTTTCCTTGGTATGTTCCTAAGCGTAGTCTGTAGAATTCACTTTCGGGCTCCAGGCGGAAACTGCTGTATTCTGCATAGACTTTCTTATTGCTCCAGTCCTCTAACTCAATCAATAGTCTGTAATTATCCTGATTAGTAAGCATGTAAATATTTTCTAGTCCCAGCCAGTACTCTCCATCAATGTTGCCAAATCCTTTCTGTACAAAAGATGATCAGAAAATTGTTAGCTTAGTTTTTCTTGTCAAAATGTTCATCAGCAGGAGTGTGGTAAAGTGTACTGAAAGCCCTTAAGCTTCTGAATGATTGCCCAACCCATGCATTTAAATGCTTTATTTTGCTTCACTTGGCCGTTTACTCAGTTGATCTGCTAGCTGCAAGAGGTACTACAAGAAACAGTAAAGGTGGCAAAACTGTTTTCTGTGATGTTCTCTTCTTTTTAAGATAGAGAATAGAGAAATTGGAACAATATAGTTCTTGATAAAGCTACGGGAATCTTTTAGAATGTATGAATAATGAAATTTAAAGGGGTATATTTCCAGGTTAGAGTTATTTATGGATCAGCAGTCTCAGTGTTCAAGGTAAATAAATTTGGTTGCCTTTTTAATGCAACTAGTGCTGGTTTTTGACTGCAAATTTGATTGCAGAATTCATGTGTGCTCTTTATTAGATCTGTTAGAAATGAAATCTTTCCTTTCAAATCACAGACTACTAGTACAGTAGCTGTGAAGTGATATTTCATATCTGCTGTCTCCTGTCCCTGACTAAACCAGTGTTGTTAGTGTTTGGTGTTGCAGATAAGGTAGGTACATCACCCACTGTAGCTATCTATTATGCTTCCTAGTTTCTGAGGTCTTCCTGCCCTCCTCAGGCCATTGAGTATCAACCTACAGTTGATTCCCCGCTTCAGATCACTTTCTGTGGAAGTCCCTTTCCAGTAGATAAACAGTCTGAGCTCCTAACTCAGACTGCTGAGTTTCACAAGTGGCTAAAGTTGATCTAGCATCGTGCCGCTGCCAAAAATGGTAGCGGTGCTTTTCTCCTGGCTCACAGCCACATTTACAATACTTCCCTTGCGTCAATGTTGTAGCTGTGCAGCCACACAGAGGTGGGGAAAGAAGTAGAAATGTGGGCATGGGAGATGTCTCTTTGTCAGTGGTGCTGGCTTGAGTTTAAAACCTGTCACAGAGGTGTACCTTCACATACCTGCAGTTAGGCAATAGGACTACCATCTTCAGCCACTACAATTTAAGGACAAATCTGTGGGCAAATTTGCCAGAACTCGAGCCATTATTAGACACCAGTTAAAAACTGTTCTACATTTTCTTTGTATTAAGTTCAAAATGTTTATGCTTACTTTAAAACCCGCCCCGTACTTTTCTGAGAAGTAAAGACTTTGATTAACTGCTACTAAGGAATTACCATTGTTTGAATCATTAAATTGCAAGAAGTGAAAAATCCTCACAGTAATCTTTTTATCATTTACGTTGTATAGATAATAATTTTAGATTACTGATTGAATTAAACGTGGCTCAGTTCTCGCTTTACATATAACACATGTGGCAATTGTACATCCATTTAAAGCAAGCACTGCATCATAGGGGAAAAACTGTGTCCTATATAAAACCAGCACATTATTATTATTTAAAAAAAAAAACCAAATTATTTTCAGTTTTCTTGTCCAGCATGCACTTGGTTCAAAGCAGCATGCGTTTGTCATCCTAGGTGTTATACCTGCCAGTGCACAGTATCGCTATAATGTATAAGAATGTGTTTCCCTTCACCAGCCATACATCTTCAGGTTTCTAACTTAATTTTAAGAAATTGTTTCCTTTAATTCATTATTAGGACTTTTTTTAAGTTGAGGCCCTGATCCTGCAAATATATTAATGTGCTTAAATTAATAATTCCACTGACTGAGATTGCTTATTCATGAGGGAGACAATTGAGCTTGTCAAGTACTTGCTGTAGCTCTCAGTGTGTTAATAAAAATCATGTGTTTAGTTAGGTCTTTGTAATAAGTGACTTCCCACTCACTGTCTAGACTAATGTGTGTCTCCCCAGTTGTGTTGTGCATTACAAATGCAGGCTATTTCAACAATAAGTTTATTAAAAAGTTTAAGTAATGGCATTGAGTCAAATAGGACAATCCCACTGAAATATGTTTGCCTCTGAGGGATGACCACCCTTATCAATTATAATTGTTTGTAAAATTAGTTTCAGCGTCTAACTTAAGCAGCTATTTCCAACTCCTCAGTGCTTGTCATTCAGTACAACCATTTGGAATGAAGAATTGTATTGGAAATGTTTGCACCTCCTTGATTGCCATAGATAATGTCACTTTGCACAGAAACGAAGCAGCTGACTTTTCTGCATTCCATAATTTACCTTGTAACTGTCCCAGTTCCTGAAAAAGTTGACAGATCCATCTGTCCTCTTCTGAATAACTGCCCATCCTCCAGGGTCCAGGCTGTTCTCACACCATAGTTGCATTGGCTCATTACTATTTTCAGGTTTGATCATATAAATCCCACTGTTGGAATGCCCAGCTTCCTTGGCTTGTTGGCAGTCTTTGAATGGACCTTTTTGAAAAGAAATACTGTAAGCATTCAAACTCGGCTATGCAGTGCACATTGTTCAAGTATATTTTATAATGCTAATGGAAAGTCAGTAATTCAATTGAGGTAAAACTACCATAGAAAACGGTGTAAAAAGTTACTGTCTTAGATTAACTGTGCATACGTAAGTAAACATGTCAATATCCTCTATATATATATTTTTAAACAAAAACTTCATTTTGCTATACTGTTAATATAATTTGGTTACCAGAACCCAATTTTTAACTTTTGTCTACTGTGTCAAAGATTTATACTCTGACTTTTGCTATTCAAGAAGTGCTTTATGATTTTCATTAACTATTTTCTCATGTACCACTTTTAAAAAGATAGATATCCGTTTACTTTTTTGTGTTCTAGTGTGCCCACTTGAAACTGTTGGAAGTTTGAACAAAATAAATCCAAGACACCCAAACAACCGCCCCTCCACTCCTGAGTACATAAATAGTTTGAGAGCTGCTGTAAGAAATCTTTACTGCTGAGGTCTACAGATATGGAATTTAGTGATAGACTAAATATCACTAGATAGACCGCGGAACTTTTTTGCCTTTATGTGCTTAACTCAGTTATAGGATCAGCCTGGTAACTGTGGGTAGGAATCCTTTTAAGTTTCATGTATCATCCTGGTGTGATACCTGTAGGTGAATAGTGATGAAGAAAATAAGCAAGCAATGGAGGACTTCTGAGCAGTTAAAAGGGCTCACATAGTTGTTTTCAGGGCTGTGATTCTCTAAAAATGCTGTCACTGTTGACAGTACTGCTTGAAAGCTCTATTTTAGACCATGCGAATAGTGGCTTTACAAATACTACTTAGAGAACAGTATCTGGTTATAAGAAGTACGCAGCTTACGTATCTCTGAAAACTTTGCAATATTTTTATGTTCTACTTTTCAGAAAAGGATTTGTTTGTGTATCATTACTTCAGTTGATGTAGAGAGACTGGTTATTTACTGATGAAAAGCAGGATGTATTCTGGGAACTCTTCAGCAGTGGATGCCCTAAATGTATTTGAAAACTCATGCTCAGTAAATCTGAAAATAAATTACCCACAGCTTTCCTCTAATTTTAGAAGGCTCATTTTCTCAAATATACTTGGAAATTCAGAGAAAACTCATCAGTCACAGAAGCAGCAAATATGCAAAGAAGCACAGAAGACAGCTGTTGGGGTTATTCTTTAATGAAAAGTAGAGGTCGAGTGAAAGTGACCTTCATTGCAGATTCAAGCTGCATGGCAAAAGCAAATTGAAACTCCTGCTTTTTTTAGATTGTAAACTAGTACTTGTCAGTTGGATAAATGCGTAATTCGCAAGAAATCCATAAAGCATTGCATGTGAATTAGAGTGCATAAAGTTCATGCATTTAATGAATGTCACTACTTAGAGCTTCTGACTGTGACAGTGCTACCAAGAATGCTGCAGACATTGAGTCATTGTTGCCAAATACTGGTGGTACAGCACGCAGCAGTACTTAAAATGGTTTTTGTCATTCTTGCAGTAGTAGCTTGGGAAGGAAATACTGTGGCTTTGGTATATGACTGCTTTTTCTCTTGTTCACAATTAAAATTCCTGCTTAGTTTGTACACGTTTCAAAGTTTGTCCAGTGGATAGATAATTTCCTGGACTAAGTTGGATCTTGTTTCCTTTCCTTGAACTTTCAAAATTAAATTTGGGTGCTGTATAACTGAACAGGAAGGTTGGTCTAGAAGTATTATTGTAAAGCAATTACATTAGAAAAAATGTAAACAGACAAGTATATTTTTTGTAATGTTAACAGAATATTAAGAATAGCTCAATTAGATCTACTGTGTATTATTTCATATGATTTCTACTGGAGGGGAACTGAGGACTCATTTTCCCATGAGAGACCTAAGCAGATGTTTGGAGTGATCTTAATTAGCTTTTGCAGCAGACAGAATTGTACTAGACTGTTTATATAATACACTTTGATCACTTCTGAAATTCAGCTGACATTGAAGTCACAGGATGCAACTTGTCTGCTTTTGGATGCTCAGATTTGTCTATGTGCTTATCCTAAGTTAATGCTGTAGTAGAGGTAACAGACTTCTACTCTTTGTGTAAGGAAATCAAACGTATCCCGTAAGTTTTGGTATATAACCTTGAATCTTTTTTTGAGAAGTAAATTCTTTGTTATATGTAATTATCTTAAGTTCAGGGTATAGGAACCGATCTATTTCTTATTCAGTGAAAAAGCTGAGATTCGTGAAACAGTGTAAGATTCTCCGCAGTGCTGGTGTGAGTGCTGATTCTGGGTAGTGAAGAAAGCATAATTATTCTGTTTGAAGTCATTAGCTGTGTAAGGAATGAAGCATATTTAGTCTTTTTTAACAGACTGTGTACACAAAGTTGCTGAGACAGTAATTTATAAGTTAGAAGTACTCTGGGAAGATGACCTGTTGTAATGTTTCATTTCTAAAATTTGGGTTTAGATGTATGATTTAGTACAGATCATGTTCTATAGGAAGTTAGATGTAGAAGAGAAGGAAAATGATGAAGTATTTTAGGTTGGAAGCTTAATTAAATGATGTCTGAATCCTATTTTAAGATGCTGAATTTTATCTTGAGCAGATGATATAGAAGCTGTGCTTGTGTAAGTTTCAAGCAGAGAATTTTTTGCGCAGGAGGAAAATTCCAAAATAAAATTGGACATATATTAAAAACAAAAATAATGTTACATTAACTGAGAGGTATTAGGAGGAGAGTTGGAGAGTGTGTGTGTGTGTGTGTCATTTTCAAGTACTCTCCTTGAAACTACTTTCTGCAACATAGTGGAGATACTGGTTATTATTCCAAGGATTAAGATAATTGTTAAAACTAATTCACAGGAATGTTATTCTTTCTCACTTTTTAGAGCAATTTTTATGTGAATTAACCAAAATACTCTTCAGAAAATACTATCTCATCCTTCTTTTTCCTATATGTTGTGAATTTTACTCTCCATTCGTAATACTAAGATGCACATTGGCCCTTCTGTAAACTTCTGCTGCATGCAGGTATTTGTTAGGTAGGACTTCTTCAGGTACAATAGGAGACAGCTCCTACTTGTTTGGTCAGTTGTTTACTCTGTCATAACCAAGTCTTTCACATTTCTAAATGGGACTGTTTGGCTTTTGCTGGTCTTTTTTGACATCTTTTATATGTTACAAATTATCATGATTTTTTAACTGGAAAGGTAATTTTCAAAGACAGTTTTTTCTGTGGACCATTAAATACTCTTACCTTAATTTAAAAAAAATCAGAGGTAATAACTGGGAATTGTGTTGCAATTAAGAAGTTTTAGGTTTGATGATTAATGCTCTACCACTTGTAGCAATTATCAACCCTCATTATCGCAAGGCACTGCAAGAAACACTTAAGCTTTAAACTCAAGAATCTCATATTAAATAAAGGAAGCTGACTAATGTTAAAATAAATTTCTTAAGATTTCTTTGTATTTCTTGCAAAGATGGATAAAAACACTGAACTTTTAGGGACAAAGGGATTAGTGAAAATCATGGTAGATAATTTAGAGGAAAATGTTTAGTCCTATTTTATTTTGTATGTACAATAGGTGTATATTGAGAGAGAAAAAGATGCATGTGTATCATAATCTTGAAGCATGGTTTTTCTGGGAAACAGGAAGTCACCATTATTTAGAATTATACTTTTTCTGCCTGACCAGACATTAACGTAATGCTTTTATATTAACTGTTTCCTTTGTATCGTGATGTGCGATTTAAATTCTCGTGACATCTGGCATTTTACTTGGGCTTGTGCCTGAATTTTCTGCAGACCCTGAATAAAAATAGTTGTTTTTTAAAACAGTAGCTAGTTGTTTGTAACGCTGTAGAACAGTCACAAACAAATGTTTGTCTTCATCTTAGGAATCAAGTTGAACTTCCAGCTGTGACTAAAGGCAATTTGAAAGAAAAACAAACCCCCAAACAACAAACCAACAGCTCAAATACAAAAAAATCCCAACCTAACCCTTTTGCTGTGAAAGATAACAGAAGCCAAGAGCAAGCGCTTGAATGCATGTCTGAGGAAAAACTTGGTTTTCTGAATCCTTAATTTTTTTTAATTACAATTCTCTCAAAATTTTAATAAATTGAGAATCACAATAGAATTCAGGGTAGTTCAGATGTAGTTAGTTTTCTTGTCACTACTTCTGTTTCAGTGATGAATTAATTTATCTAATGACCTGAAGAATGTAATGCATGATGTGATATAGTCTTCTGAATGTATTTTCATAACATTTATGGTATTAGTTTAACTTGCCATCCCCTACTGACGTCAAATTATTGGGAACAGAGTTCTCATTTTAATTTTTCAAATCTGAGTGCATCAAATTGCATCCAGCCTTGATTCGGTTATCTTCCCAAACTTACCTTACTCTCCTGAATATTTCAACCAAACACTTAGAGACTTAATGGGCAACTGTGTTGGTGGATTTAGATGTTTGTTTTAAAGCAGCTCAGAATAGAGGGAGTAAAATTCTTCTAGCAGGGTTAACTTCTGGTGAACATATATGTGTAAGTATAAAGGATACCTACTTACAATTACTTCATTTAAGATGAATTAGCTTCTCTTATTCACTATTGTTGGTTACTGTAACATGTGGCTAATAGGCATCTTCAAAGAAACAGGGCTAAATACTGGAAAGTATATGCTAATATTAAATTTTTATTCCCATAACTCAAACCTAGCTGGGAGACAGAAATCCCAATATGTTGTGACTTGAAGGCGTAAATTCTTCAAATTGAATTTCTGAGTATCAGCTATTTCAACAAATTCATCTTGTGCAGCTATAGCTTAAGAATTAGACTGTTTGGCAAATTAAAGCTTGTGGAGGGTCGGGCAGGGGAAAAAATCAGAATCAGGAGCAAGAGCTAGCTCTACCAGACACTTTAAATTCATCATTCTATTTCTGTAGCCATGACAGTTTCCCTCGGAAATAGAGAAATCTCAGGTTAAATAGTGATAGACAACTCACCCTCATTAATTAAAGCCAATGGTGGTACTCTGAAAGGACTCTTTGTAGGAGAAGTAGCTGGGTCAGGTGGTGGCCTTACATCTCTGTCTCTAGGATAACCTGGATCTCGCTGTATCTCGTTACCTCCCAGAAGAACAGGAGTGTATGGCTGGCTGTTAGGAATGTGCTGTGGCACGACTTGAACAAGAGGTGGAGACCCATGGGTGTCCTGTCGTGAGAAGATTCTCAAGCACTGCTCTTCCAGCAGTGAGATAGTCACAGACTGGTTATTTACAAGATCAGTTAGTGCTGCATATTTTACTTCAAGCTCTTTGTATTTTGTGGCCATCTTCAGCATTTCTGTTGTAACATTAAGGACTTTGTTTTCCAGTTGGGAAAGCTCAAGTGAGTTATCACGCTTCCGAATTATCTCATGCAAGAGTTGCATATAGAGTTGGGTCACCCTAGAGTTCATGTTACGACTTTCTTTCCTCAGTAATTTTACTTCATTCACAATGTTTCCATCCACATCCACTACCAATTGCAAAATGTCAATCTCCCGCTTTTGCTTGGATAGGACATCCTTCAAGTTCTCTATGTCCATTCTTGTGACTTCATCTTTTCTGTTACCAGTTCCTGGTCCATTAGTATTCACGCAAATTGGCCCTGTAATTTTTTGTTCTGGGACCAAGAATGTGTAACCACATTTCTTCCCTTCCTCTCCACCATCTGCTGAACGAGGGTGCCTCCGTTGGGATGTTTTATCAGGTGTAGAGTGTTCTGTACAGCGCCCAATAGACAACAGGAGGAACAATAGTACACCCAAAGTCCATTTAAATATCTTCATTTTGATGCGAGTATGATGACTTGTCAGAAGACTCTATTGAATAGGTAAAAGATAAATAATTACATTAGAGCTATAACTAAAGGCTTCCATATTGCTTTAACTACCTAAAATGATGGGTTTGCCACGCTTACAAGTATGTAGACAAGTCTTTGGAATCTGTTACTTGAAGTTAGGTTCCATTAGATTAGCTTCAAATAATAACTTTCTATCTTGAGCAGCAAACCTTGAAATTTAGATATTGGATTTAGTAGAAAAGTTGTTGCACTGGGTAAACTTTCAGAAGGTAATGTTCTGCTTAGATTACGTGTCGTAATTTCATCATAAATTTGACTACTTATATCTGTACTCACTGCAAGTAAATGCAGAAGGTAATAGAACATACAGAGTGCTTGCAGAATATCTTCATTGAAGGAAAGTAGGGAGACAGTGATGACTGATAGTAACTTCAAAAATATTTATATATTTTGGAATTTCCATTACATAAGCCTTTCTGGTGTTCTTATATATTTATGTATGTATAAATAGATACTTAAATTGTTAAATACTATATATGTACCTATTCATATATACACACTTTTCAAATTAATATATACACAGATACAGTATATTTGAAAAATACAGACATATCTAATACTATTTTTGGACATTAGTGTTAGGCAGGAGTTTAGCATTAACATAGTTGTCTTAAACATTGAAAATTACATATTCAAGTAGCTTTAAATTTGCATGGAAAGCCTATCACGCTGTTCTGTATTTGTGTCCCTACTTAGTTGTCTTCTGAGATGAATACTTAAAATTGTTGTCACAAACATTTTTATCCAAATAACCCACCCAATACCTTAGTGTTATCAATATAAATACCATATTGAAGTGTTTCGCTCACCTTTTAAAGAAAATTTATTTCTTTTAACTTTGTGTAAAGAATTAAAATGCAGTGATACAGATCCTGAAATGTTTTTAGAGAACCTGGGGGGTTTGAGTTTATTTTTTTAAATATTTGAGATGATAAACAAAGGTAGCACTGAAATAGTGGGAAAACCTCTTCATTTTTCATATCTTATTTGGTTTGTCTAGAAGATCCCTCTTCCTTCTCTCAGCTGTTGATCTGGCTTTCCTTTCCAGACTACTATTAGTGGTTGTACAATGCCTTGTACAGTGACCTTTGTAGAGTTACAAAGAGAAATAAAGTAAAACTGGAGAAAGTTAATAATTTTCATGCTGTTCCTGCCAAGTTTTAAATTTAAGTGCACTTGGCAATCCTGAAACAGTCACCCTGAAGGAGAAGCAGACCAGCGCTGCTCCCTTTACATTCAAATTTACAAATGGTAAGGTGACTTTTGTGTCAGGTCACTTTTCCCTGTTCTCTTACTGACTTTAATATTATTGCTTCAAATGTCTGCTCAACCTCAGAGTAAACATATGAAGTCTTTATTTTTTTGGCTTCGCTAAGAGCAGTGGTTACAAACTTCAAACCATGCTGTACATGCAGTCAGGAATTATATCTAGGAATCTTGATCAAATGTTCCACTGTTGCTTGAAAAATACCTTTTTGTTTGACTGGCAGTTATATTGCAAGCCCTGCTTCTGGGAGGGGAAGAAAACACTTGCTTTTAACACACACTGAAAATAATTTCTTACCTTACGTAAATTGAGGGAATACGTAAAAGTTCAAGAATAGTTTATATTTAAAAACCTATTTATGTATATTTTACTGTTAGTATGAAGTAATAAGTATTTTGTTGTCTGTTAGTAAATATTTTTCTTAAAACCAGAACTTGGTTAAACTTTTTGTTAATATTTCTTTGCTGAAAGTGTAACTTCTGCTTGTTGGGTGTTTTGATTTTTTTCTTTTAAAATAAAGTAGGAAAAAGTATCACTTTTCTCCAGAGCTAATTGTATGTATTTATTTAGTAATTTCAGACATTTCAAATATTAATCACTTGAACAGTGCTCAGAGTTGGAAGTTCATTAGGTTAAATTTTCACATGAATTATGGTAAACACATGTGAAACAGGTCTATGTGTTCTTTCTAACTTGACAAGGATGAGCTGAACTAATTGTCTGAGGTTCGAAACCTCTTCACATCTAAATTATTTTTCAATACTTCTATGTTCAGTGTTTGCAGATGCAGGGAAAGTGAGTTCATGGCACATGGTTAAAGATGAAGGCATAGTAAAGTCCAATATTTTACTGTTTTCACAGTATATAATAGCTACTTCATAGTCTAAAAAGGTGAATAACACTTTAGTTCTGGGTAGTTTTTTATGACCCTATACAGTTATTAAATAATGAATAGCTGGGGGGTTTCCCCACAGCAGCACATTTTTCCCCTGAAATATGTTAAAACTGAAATTAATCTTTCAAAACCAAACATTTTGCGATGCAGCCCACTTCATGCATTTCTTTTAATATCATATGTGTTAATTTTGAACTTTTACACTTACGTGTAAGTTAGAAGTACTGTGTCTGTATATGTGCTGCTAGACCATAAAATGAATTAGATGGTCTAACATAGCATAACCAAATGCAACAGCTGCATAATATTGTGCCCTAGAACTCTGAAATAATTCAAATGTCTTGTATTAAGCTGAGACATTTGGATAAGTGGGGATGAGTTCCTTCAGAGAATCTATCTGGTAGGGAACATATATGATTCCATGGAAATTTTGATGTTGAAAAAATTAAACGTATTGCAATGTTGCTTGGCATATTGGAGCAGCTTAATGCCTAACTTGTTATACAAGAATAGGTTCTGAATGAGGTGTTTACCTGGAGTTATAATCAGCTTAGAAGGAAATGAAAATACTGTTTCAGAAATTTCCTGATGTTCTGGGCAAGCAGCTTAAAAAAATATTAGCTGTTTATCCAAAATATCACAGAATGATAGCCTAATATGTAAGACTTAAAAATGACAAATTAGAGTTGGGAAGTAGTTTTAGAGGTTTTTAATCAGACACGTTATGTCACAGATTCCCAGGTTTAGCTGTGTAGGTAGTGTCATAATTGTAATGAGGTAAAGTCATTGAGGCTCAAGGACCAATTTAGGCAGAACGACAGTCTTAAACCCTTCTTCCAAGTCTAGGGTTGCTTGTGGTGAGTGGGGCTGCTGAAATACCTGAATGCAGACCTTGGAAAATAAGTAAGAGAGATTGTGATTGTGGATACTACTGCTTTAAAATACATTATTTAACTCTTTATGAACTATCATGATTTAAAAATTAAATAGACTGTCATTTCACTTGGTTCTGTTGTGTTTCTGTGTCATCTAGTTTTGGGTCTCAAGTTTCCATAGAAGTTGCTTATGTATGTTCTGCTATGCTAATGTTTTACTACTGCTGCAGGAGAAAATGTGCAATTTGCTACTATTCATAGCAACACAAACTTTATCATCATCTTGTCAGAAACACTCAGTGCTGTGGATGGGGCTTCGAGACCATTTTATGTTTAGTACCATTCCTTTTTCTTCTGATTTCTCTCTTTTTCTAGACTGATCACCATGCGAAAAAAAAAGCTTGTTTCCAAAATTGGTCTTTGATATGTTAGTTTAAAAGCATTTAAAGGAACAAATTCCAATTTAAAAGAGCAAAATAAGCCTGTAACTGTCATTTTCTACTTTCACTGAGAAAATACTGTAACTCGGGCTGTGTTGACACCAAAAGATATTGTATCGCTTACAAATGTTAGAGTTGCAGGAATGAGGAAGTGTGGAAGCTAGTGTATATTTGGTGGTTTTTAATTTTCTGCACAACAAACTATTTGTTCTTTGTTTTACTGCTGTGACTCACATTCAGCAGAATGCAGAATTTGGAGACCCACAACACAGACTAGAATCTGTTCTTTCCAAGCTGCCAAAGGCTGCTTCTCGTTGGGTTGTTACAACCAAATGTAAGGGAGGTGTTGCGGATAAATGTGAATATAGCATTCCCTTTGTGTGGAAATTGCAGTATCAGTACTTATCTTTATTAAGAATATTTATTAAAAGAATATGATGAAATGATAAATACCAACAGTGCCCCCTCTTATAAATCTCCATTTATAAATGTGTAAAACAGGAAGAGAAACACAGGGGTTTATTGAGAAAGTAAATGATAATACTGAGAATAAAGATCCTCTGAACATGATACCAGTTAATCTGAACGTTCTATTATTGATGTTATATGTACTTCATTTTCTGTTAAGCTCTGTTTAAGCAGCTAAAATCAAGACAACCATCTAGATTCCCCTATCTCTACACAGAGTAAGTGGAGATTTTTGTGGATTTTTTTTAGCTTAAAACTGGATCCATAATGTTGGAAGTAATACTGATGTGGGGAAAACACTCTTAATACAGCAGAAATGTTCACGTGTGGTTTTGATATATCTGTGTACTTCAGTAAGTTGCTTTACTCTGTGTAAACAAATGCTTTTCCGGTAAGTCACTCTGCTGAAATACCAGGATTACTTTCAATTGTATTGACTGGGATCCAGGAATAATACATTCTTGAGTTTTGTTCGTCCCGATACATGATGTATTGAGTCAGAGAATTCTGTTTCTCTGAGGTTATCAGAAATCTGATTCCTTTTAGGAAAGGCAATCTAAATCTTCAGGGATTTTCAAAGAAGTCATTGAAAATGTGTCACTTTTAAAAATGATAGTTTCTTAGAATTTATGTGTAGAAGAGATTTGTAAATCTTGTCATACTGGATATTCTGAAAACACAGAAAAATATAACACTTCCAGATTTTTTTTTTGGTGACGTGTTGGGTTGGGCTTTTTTTTTTTATGTGGGGGTTCCTGTACATTTGTTTGGAGTCGTCGTGTGGGTTTGCACCATTTTAACAGGCCGGTACAATGGAGTGGTGCGTTTTGTATTTGGAAACATGTTATTTAGAGGCTTCAGAACTCTCTGTAAAACAGATAGTGAAGACATTAAGCATCTAGCAATGTTTGCTATAGGAAACTTCGCTTCTTTCATTGGTGTAAAAAATTTTAAGGACAGACTAATAGGGCAAGCTACGAAAACCAAACCAAGTCCAGCAAAGCAATGATAAAGCCATGTAATTACTGCCAAAAGTTTAAAGGTTCAGAATTTCCATTCTTCGAAGTAAATTCCTGTAAAACTTTAAATGGCATATTTTTGCATTGTGCTTCAGTTGATTCTTGTGGCAAAAGCATAATACGAATATTGTTATTTGTTTTAAAATAAGCATTTCAATATTTGAACTCTAAAGTTGGAAGACAGTGACAGAGAGAGAGTTAAAACCTTGCACGTAGTCAGTTTATTGCTTTGAAATTATTGACTCAGCTGTTTTCATTTGTGAAAGATTTAGGAATTGTTCTAAGCAGCATAAATCAAAACCTTGGCTAATGATGAATGAACGGAGACTGGTGTCCAAAGCACACAATGTAGGCTGCAAATGGATTTTTTGTTGTTGTTGTTTAGAATGTTTCCTTTAATATGTAAAGAGGCACAAAAGGATAGTAAAAAAATGGGCTCGAAAACTTGGAAAGGATCCCTCTTTCTTGTTTGTCAAGACTGCTTCAGACTTTTTTTCTTCCCATAGCTACTATATCTCAATTAAGTTTGCTTTCTGTAACACTTTGTCTCTTCTTTTAGCATCACCCTTCTCATTCTTTCTTAGTGTGTCAGACATTTCTGGGAGTTTGTTAATACAAATACATAATTTATATTCTTTTCTATTGTTCTGGATTATTTACCAAGTCAGCATGAAGAAAGGCAAAAAGTAGAACATTATTTATTACCAGCTCTTTTGGTTTTTTTAATCTGTACTTTTGTCTTCTGTTTGTAAACATCTTTGTTTTAAGTATTGACTTGCAACTGTTTCCTCCCTCCTTCCTCCTCCCAAAGAACTGTAACAAACCCCTGTATTTTCAACTTAATATAGTGTTGCCTTGTATGTTGCATTTGTGTTTATTAAATGAATCTTTATTTAGTAACAAAGTGCTGTTCAGTTGAGGTGAAATTAACTTCCCTAACGTTCCACAAATTCTTAAAGGAAGGGATTAGTGCCTGTTACAGCAATGTCTTTGGATTTTCTGCTGCACAATAGTTTGTACTGCAAACGTTACTATATTCTGCATCAATGTATGACTCGGGTTTCTTGGTTCAGACTACTTCTACTGCTCAGAAGTACCATAAATAAAAATTTAGTTGAAACGATATACAATGATTGCTACTTACAGACGTGCATTGATTTACTTAGGACTTTTTACAGTGGTTTTATTGAGGTATCCATTTTCTAGTTCTAGTAATGCTTGGTCTATGCTCTGGTGTTGGGTGAGATCCAGCTGCCCTGAAATCGATAGCATTTTAGACTTTTGCTTTCTGGTAGGATCAGAATTTCAGATTAATATGTTCACAGTACCCAAATTACATGCTTAGCAAAGAATCTGGTAGTACTAGTTTTCTGTAACTGTAGAGAACAAAATCTACAGAAGATTTACAGCTAAACAACTGAAACATGTTCACCCTTACAACTGGAATAAGTTAGTCTTTGCTCTTATGCAGAGTCCTTTTTAATTCTTTCTGAGTTTCCATAGTATAAAAAATGCCACAAAAGTGAGTTTTATATTTTAGTTGTCAGGCTTAGAGAGATTTATTTCTTCACAATTGTATGTTGAGAGAGATGTATGTAGAATTTGCAAATAGCTTAAAATTAAACTTGCAAGTAAAAATAACTTTAAAACTTACCAAGAAAAAAAAATCTTCCAGCTGTTTTGCTTCTGTGGTAGATGGAAAATCCAGAGGCCAAGTTGCTTTTTCTTCCTGTATTACCCGTTGCTGTGGATTGTTAATCTGCAGTTGGAGTTGAAAACTGCTTTTGTCTTTCTCTGCTAGATCCAAGCTGCATTGAGGAATTGGGTTTCTCCATATGATAACCAAGCTAACTAATCATTAAAAAAAAAAAAAGAAAAAAAAAAGAAATAAGTAATGTTCCAGTATGTATTAGTCCAGAAAAGAGAAAGAAATGTTCTGAATGTTTCTGAAACTGTGTTTTACTCTCACATGCAGAAATGCACTAACCAGCTACAGCTGACCCAGATTCCATATACATCACTTTTGGACGGTTTTTTTTGAACAAACACACACTCGCCTTAGACGTTCAGCCCACCTATGATGTCACCGCAAACACACTGGGAGCAGAAGAAACTCCTCCTTCGGATTTCCTATCCATACCCTCCAGAAAAGGAGGGGGTAGGGAGGCTGAGAAGTTAGGAACAAGGAAAGATTGTTTGCCAGTAGAAGGGAGGGTACCATATGGCAACAGACTGTGCAAGAGTTCAGCAGGCAATTACAAATCAAACATTTTTACTACGCTGCCTAAAGATGCCTTTCAAGTTATTACAGTACTGGGCTTCATTTAGAAGAAAGATTCTTTCAGGCTGATAAAACTCGATTTGTGTTGCTGGGAATAAAAGGGGTAGCCTGGCTGGATACAACAGGAAAAACGAACCATTTATAGTCTAGAAGAATGTTCAACAGAATGTCGCATTCAATTCTTGACATTCAGTTAATAAGAAACAGTTCCAGTTGTTAAACACATGAAGTCTCGCATACATGTGGAAAATGTTAAAACTGTACTTGTGATGGTTTTGGGTAGGTATCAGAATGTTTGATAACATCTGACTGGTGCTAGAAGTAGCAAAAAACACAGATTATGCCCTGTGAGGAACGCAGAATACTGGTTTCAGTTCTGTCAATAGTCAGCCAGCACTTAAGTGCATTCAATTTGCTTTCATTGATTTGCGCAGATTCTTCACAAAGGATGTGCCAATTACATTTGAAAGAGAATTACTCTAGTATGCTTTCAGAATTATCTTAGACCTCATAGAAATGCATTGAATAACTTTATAGAACAGCTCTCTACAGAAGAGCTCCTGATTTAGCTAAAAGAAAAAAAAAAATCAGTGCTTAATTGAGCAAGTAATTCAGAAAGATAACCCTACAAATACATTGGTTTATAAAGTCCTGCATAACATTGCAGGTGCCTGTTCGTAGTGAATTTCCTAACTATAATTAGTAAGTATGATTTACTTCTTTCTGGGGAAGATTGAGCAGGTTTGGGATTTTTAAGGTCTATTTGGACATTACTTAGCAATGTTAGGTTCGGGACAGCTTATACAGTCTAGATAGCATAGCATTTAAATGTGACTATCTGTTGTTTCTGATTATCCTTTCTATTTTTTAATACAGCGATTCTAGCAGAATAGAAAATTGAGAAATTTAGTGGTGGATCAGGTCATGTGTAATACCTTTTTATTCACTTTTTTATATGTCACCTTTGAACCACAAGTATTTTAATTTGTTTCTGTGTGTGTGCACACACACGCGTGCATGTGTTGATTTTGGAGTGATGCCCAGAGTTTCCTAACTCGCATTTGAGGACTGTGCTGCTGAGGTGCTATACAAACACAACTGCTGTTCTTGTGAGGTTGTATTAATGGTCTTCCACCTGTAAAACCAAACTTCTTGTTATGATTTTTGTTATACAAGGCTGAGAGGTGAAGCAGAATGTAATTTTAGAAATTCCCTGTTACTGAAATAAGTTTCTTTAAAATATTGTTTAAGTTAGTATGTTGGGTTTTTTTTATTTGGATATCTTGTGGAAGGTGCAGGGTATGAAGAGAAACTCCTTTTAATAGCAGAGTTGGGCAGGATACGTTTCATTTAGATGAGACAGAAGTAATTAGTCTTTGGGTGAAGTTCAAGGAATGGAGTCACATTTATAATTAAAATAAGTGGTTTATCTACAGCATTAGTATCCTAAGAGGAGGATTATCCTCTCTGCATGATTAAGGGATTAAAGAGTAGTAAAGTACACTGGTGGTGGGGAAGAAAGCAGGTATGAGACCGGAAGGCGGTTGGATCTTTGGAATTGCGATTAATATGAACTGCAGGATTCAGATTGCATTTCAGTCTGAGTGTGCTTCTTGCCTAGTTAACTTCTCCCATGTTGCTGCAAGTTGAGTTGGAGTTTCTTTTCAGCTTGAAGAGTTATAACTAATACAATTTTTCCATCTGTTATTAGTTTAATAGCTGAACTGGAGAAATGAACTAGAGTTCCTAAAATGATTAGTAATTTTGATCATGTATTTTAGCATCATGTGGTTAGTATGCTTCATGTTTATCAAGGGAATAATTGCTTGGTGATACGGTAGAAGATTAGATTCACGAGTAGTCGTGCATGTCCTTGTAATGACTTTAGACTTAGAAATAATGACACTGTTAAAGACAAAGTCAACCTGTACATTTCTGGTATGATGCAAGAGGAAAGGATCCTCTCTGCCTCCCACTGTTGTATAGAGAATGAAAGCTTGCATATAGAAACTTAGCTGTACTTGTACCCCCGGTATATACAAATCCAGCTGAGGTGAGGTTGACAAAACTAAGGATTAAGTTATTGAAGAGAGTGCAACTTCAATCGCAGACAAGGATGGCATGGTGGTGTATTTGCCTGTGCATCTAAGCATTATTACTGTTTTAGTTTGAGGTCTGAAGGTTCTGGGAGATCTTGTTGAAATGGGATCTTAGGTAAATCCAAAATACTCTTCTAAGGCAATGCTGCATTCAAACAACATGCACGTTAATCAATGAAAGCAAAACTTCAAAATACTCATTATGAGTTTTTTCTGCTAAATGTGAGACACTAAATAAAGTTTTCATTCTAATCTTATTCAGGTATTTATCTGTCAGACTTGACATATATTGACTCTGCCTACCCATCAACTGGGAGCATTCTGGAAAGCGAGCAAAGAACAAATTTAATGAACAACATTCTTCGAATTATCTCAGATCTACAGCAGTCGTGCGAATATGGTAAGCTAGTATGTAAATATTGCAGCATTAAGGAGAACAATTTAAAAAGCTTTAATATTAGTCTTCTGTAATACAATGTAAGGAAGGCCCAACCCATTTGAATGCCATTAATGTTCTCCCTCACCCTCTCAGCCCAAAAGTCTGTTTATTCTGGTGTTGTTGGTTATGACAGAGCATCAGCATGAGGAGATGTAATAAAATTACCTTTTTCTTATATCATGCACATTTTTGTAGTACATATTTTCTGGTTTAAAATGTGGAATACGTTGTACTTAACAGTAGTTTTACTGCTACGTTTTAATCTTGTATCCCTGTATTTGGTAATTTTATGACTGAATTCTAAAAATAGTAGGACTGCTTTTGGAGTAGGACTTTTACTGGAGATAACAAAATACGTTCAGCTTGTCTTTCAGACACTTAGAGTTCTGTTCATAGGTCAGATAATGTATTTTTTCTTCAAAGGTTACCTCCCTCATAATCCTCTTCAAGTTCCAGTAAATATGTAAGGCTGCATTTGTGATGGTGGAATGTGAATTAGCACAGGATTGTGGCTCACTGGAGCTCAATGTGGGTTGAGAATGTGGGCTGTGAAGGAGTCCTCAGATAAAACCCTCCAGGTCTGGGACTTCAGTTTGACCAGGGGCACGCTCTCACTTATCCCTTACGTGTGCTCTGATAAGCGGAGCAGCTCTAGGGGGATACATTTATACTGGCTTTATGGATGTGAGGGATGTCAGCAGGACGCATGAGAATTGCTATGAAGGACAAAAAACTTCAACATCAGTAGGGACTGTAGTTTGTACCTTCATCTCACATAGAAAGGCAAGAGATCTGATTCTGTTTAAATAGTTTTTGGAAAATTACTTTGCTTACCAATGAATGGTACAGTGATAATGAATGTCATCTGTTCTCCAGATATTCCTCTGTTGCCTCATGTCCAAAAATACCTAAACTCAGTTCAATACATAGAAGAACTACAGAAGTTTGTAGAAGATGACAATTACAAGTAAGTATGAAAGCCTGTAACTGATTGTAACTCATTAGAAAGTAACTTTTATAACTATCCCTTATAGCGTGCTACTTTTAAGATTGCACTTGTATCAGGGGATTATGTGTGTCAGATGCACCAGTTGCAAGTAGAGAGGTTACAGCAGGGTCCCTGTGCTCAAGACAATTTTAGCCTGCTGGATGCATATCTCCTTTCTTTTTCTATGCCAGACTGCATCAAGCCCCACTTTCAAGTCTGTTCAGTCTTTTGATGTGATCTGCAGACCACTTAGAGTGTTTGGTGATGAGACACCATACTTCTAGCTCACACGTAGCACTCTAGTCAATAAGATGGATCCCATGATCGGAGACAGCTTATGTCATTTTTCATCATAACAAAGTTTATCTGTGTTCATCCATTCCCAAGTTCTTACTGACTGTGACTTAAAGTTTTAACTTTCATATATATTTCACTTTCATTTTATACATATATTTTTTCTTTGATTACGGCTACAGCATGAATAAAATGTCAACTCTTGATTTTTGTGAGGCAAAATATTGTCCGTGTCCCCCCCCATTCCTCCCAGCATACCACCCCAAACAGAGGTTTCCACTTCCTTAATTAAAAGATTATTACTGTATTAAGTGATTTGGCAACTAGCAGAACTGGGAGATGGAAATCTTTGGCATGAGACATGAACAAGCCCTGAGGATAGGAATAAACCTAAAGCAAATCTGTTGCACGTAAAGGAAATTTTTGTTCATTGGCTGATCTGCTTGAGGAGGTTCCCCACCCATTCCCATCCTGCCCGTCTGGGAAGTTTGTCACCTTGGTTGTGTTGAATTGGTTGCTTGTGTGGCTGTATTTGAATGGTGGGAGGGGTGTGCACACTAGAGGAACAGATATGCTTTGCCATTTAATAGCCCTAACTTGGATTTACTAAAAGGCAGCAGATGGGGACCCCTCAGTTTATGTCAAAGAACAGATAGTGAGGGCCCAGACACTTGGCTTCCCTTCAAAGATTTGTAAATTGTTCTCTGCGTTTTTGTATATAAGCATCCAGCTTTACTTTTTTGCTGAAATGTTCTGTAGCCTGATTTTGAAAGTATTGCTTATCGCTGAGAGTAAAGGGTCCCTTCCAACCGTGAAGATTCTGTTATTTGAAGGGTAAAAAAGAGCAACCCGTAACACAAACCCAAGTTTAACTGCAGTATCTGCTGCTTAGTAGCATATTGGTTTCATTAATTCCATGCTCCACCTTCCTCCACCTTCACTGGGCAGGATTCGCTACTAGTGGGAATTTTATTGCTGAAGGAGTTACCATCTCTCCAGCCTGGGCAACCCGTGTTTTGATAGCAGGGCAATTAAAGGAGGCAATTGCACATAAACATGGCCACTATTCAAAAAGTCTGGTTTTACACCTATGGATTTTGTATGTCTCCAAACTGAATCTTTTATGGGGAAGAAGTATATTTTGAAGAACTATTCTTACTATAAGTATTTTCCTTTTTATTCTCTAAGGTGTCTGCAAAAAGGCTGAAGTTAAGAGAACAGCCATTGTGGCTTGAATACATGATTTTTCCTCCTAACAAATTTTATTTTATTTTTAAAAAGTAAATTTTAAAATTGTAATGAGTTGATACTGCCCAGTGATGTGAGGGAGAGAAGCTGTCAAACTTCAAACTTTTTCTTCCCAAAATTAAGTGGATGCTTTTCCAACCCTGCTAATTTCAAAGTTTCTAGTTCTGTAAACTGTGTGGACAAGACATGCTTGGTCTTCTTGGAGTTCTCTGCTCCTGGAATCTGCCCCCTTTGTGGTACAGTTGGAAATAGTGTTTGAAAGTGCCTGTTATAGGGGGAAAAAAAACCCACCTTGAATTATGGATGAAATCAAATTGATAATGTATTTTCCAAAACACAAAATAAGGATTTTTGGCTTTTAGACCTGCAAAGACAAAAGGCTTGGCTCAGCACACTAGTGCATTTTATAGAAAATGTAAAAATGTGAAGAGTAGCAAGTATAAATATTTTAGCTAAGGTGGGGTAGCAGTTGTATATTTCTTATTCTTTCCAGTTTTCACACTAGAGTAGCAGTGTTGTCACTGAGCTTTATGTTTCTGTTACCAGGGGTTACCAGGTTACCCAGGGCTGTGGAGACAGGCTTCTGTGTGGCTATTTTTCCTGAAGGATGGGGCCAGCACCTCTCCTCCTGGTCCTTCCCCAGTGTGACTTTGTCACACCTTTTTAACAGCTCACGTTGAGTTTTTGCTCACAGAGGGTGAAGGTGGCCACTGGTGGCTGTTTGGCCCTTTGTGGCTGGCAGTGACAGCTGCGTTGGGCTCCCTGATGCAGAAGAGGTTGCAGGGTTCTGCCAAGATTTTGCTGTTGAGTCTGGTCCTCCATCAGCATGGCCTTGCAAACCTGTCCTGGTCTGTACAAGCCAAAGCAATAGACTCATTTACCACATTATACCCTACCATGTCATTTTTTGAATCCTGAGTCCTGTTGCATTAGTAGGGTTTTTTCCACCCCCCAAAAAGAATGTTTGGAAATAGTGTGTGTTAAAGAGAACTTTGCATAGTATGTATGAACTATATTGTGTTTCTTGCAATTATAGAAACGGGCAGCTTTCAATTGTAAATTTAATATTAATTTAATTATTTTTTCAAAAACCTATTTTTATATGCTTATATATTTCCTGATAAAATAATTTTTAATGCTTCTCTAACGCAGACTTTCATTAAAGATAGAACCAGGGACCAGCACCCCCCACTCTGCCGCTTCCAGAGAAGATTTAGTAGGTAAATGCTTAATAAATATGAGAAGACTTGAGGTTGTCAAATGCATTATTTTTGAGTTGTGAACATGAAAAATATTTGCCTGAGGCTAATAAAGAAGTGTGAAGTATAAACACGGTATATTTGTAATGAAAAGTCTAAAGGCCATCTGTAAAGAAATTCTTCCAAGGAATTGAATCAGTGTTTTAGGTTCTTGTATGTATTGTGGCACTAACTTGTTAGTGTCATTTGGGGTAAAGAGCTATTAAATATTCATTCTTTGTTGTGTCTAGACAGAAGGGCCTTCATATAAACTTTTCATGGTATAATATGCTTCCAAAAATTTACATTATTTTTTGACTGTTGCCAAAAGTGGTTGAAGGCAGGAGTTTCAAAACATAGAATCAGTGGGACCTGTTTAATGCCAACGTAACTAATGCAACAACCTTTAGGACTTACAAAATACTTGTAACTATACGATCTATTTGAAATAAGTATGTTTATTATTAATCCCGTGCAAAACAAAACAAATCCTGAAGTATAGTGATTTTAAAAATGATCAGTATATCAATGAATTTTATTACAGGCTATCTCTTACAAATTGAGTTTAGGAATTTTTGTGCAACTCCCTCATAATTTTCTGAGAAAGTATCCCTGGCAGTAATTCTAACGTTACTCAGGAGTAATGTCTTTTTGTGTTCCCAGGCTCGGAAGTCGGAGCGTCTCCACAAAGTGGACGGAAAAATGTTGCAGCTGAAGGAGCCTTGTTACCACCAACACCCCCTTCGCCTAGGAACCTGATACCACATGGGCATAGGAAATGTCACAGTCTGGGATACAAGTCAGCATTTTATTTAACCTGAGAATACTAAGCTTTGTGATATGTCATCTTTCAATACAAAAGCTTTGCTTTTAAAACATAGCATGAATTGTACACAGTACTTCACTTAGGGACCAGTATGTGGCAAGAGACCAAGCTCAGAACTGTAATGGTTATATCCTGACCAAAGAGAATTGGTCAAAATAGGAAGACTATGTGGCAGTTAGGATCATAACAATAGCCAATGAGTTAGTCAAAATAGCCTCTTTCTGAATGACAAGACTATACCTTGTAGCAACTAAATGTCAGTGTAATTCTTTCAAATACAAACTGAAATAATTGCTTTATTGGTATTTTTATGATGTGACCTCCTTTGTAGAGTTTCATGTAACTTTGCATAATAATGGTTTCAGGCTTTTTCTATATAGATGTACTTCTAATTGATATCTTGATCATTATATCATCAATTACCTTGTCATCTTTTCAAAATGCAAGATTGTAGCTATTCAGTAATTCATCTCTTGCATTCTCTAAGTTTATCTTTAATGAGCTATAATGCTATTCAAAGTTCAGTTATGTGTTCTAGTAAGACAAAAATACCTTAAGATATTGAAAGTAATTTTTAAAGTACTCCTGAGTTTCTCTTCACTCCAAGTACTGTGCAGTTTTGAGGCTAGCAATTCCTGTAGATAATATAGTTTGTGCACAGTTGCTTATGACTTGGGCCATGGTTTAGTTTGGTATTTGGAACACACTACATGCAATCTTTCAGAGTGTTAAAGCGTCAGCTTTTGAAATGTATCGGAGATTATGTTGTAACACTCTTATCCTGTTCATTTCTAGTTTCATACACAAAATGAATACAGCTGAATTTAAAAGCGCGACATTCCCCAACGCAGGACCAAGACACCTACTGGATGACAGCGTCATGGAACCTCATGTCCCATCCCGAGGGCAAGCAGAAAGCTCCACCCTCTCTAGTGGAATTTCAATAGGTAGGAACTGTAAACGTACCTGTGCAGTCCATGGTCTTTTAATAAAGATTTTTAGTATGTTTAGTTGGCAATTGTACAAGCACTGAGTCGTACTGTTCTAACATAAAAATTCTATTTTAGAACAGACTTGAGAAGGGTAGGTGGAGAAGGGTGGCATGATTCATACAGCGTGAACTACATGCTGACAAATTATAAAAAAGCAGATATTTCTTTTTAATAGACCTTTAACAATACAACCGCTGTTACTCCTCTTCTTGATGGGGATGGGAGGAAGCTCAGGGCATCATTTCCTATTTGCTCCCCCCATGCCTCAATCAACCCAAATTAAAAATGTCTTGTGGTATAATTTCTATTTAAAATGACGTATCAAATTGACAGTGAGGACTGTAAATTGCTGACAGTCTTTAAGAGCATAATTTGTAAATACTCCTTAATTTTGTCAAGAGTAGATAGCAATTTCACATGCTTCAAAATGTCAGAAGCTACTTCATTTTGTTAAGTTGCCGATCTTCAAATACATAGAGTGTTCTTATTTTGAGAACTTATGCTTCCTGAGTTTGTGACAGCAGTTGCTCTTTTTTCCTGTTACACACACATCCTTGAAGTGGAGGGGGGCAGGTCAAGTCCCTCCAAGATCCACCAAACTACAGCTAGGGTTGAGAATATGGAACCTCTGTCACAGTCCTTTTTCTCAAAATTATTAGCTGGATGGAACTTGATGATGTTCAGTTTTTATGCGTTTATGGTAATACAGGATTTTTGTAGAGATACGCATTTCTTTGGATAACTTAATTTTAAAAAACTGTTTTGCTTTTTAGCCCTCATGGAGAGAAGCAAGGTCACACAGTTTCAAATGATGCTGTTTTCAGGAGCTGCTCATGTATTTTCTTGAGAAGGACATATTCTGAGCAAACGTTAAATATAATTTTCATATGGAAAAAGTAAAATAATTTTTTTAAATTATCTTGTTACATGAATTTGTGGAACTAGCTGAAACCAAAGTAGTTTGAACCTCAATTCACCTCAGGCAGCTTCCACTAATAAATGTGCATTGCCTATCTTTTGTACGTATTCTCTGCTCTGGCAAAGTTTGCCACTTCAGAATCATCCAGCAGAAATGGTGGTACCTATCAGCATACAGACAGCTTGCGTTCTCAGGGACTGCACAGTACAGGAGAATAAATCCTCTCATCCACCTACTACCAGGTGCATTCTTCTCAGCATTATGCTGGATTTAGGGGAGAAAAACAGACCTTTGACACCCCTGTTGAGAGGTAGCATTGCCCTTTTCTCAGTGCCACCTTTTACTGATGTTTTCTGTCTAAATATGTAAGAAATTTCTCTGCAGATGATACTTTTTCCAGAGTAAATTACTTATTTACCTGCATTAGAACCTAGCAGAGACGGTTTGCCAGACCTGACAGGCAATTTTTCATGAGGTACAACTAAGAACCAGTCACCGTCTAGACGTTTTGGAGAATGCAGTGTTTCCCTTCTTTGTCTCATCCCTGAATTTTTCAACTCTGTTCTCTTGCTTAGCTCAGGCATGACCTTATCGACTTGATGTAGTCACCCTTACAAGTTGGAGCAAAATTACTGCTTCAGAAGACTTTCATAAATCACTTATAAAACAGCAACCTTACGCATTTTGTGTAAGATCACCATCTGTGGTTAGAACTTCCCCACTCCTATTCTCTTCCACTTTCAGCCTCCCCGTACTCCATTACTTTAGTTTTGTCAGTGTTTTGACAGTCTAGCATCATTTGCTGCTTCTTGATTATGAAAGTTTAAATGACACATAAGATTATTAGAGGTGCTAGAAATATGTATGGAGGAAGAGTGTAAGGTCTGGAGGCTTGCAGTATCTATTACTGAAGAGTTCTTGGAAATGTAGGTTGTCTGGCATTCTGTACTGCTGCTTCAGCAGGATTTAAGGAAGTTGATTGAAGCTGCTAAGTTCCTCCATGTTTGAAGTAGTCTGTTTACTCAGTACTTGGAAATAGTACAGTCACTGCAGCAGAGAGGAAATTTACAGTATTCCACAACACAACTTCAAAAGGCAGTCAAGAACATTTCTTCTGAATGTGTGTACTGAAAAAAGCGTTATTCCTTATCTTGCCCATAAATGTGGATTTAAACCTGTTGCTCTAGAAACACGGCTCCCTTTTCTTAGATGGAAGCCTGTATGGGATTTAACTTTTTGGATAAATGATCCCTCTTCACAACATGGACAATGTTTCTGATATGTCAGCACCTTGAATGCAACCTTA
The DNA here is from genome assembly GCA_025769975.1 of Gallinago jamesoni. Lineage (NCBI taxonomy): Eukaryota > Metazoa > Chordata > Aves > Charadriiformes > Scolopacidae > Gallinago > Gallinago jamesoni. The sequence continues at coordinate 1,611,321 of JAOQGH010000004.1, forward strand.
AATGTTAATGTGTTCTGTGTTATTGTCACTCCTGTGTTTTGAGGGCTCAGAGGTGTTCAAACGTTTCTAGTCCAGGGTCTGATATAATCTGCCTCTACATCAAATATCGAAAAAGCAGGAATGAAACAACTGTCTATAGGATGTTTGTGTGCAGCACTGTACCATTACAATGCTTTATCAAAATTCTTAGTGCATGTGAGTTCATGCATTTTTTTATCAGACCCCATGTCTGAGTCACCTTGGATGTTAACAGAATACTGTAGTCTGCTTACAATTAAGTAACACAATTTATAGGCATATTATGAAGAGTCATCAGAGTACAGTTTCTTTTTCCACTGGTGAACACACCAGCTTCTTCAGATACACAAGGACACTTGCAGTTGGATTTCTTCAGTTATCTCTCTGAAGCTCTAAATGTGTGATAAAGAGGTCAGTTACACCTTCTCTAGCCTTGAGATTCACGGCTGGATGAAATTCTGCTCTGCATATAAGCTTATTAAAACTGAGCAGTTAATTCAGCAATGCCTGTGTGTCTAAACTAAAAATAAACATTTGAGTGCTGATGGACAACTTTGATTGTGTTGTGCTGGGAAAAACTGATGATCTATTCTGGGAATGGTAAATAGCATACCAGAATATTGACATAAGTGTAATTTATCTTTCAAATATGAAGGATACAGTTAGTGTGTATTTTTTTGTAAGGAAGGGTTTCTAAAGCAGTAGCAATAGAGAAAGTGACCCGGGTATGGGATTTCTGGAAAATAGTCCTATCTGTAACATGAAACCTATGGTCAGAGATCTTTATGAAATTCTTTTCTTAATTTCAGAGTCTGGAAGCTGATCGTGTACATTCAACTCATTCTACAAAAACTTAGAACTCAAAAAAAAAAATTTAAGATATAGCCACCATTATATTAATTTCTTGTACCTGGGTCAAAACAGTTCTTGTTCCTAGGACTATAAGGTTGTGTTCAGCAGAGTATGTTATGCTAGAGTAAGGGAGATGTACATCTCGTTCTGTTGCCATTTTACCTATTTATATATGTGCCTGTTATTTGAACAAAAGTGATAAATGTTCTTTCCAGCAGTACCAAGGCCATACTGATTAGAAGGAAGAAACACTTAACCAATTGTATATACAATATCATGTGGGAAATGTTGTCTTGAATTCGGGAATGTAAAAAGAGGAAATACTCTCTTCTGAGTTTTTTCATAATTTAGACAGCTGCATTTGAGCTCGTCATTTGTAGCTCTTTTTAATTACACCGAGGATTAAGATCTTCAAGGATATGATTCATCTCAGGTGGGTGGCTAAAAAGAGTTTATAAGACTTGTGTCCTTAAGCTGCCAGTTTATTTCTGTTGACCGCAAAGAGACTTTTGACAAATAACGCATTAAAATACACCCAGGTGAATACTGCTGCAAATATGTCTGCTTTGTGCAGACCATCCAGAATATCTGCTTTTAGTAAACTGGGACAGATGCTTTGACTTTGCAGTGAAAGTTCATTGAGACCCCCCCAAATATTTGCTATCAGTAAGTCTTAAAGCTACAGGATAGTTTTGTTCTGCATTCCCTCCATTTTTTATGAGGTCACTGTATAGACTCTTTCGAAAGAGGGAGCTTGCCCTTCTGAAGTCTGAGCATTGCTCTTGGCTGGGCTGAAGGAACCACCTGCATGCTCTTACCAGCTGTTCTTCCGTGTATATTTGCCTGCTGTCACCTCCTCACCAATTTATCCTCACAGGATAAATTAAGATGCTTTTACTTAGATCGTGGTTCAACTCAGAAATATCATGAAACTTTCTTTTATCCATGGTGTTACTTTTTTTAAGAATACACTTTTTTTCTAATACTACCTAATTTTTGTATACTTTTAAAATATTCTTATCTTGTGTATCTCTGCAGCAATGTTCAGCTCACTTCATTAATGTTCTCAGAAGTTTTGGATTTCCACCATTTCTTACAATTTGGCTCAAATACATTTCCAAACTGCTTCTCTGAAGCTGAATTTGTTTACATTGGCTAATTGTCCAAATAATTCTGTAGAGGTAAAGGGACAGTGTAAAATAAACCTCTGCTTTCATATATTACTTCTGTGTGGCTTTTCTCCTCTTATGCCACTGAATGCAAAGTATTTTTCCATAGGAGGGTTTTTTTTAAGGGTGCATTCTAACATGTATGCTACATAAGAATGGATGTCAATGTATGAACACAGAAATACTTGCCTGAAATTGAGAGTGTAATCTTAGGTGTTTAAAAAAATCTATGAAAACACATTTATCGATTATGTTTGTTGCAGTGCTGGATGCAAATTCTGTTCTAACTTTGGAGTGTGTACTTCCTCAAACTGTTTCTTTTATTTTTCCGAATCTATAATGCAAACTCTGGAAAAGTCTATTGAACATTTATCTTCATCTGTGTGTGCCAATCACTTGAGAATAAGTTGAGCCTTTATTCTGATGCAATCAGAGAAATTAATGCTGCAAAGTCAAAGAAAGGTATTTTAAAGCAGTTTGAATTAATGTAAGAAAGTGCCTTTATAAGAACAGTACGTTTTCAACTGAAACTGGCATAAGATGGATACAAGAATATCAGCATTTTAATGAATTCCTCTATTAAGTCTTAAAGTACTCGAATTCTACAAGGGATTATGTTCCTCTTTAAATAAATGAAGTATAGGTGTAGGTATACAGTGTATGCATTTACTTTCAGGTTTTTGGCAGCCCATACAGTAGGGACAAATTCTACACAGCCAGTGTTTGTTTGATTCCTTACCCTGTAGTATACTGTTCAGGTGTTTTGGACTCTGAGTCATCAGCAGTCTGCATCAGAAGATCAAAGTTCGGGTAGGGGTTCAGGCAGAAGAAATATGTATTTATTTTTTTAATATTCCATTTAAATGAGTGTATAGATTTCTCTTACCCTAAATGTGGATAGCCCATTTTGCTATTGTTTACTAATACTTTAGTGATATGGTAAATATAAGAGCTATATATTACTTTAGGTTAAAAATGCACATATAGATGCCTGGATCTGAGAGGGATATACAGGAGTGTTATTACCCCATTTCTTCCCCAATCCTTAATAGTACTGTTTGGTCCAGGGCATATGCTTGGGAGTTTCTAATGTTTGGTTGGTGTTTTTTTTTATTGATGCAGCTGTACAAAATCCCTGTTTCTGCACCATCTTTATCTATTTGGTTATTTGCCTTTGTTAGCTTTTCATTATGAAAATCGTTATCAGTGATGGTATTAGATATATGTGTTGATTCTCTGGCAGCATATTGCTTGAGTCGTTTGCCAGTCTTTACACAATTCTTATTTGGTTACCTAGCAAGCCAAAGTTGAGCTTTATTGTGTAGTAGTTAAATGGTAATGAACTAGTTCAAATGCACAAGAGGCTTTTCAGTATGGTCATAGACCAACAAGGCAGAACATAACATTTAGGGCACATAGTCTATCTCCATGATGGTAACTGTGCTACAGCAATTGATGCTCAGGTCTGCTGAACAGTTTCAGGTTTTTTTCTGCTTTCACGTTAGAATTTCAAGCTCTGTCAGGTCAGGCTCCAGCTATAGCAACTACAGCTCTGGAAACACTGTGTAACTGGAGCCAAGAGAGTGTCAGTTGCAGATTTGAGAAGGGGAAAGAATTTTTAGTCTGAGTACTTTTTAAACTCTTTGGGGTTGGTTTGTTTATATTAACACCTGTTTAACTTTGGGGGCTAACTTCTGGATAAAGGAAGCCTGTGTTAAAGGTTCTATATCCTCGGATTTTCAGCAATGAGGGGGTGCCGTGACTAGGGGGGAGTGGGTATGCAATGGTATAGACATTCCCTATCACATACCTAGAAACCTAGCTATGTGCTGTTTGTGTCACTAGCATAGACATATATATATGCACATATACAAATGTGAACAAAAAATTCATGTCTGTATTCAGCTGCAGTACTAGAGGTCCAGAGAGGGGGAGGACTACAGGAAAGATGGGGAGGGATTCTTTATCAGGGAGTATAGTGATAGGATAGTGGTTTTAAACTGACAGAGGATAGATTTAGATCAGATATTAGGAAGAAATTCTTTACAGTGAGAGTGGTGAGACACTGGAACAGGTTGCCCAGAGAAGCTGTGGATGCCCCATCCCTGGAGGGATTCAAGGCCAGGCTGGATGGGGCTTTGAGCAACCTCGTCTAGTGGGAGATGTGCCCCCCCATGGCAGGGGGGTTGGAACTTGATGATCTTTAAGGTCCCTTCAAACCCAAACCATTCTGTGATTCCCTGTGTAAACGATCTGAAACTTCTCAGGTAACCATTAACACAGTTAAAAAAAAAATTAGCCAATTGTTGTTACTCCTAAGATAGGAAGAAGCCTTCCTTTTATATAGTACAGATAAACACAACTATGATTTTTTTTTTTAATCCTGTATAAGAAATTTCTTATTTTATTATCATTTAAGAAAACTAGGAAAATAGTGGTTTGTGTCAAGTGGCTTCTTACATAAAACCAAAACTTGTGTAGAATGTTACTTAATAGAGAGGATTTATAGTACTTAGGATTTGTTATTGTTTAACCTGAAGACCTGCTTGAAGTTGTTGGAAAAACTCAAATATTGAGTACATATTTGAGAAGAATTTAAGAAGGTGATATATTTTTAAAGGACTGAATGAGTGAAATATTTCCAGTTGAGGTGATAGTCAAATAGTGCACTTAATCTTTAAAAAGAATTTGGTTAGGCATCTAACTTTTAGTAAGCTAAAACCAGTTTGCTTCACCTCTGTTTTGTTTTGGAAGGAGGGATGTAATGTATATTCTTTAGCTTTTTGGGAAAGGGTTATTTTTAGTATCACAACTTTTGTTGTGCAAAAAGTCTTCTAGAGCTTTTTAGAATCTAAAAAAATCATGTTACAGATATTCTATCCAGATATTAAAGAGGGCTAGTCAATGCTAAAATTCAACTTTTTCCAAGTTTTTGTTACATTTTTTTTTAAAACATGCATAAGCATCAATATAAATGTTAAATTGATAGCTGTGATGTTTGGCCCACCTTTTTTTTTTTTTAAATTGACATTGTTTTTAAGTGTAATTGGCAATTTCTGTATAGATTAAACTTTTAAAATGAAACTTTTATTTATGAATTTCTCAAATTTGGTTAACTTTTGTAACTGCACTGATGCTGTAATAAGGATTATCACTTTCTGAAAGATGTTGTTTCAGCTCTTTTGATCTAGATTGTTTTGCATTTTTTAAAAATAACACTAGTTGTTAAATCTTTCTGTAGATTACTTAGTGTTTGAAATACAATTTTCTTAGCCAAACTAATGCAGTTGCCATCAAAAAGTCATTTCAGATAAAATTTTAGTGTATCAACCTATTTTTAAAGACACAGTCATAATGAAGTCCTAATACAGTATTCTTGGTAGGTTCTAATTATATGAGTTTCTATCATATGGACCTCAATCAAGTAGAGCTCTAGTTCTATTGAAGTTGCACTTCTGGTTAAAATAAATCTAAATCTGTGCAGTAATGAGGAAATAAATAAAATTTTAATTGTCTCTAACTTCAGTGTTGTCTGGATAACTAAGGCAAACAGAAATTACTGCACCTTTTTGCAGAACATACTGCTCCAGGTAGCAACAAGAAAAAAATTTATTACATTCAAGGAAAATTTTTTTCACATACAGGTTGTGAAGCAGAGTAACAGGTTGGTCAGAGGGATTGAAGACACTGCATCCTTGAAGAATGTGACGAGATGAGACCCTCAGCCTCTGATCGCTGAGTTTTGTTTGACCTTGCAAGGTCCCTTCTAGACAGAATTAAAACAAAATTCAAAAGCAGGCTCTCCAAACAAATAGGAGAGATTTTCTATTTGTACAAGAATAGATCAGGCCTTCTTTGAAATACTCCAGGACCTACCATTCTGGACTATCGCATTTGCTTAGAGAATCTAAGAGAACCTAACTTCTAGGTTAGAAGGGACCTTCAAGATCATCTTGTCCAACGATCAACCTAACTCTGACAAAAATAAACACCCACACAACAAACAAAATGCAACACCATCACTAAACCATGTCTCCCAG
>JAOQGH010000004.1:1619983-1658282 GCA_025769975.1 Gallinago jamesoni
CAGCCTGTCCTCGGAGCAGAGGGGCTCCAACCCCCTGAGCATTTTTGTGGCCCTCCTCTGGACCCGCTCCATCAGGTGCATGTCCTTATATTGAGGGCTCCAGACCTGCACACAGTGCTCCAGGTGAGGTCTCACCAGAGCAAAGTGGCAGAAAAGTCAGTAAAGTCAGTATATTATTGGCCTGCCATGAGTAGATGCATCAAATATTTGGATTTTGTGTTTTTCCTCTACTTCAGCGTTTAAAATAAATATTTGCGGTAACATTGGATTACTTTGTGAAGAACAGAAGGAAAAAATACTGTTGTGATCTGATATAGTAACTGTGAGCCTTAAAAAGTTGTTTAAGGCTATTCAAATCAGCAATGCCTTCTAATGTATTGGAAATTTAGCAATGAATTCTCACTGTTGCAAATCTGCACCTCTTTGTCATGACCATGTATGACTTCATAAGGAATTATGTTAATAAGTGACTTTTCTTTTTTAAATGCTTGTTGTGTTAATCAGGCAAATCTATATTGAAGATGTTCTTTAAATTTTGAAAATGTCTTTCTCATTTATTAGTGTTCCCTAGACCCAGTCCCTTCAAATCTCTACCTCATTTTTTGTGAAATTCCTGAAGCAAATCACAAAGTCTTTTCAGTGTAGTATTTTAGTGAAGTATTTATTACACATTTAATCTTAAATATTCTGAAGAGAAATGGACGTAATTGAAATAGGTGGATTTAAGATGATGAAATAAAGTGTCGTTCATTCTTTTTCAAGGTAGCAGTGATGGTTCTGAACTCAGTGAAGAGACTTCCTGGCCAGCATTTGAAAGGTAAGAAAACCTGCTACTCAAAACCTGCATTTCTCTATTCTCTATTCTCTATTCAGACACGGCCTGACACAAATCTGTCACTCAGGCCTGAAAATGATGCTTTATTTTAGTGATCTAGAGATCTTCTGTGTGTAAGATATTAAACTGTAGTAAGCTCACTGGATCTGTTAAGGCAGCAGAGAAGTACTTTCTGCAAATTAGTAGTTAATAGGGCTTTTGTCTAATGCTGCAATTACTGATTGCACACGTTATTCTAAATAGCTCAACCAGAGTACTATTAAACCCCAAATGATTTTTCTGGGTCTATATATTTGTATATCCTGTGTATACTGTTCATGTGACCTATCTGTTTTACATTTTCACCTTTCCTGAGATTTCACCCATTCGTAGTCCCTTTGTTCTTGTCATTGACATTGCTACTTGTTTTATCTCTCCCGTCTGCTCTTCACTTCATTGTTACATGGGAAGGCATGGTAATGCCCCTTGAAAATGCCGGATTTTATGATTCCGAATTAATATCCTACTCCTTATCCAAATACCTGCTTAGGTGACATTGACCACTTAAATACAACATGGGAAAGGATTTGAGAATGTGGAAAAAGACTAACAGCTGTAGTTTAATATCGTAAAAGGTAGAAAATTCATCTTCCCACAGCTCAGTAAGATGCATTGTACAGTGCATAGTTTACTTCTATAGTGGGGTTTCATGTATTCGATCAGCTTCAGAGTTGCCATGGATGACTTTCTACCATGCTTTGAAGACGTTTCGTAGAAATTTTTTCAAAGAACTTTCTATTTATAGTGTGGAACTGTTACCACAAACCTTATATTCTGCTTGAATTCATTGAATCTGTTGAAGTTCTGTGTTACTTTTTGGAACAAATCTTATCTCAGTGCCAAAAGTGAACTCTGATATTTCATGCTGTAAATATGATTGCATATATGAGGAAATACCCTAACATAATGATTTCATTATGTAAGCAATGAGAACATTCCATATGAGTATAGAAAGAAAATCGGGTTAGAAATCTGTAATTTCTGTGCTCAGTGATGCAACCTGCAACATTCAAAACATTTTCTTGGTTTTCTTTCTTTGTTGCATTACAGAATTAAAGTTCAGGTTATTTCTCAAAGCCAAAAAGTCATAGGGGAAAGCAATTCCTAGAGATATGCAGCAACGTTGTGTCTGTTCCTTGTCTAATAAGATGACAAAGCATTTTTTTGAATTTGATAATACACTGAAATGCAAATGTTGAATTTTAAGATAACTAGAGAGGGCATCTGTCTAATTTTGGTCTGTGCTGTGGGTTTCCATTCTTATAAAAGGCTTTTTAAGTGAGGGAGAAGCATTAGTTTGCTACTGGCAAAACTGGGATGCTTCCAGTGTTATTAATGACTACTTCCTATGCAGTGTGAGTGGGAACTCAATATTCCCCAGTGATTTAGGAACAGGATCTTCAGATAGGAGGGCTTAAATCTGCATAACACGCTTAACAGGAGGTAATTAGATACTCCGCACGCAGATTCCCCAGCTACCAGAAAGAATTCTATTAAATATTCCTGATTTTCCTGGCTTTCCTGTTCATTTTAACTGCGAAATGTGGAAGGGATGAGAACTAGAGCCACTGATGGTTTTTAAGAGCGATAGAAACTTAGTTTGAAAATTGATTGAGCATTTTCGTAATTGAGGTGTCCCTTCAGGCTAATCAAAATTACTTGAAGGACTTTAATTCCAAGTCCTGACAGTTAAAACATATTAAGGACAGCATACCAAGTGACACTTCAGTCTTACTGGTTGTCATCCTGAGTGTCTCTGAATAGATATCCCTGCAATAGCTTGAATGCAAGAGCAATAGCCTTTTTTTTTATGCAAAAAAAACAAGCTTAAAGGTGAGAAGAAAACACATTTAATTTCCCTTGTATATATACGTACATGCAAATACATAGCATATCTTATGGTTGTCTTTACATCATGTTAATTACTGTTCTATTTGTCTGTATCTTGACTTTACTCAAAAACAAAAATATTTAATAAATTCAAAGATACCAGATATGTTGAAAAACAAATGATGGCAAATTCTGGGATAGTCTAGTAGAAGGTAATTCATTAGCATCTTCTCATAATTCTTCCTGCAGCAAAGGCAATATTCGAGCTGGTTTAAAAACAAGCGAAAAACCAAAAACAGACCAAAAAAAACCATTCTGATTTAATGCTTCTGACCTTAACTGTGTCCCTTTAAGACTGTTTTATTTGCCTGCTGTACACTACTCTGAGTTTGGATTGGAACATGACATTGCTACTTGTTTAGGTTCCCCATTCTGAGAAATGCAGCCCTGTCCAGCTTATACAAAACCCTTCTCACAGGTTTTTGTGTGACAGATCATTAGATTTATACCATGCAGGAGATTTTGCCTGTAAAATTCTCATACTCTTGTACTTAACTGCCTGCTTCTGCAGAATTAGAGCTGATTTTCAGTCTTTCAGCATAATACAAGCAAAAAGGAAAGTGGATAAAAAAATAGGTGAGGACAAAGTGCCTCTGTTGACTTAAATGGAATTGAGTCAACGAAGGGATCTGATCTTGAAAAACAAGGTTTAGTGAAACATAGAAGCATTTAAAAGGCAGGTCTAGAACACAAGCCCTGGCTATGGATAACAGTATAGATCAGGTTAAGGACTCTAAAATGTGAAGCTTATATTTAGAGTTTAATAAAGCTTGTATGAACTGGAGAATTGAGATGTTGCTTAGCTTACTTCAATGTTACTTAGTACAACAGTATTCTAAGCAGTGTCAGTCGTATTTTGATAGTGCTTTTGATTCCTTTCATAGAATTTGAATAATATTTTGGTAGTAACATCTGTAGTCAGAATTTAAAGACTAATAAAATAAATAAATTAATTGTAATAAAAAAATATGAGTTTTATTAATATGGTACACTTACATTTATTTGATCTATAAGAACTAAATGCAGAACTTGCTTTTAAAATGTATTATTCTTCAGTGCCAATAAAACACTTATGTTCTCTTTGTCAGTACTTGTTATAGTTCTGATGAAATAAAAAAACATGGTATCCACCCCTGCATGCATTTTTTCTAAATAAAATTATCTTCTGTTTCTTATGTGGAAGAAGTGGCTTTGTAATACTCACACACAAAAAAATACTATGCTATTTTAGCAGTCATGCTGTTTGTGTGAATAAAAGTATATGTAATACGTACAATTTATAATGGAATCCAACAGGAACAGGTTGTACCATTCTCTCGGTCCGGGGACAAGAGTGTCACGAAATGGCTATCGAGGCCACATGAAGGCCAGCAGGTACAATCCCCACTGCACACAGAGGTGTCAAACTTTCCCTCTGGCGTTGGTGATTTGGTTTGGTTTAATAACCGAGTGGGTGTTTTCTGGTGTTATCTTTCTAACTTACATGTCAAAATAAAGGTAAAATCCTTTTTCTCAGACTTAAAGCTTTCCTCTTCTTTGACTTAATCTCTATCACCGTAAAGGCTTTTGTCCATTCTGATCTGCAAATCCAAATTCTGAACCATTGGATCTTTATATGAAAGCTTAAAGATGTTTTATCAGAGGTAGCTTTTTAACTGCCCACCGCTGCGCAGCAACGTTGGTAATTCTCGTGTGGACAACAAAGCTGCTTCTTGTGCAAATGGTATTCAAGATGGCTTTCTTTGGTGGCAATTTTGTATTGAATTTCTTTTCTTCCTTGAAATAAGAAATATGACTAAAATGAGTAACACATTAAAACTGGCCCAAACCTATTATGTGTAGCATTATTTGCAAGCTGACATAGCAACATAACTGATTATTCTGATTAATTAAAATACAAATTCTGTCTACAGCTGTAGTTGGGAAAGAAATGGCTGTTGACTATGAAACTTTTTTCATGTCAAGAAGCAAGCATTGTCTCACTGAATTAAACTCATGTTCACTTCAGTCAATGTCCAAAATTGTCTCCATATTATCATCTTCATTAGGTGCTGCAATGACAATTTTTGCTAGATTTCCAATTTACTTTGAACATTCATGAAGGTTAGGATGGATGACGCAGCAAATCCTGGCTTACTTCAAAATGAGTTTCAGGCACTGTTCAATTTCTTGGCTTTTCTAGAAAGCTGCTGGGTTCAGCAATTTAGCTTTGTGCTCTGACGTGTACTGAAATTATTTCTGTTGTAATTTTTTTTTCTGATTGAGACTGTTTTGTAAGCCAGTCAGCTCTGTAATTTTAATAAAGCTAAGTTTTCTTTTCACAGTGCTGTACCTGGCATTTGTTTTGTCCCGTTATTCTTAGATACTACGTAGGGCAGATGATCAGTAGAGCACCAGATGCATTAAAACACCTTGAAGCTATGGTTTGGGATTCTACTCTTTATTACTTCTCCTGCCCACTCTTATTGCTTTCAGATATTTTAAAGATTGTGCATGTTTGAGCTATGCCTTGGTTTTGATGTGCTAATGATTCCAGTCTTTCTAACAAAAAAATACTCAATCTTTCTTACAAGGGCTGAAGGAGAGGTTTTAACACCTACAGCAACAGTATGAATTTACTTCAAACGTTTGCTTTTTAAAATTAATTGTTCTTGTATTTCAGTTGTGTTTTGAGTTTAATTTTTTTTTAATTAAGGATTACCTGCTTGGCTAATTAATTTTTCTGATCACTTTTGCTTATGAGTATAAATTCCACAACAGCAATTCCTTGTAACAGCCAAAGTCTTTTTCCACAACTAAGTCCAATAAATAGAAAGTTGACATGTCTAAATTAAAATACAGGTGTTTACAGTAATGATTGGAAAACTACTTTAGGAAAAACATTTTTTCACACAAATCTTCACATATTCCTTTTAGCTCCCTAGAATCTGAAGATTTGGCTGTCCATTTGTATCCAGGAGCAGTTACTATTCAAGGTGTTCTCAGAAGGAAGACTTTGTTGAAAGAAGGCAAGAAACCTACAGTAAGATTTTTAATTCATTTTCTTTAACCACTTCTTCCTTTACCCACTGATAAATACAATAAAATGACCATTGTGTAATTAATTCAAGTTTCTGAGATATGCTCTGCCTTGCTGATTAAGGTTTAGAGTCACTGCTAGAGTTTGCATTCTTCCGTTTGGTGGATTTATTTGGTTTATAAGGGTATACCCATAATCTAAGGAGTGGAAAAGAAGTATAATGGTATATAAAATTTCTTACAATTACTGATAGCTTTAAAAAAGAGGAGCATGTTTTGTCTTCCTGAATGGTAGGTGGATCCTAACAATTTATCAATAGATAATAATTCTTAGCATTTGCATCACAAATGCTTGATTATGAATTACAGATCAAAATACACATTCGTGACATTCCCCATGAGGTGGGGGATACCTCATGGCAGTACATAAAATGAAAAAGGGACAAATGTACTCTTAACTCGATGTGTTAAGTGTTCAATAAGGGTTGCAGAAAATATCGAATAAGATGCATAAAACTTTTCTCAGATTAGTGAGGAAAGGCACCTATTCTTTCTGCTTTCTAGATTTTTAATGCATTCATAGGCCTACAGGAACAACTGGAAACAGCAGCTGTAGAAACATGGCTGATGGTTTGGCTGGACAGTCAGTGCTGTCATTTTCTTGCAGGATGGTATCTGCTATTTTACAACGCTATGTTATGAAACATTTCACTTGCCTGTTGTGCTTCTTTTCTCTCTAGGTAGCATCTTGGACAAAATACTGGGTAGCACTGTGTGGAACCCAACTCTTTTACTATGCTGCAAAATCTCTGAAGGCCACAGAAAGAAAACATGTATGTAAAACAGACGTATTCCAGTATCATCTGCCAAAATTAATGTGATTTCCTGATGTAAACACTGAGGGTAGTTTTGAACTTGCAGGATTTCTAGTCAGCACTATCCTGTCTTCCAATCAGTTGGTCACCTCATATGCGTGTGCCCTAATGGAAATAACATGCATTTCTGTATGCTACACCAAGAACATCTGCTTTACATATGCCATGGGACTCTTTGAATTTGTTGATCTGTAAGGAAGGGAACTATGTCATTAGATCTCTCTGGTTTTCTGAGGTGGAAGTCGTATCTTTTGATGGATCTCTGAGTCTTGCAACAGTTTGTTGCTACTTGAAATCCAAACAAGCGTTTATGTGGAAAGACTGAGAAGTCACTGCGTATGACATGAAACATGTATTGGTTTCATATATATGTTGTAAGATTAGACTGCTGTCTTTTTTTGTTGAATCCTGTAATGTATTAACTACAACAGAGTACAAAACACTTCATATGTTGTGCAGAGCGCTAGCATATCATATGATGGTGGCTTTCCTTTCATTCCCTGCAACTTTAGTTGAAAGAAGCTAAAAATACTTTACTGTGGGAAAGTAATAAAAGGATTTTCTGTAGATGTTTCAGGGAGGTTATGATGTGCATAGTTCCTGTTTTCACTGATTAATTACAATTGAAGAGGATGTCGCCAGAGATTCTGTTAAGAAACTGGGTAATATTCGAGATACTTGGATGTTTTTCCAAGTTCATTCACTACTCAGAACCATTACTTAGAATTGCCTTGGCCAGTGTTTCAGTTTAATTTATGACAACTGTCACTAAAGAACATTTGCTTTGCATAAAGCTTATATAATTCTACAAACTGAGATGTGCTCCTAGAATCCTTGTAAGGGGACTACCCTGTTTTCTTTTTGTTGCCAAATACTGTTTTCTTATCCTAACGTTTTTATGTTCAGAGGGTAGAGATTTGAAGCTTAAGTCTTCTGATTAGTAGAGTCCTGGATATTTGACTTCTCTGTGTTGAAAGTTTGTGTATAATGTTTCCTTAATCTACAAAAAATATGAATATTATCCACTTTTATTGGAAGTAGTTCATTAGAAAACAATATTCTAATACTCAAAGTAGTTTAATAATAGCTATATACTTGTAGAAATACTTTTTGCCATCATCCATCTGCCCTGCCCCTACTAGCTTTGATTTCTTAGGTGAAATCAAAACTAATCCTTCCTTATTTGTCTTGCCAGTAAAGACAATACTAGCCCAGACCAAAGGCCTGTTAGCCAAGCATTCTCTCTCCTACGTGTCTTTAGAGAAGTGCATGTGTTTGGATGCATTTGCCTCTGATATCAGTGAAAACCTTATGGAAGGAGTCTGTCTCGTTAAAAGTAAAGGTAATTGGAAAGAGCAGACTTGTAAACTATTATGAGCAGAAACGCAAAGTATTAAAGTAGAAGAAAAAGAAAGAACCAAGAGAAAAGTTAGGCTGGCATTATGTCACTAACAGTTAGTTGCTTGTTTTTTCTAGAAATGCAAAAGAAATTTTTTGTATTTGTGCTTCTGTTACTGATATGATGTCTTTAGGCTTTATGCCAAAATTGCCTTTTGTTTTCTTGTAGGAATAGAATATGCATTTTATACAGTGTCTGAAGGATGAAAGATTTACCATACTTGTACCTACTGCATCAGAAGCCTTTTTCAGTATTGTGTATAAGTATTTTAAAGCAATCTGAATAACATATGGGTTTAGAGAACTTGGAAAAATTGCATAGCTAGTATTTTATTTTTGGAAATTAAGTACATTGAGTTTTTATGTGGTCCATTTGCTTATACGTTGTATTCAGAATAACAATTTTAATTATTTAAATAGCCTTGCCCTTTCTTTAGGAAAAGTAAATGAAGGAAAAAGGTAACAAATGAAACCATTCAAGTCTGGTATCTGATCCTCCTGAGTCTCTGTTACTGCAAAAGCCTTTACTTCTGTTTTGAAATGCAGTTGTATCATTTAGAATGCTCTTTCAAAAATTATTTTCTGAACCTAATTAATTGACTTTTAATATTTCCCCAAGTCACTGATATATTGATAACTGCAACAACTAAATTACTAGTGAACAGAGACTTGTGCCTAAGAAGCTAAAACTCTCTTGCATCCTTATGTTCTCATCTTTCTTTGTCCAAAAATGTGCCAACAGACCAGTAACAAAGTTTGCAGGTAGAGGCTAGGAGACATTCAAGTGCATAACGCTGGCAGGATTATCCATCAGAAGCATACTAGCGTTATGGTTTGCAAATACTGAGCAATGCAATTCCCAGGAAAGGGAGATGGAGTAGCAACAGTAAAAAGCAATGACCGTTAGAGCAGGTTTGTTTTTTTAACGGTTGGCTCTGTGGAATTGGACTGAACAATCCAGCACAACCTTGAATTTGTCGTCTGTACGCAGCTGATGTCTTGCTTTTAGCTTGTTAGGGCAGCAAACGTATTTTGTTCTGTTTGTGGATGCAAAGCATATTACGAAGCTCAGGTCTCTGATTTGGTTTCCCAGGTGCAGTCATGATTTAAAATAATTACTATTAGCTATGGTTTGGATTCTCTTTTTTTTTTAAAATGAAATGTTCACAGTGCATGCACACATAGTTGTTTTCCAAAGATTAATATAACACAGAGTATAATCTTTATGCTGAAATTAAGGTGGAAGATAACCTGGTAACTGCTGTGGGAAACCGAGGTTGGGGGCTTAGAGGGAGAGGCTCCAGTTTGTTTAACAGCCTAATAATAGGTGGTCAGTAACTTTGTTCGGCTATTCCACCTGTGTCGTACTTCTAGCATAACCATCGATGGCTTAGATTTCCATCCATTTCTCTTCAGGGTTATTGTACAGAGCCTCAGCTTCTGTTCTGGAGTCTGTAAAGATGAGTTCCATTCTGCAAAATAAAGAAATTTAAGGCTAGATCTAGGCTTTGTTTTGTTACTGTCCAGATTAAATGGATAAGAAGGATGATGGTGTCAACTTCAAAGCAGGTTTCTTTTTCAAAGATTGATTCATTTGAGATTTGAGATTTACCTAAGTAGAATATTCCCAGCATCTTTTGGAGCCATGTAAACATCTGTCTTTTCAACTTCCTTTCTCAAGGCCTCTGTGACATGGAAAGGAACCCTGGCAATGAAAAAGTCAGTCTGCTATATAAAGTTTCCTGGCTAGAGCTCTCATGGTAAATGTGTCTTGATTACAGGAATGCTTCTGAGCGTTCTGCTGCTGCTATTGCTTCAGGCAGCTAAGAATGAGGACTTGGAATGCACTGACACTGAAAGCTCTTCCAGGCTTTATAATAGCCAACGTCTTTGGAAAATTAGCTCATAAAAATCCCAATGTAAGCCAGCAAAAAGGGCAAGAAGTCCCCTCCCTTTTAAACGTGGGCAAGCCAGCTTTTCTCATTCCTATGGTCAAAGACAAAGGAGTGCATCCAGTGTAGTGTGTGTTCCAGATGTGAATCCAGTCCAAAGGAAGAAGGTGCTGTAGATACACACATATGGCAAATGTTCTTGTGCTGCATCTACTAAAAAAGACTACTAAATATAATGAGCTTTGTATTTTAAATAGTGAACAGGTTTAGTTATTACTGGAGTAATGGAAAATGATTTATAACAAGCATGTGAATGTCAGAGCCCAGACGTGCGATACAGGAGAATCTGAGAGGAATGTGTGTAGAACAGGTAAGGTTTTATCTCATATGCTGAAATGGTACCCACAAACAAGCTTCTGTGATAACACTATAGCAGTTGCACACCTTTAGAAAAGGGCTAGAATAAAAATGTCCAATTAAAATTAGTCTTAAAGGAAGCATTTGCCCTGAAAAATATGAGTATGCCCATAAAAAACTGTTCACAGTGATTGGGCTGGAAAAATCTTGCCAATTTCTGTGACAACATAGCATGCATGAGAGATTTTTTCCATGTTTGTAGGCACTTGGAAAAGCAACAGAGACTTTTTGAGTCTTCATGCTTGAGCATGAACCCTTGTTCATTCCAAGTCTTTCATTGCATGTTATATTCAGAATTAGACCCATTTATTGGCACTAGAAATCTTGGTAGTGTTGCTCAGGCACTTTCACTGAAACACCCTAATAAAGAGTGCGATCATTCTAGGAAGTATGTTCAGCCACTGAGAAAAGTGTTTGGATATTAGAAAACTGTAAAATCTCAACAGGAGATGAGGAGGAGAAGATTAGTAGGTGCCAAAAGGTTGGAGTAAACAGGCTGTTCACAGATTAATTCAGAGTTTTTGGTTCAAAGATTTATGTATAAATGCTTTTGAGCTCAGAAGAACAACAAAAAAGTAGTTATGTGAAGCCTAGCACCAGAGCTGTGTAGTTTTCTATGTGTATAATGAGATTGTCATTCCAGTGGCCTGTATAAAAAATAAAAAGGAACAAGGAACATTAAATTACAATGAAGCTTTCATTCCCTTCTTGTTAACAAAGCAGACTGGCTGTTAGCAAGGCTCTATGCATCAGTGGAGAACGAACTGCCCTGGAGGGGACTATGTAAACATGGAATACAAATCCAGCTGTGCCCAGGGTTGGAAAACTGACATGTGTTTCAAGTGATGATGGATTGATGCTGGCAGGAAACACTTTCCTTGTGTGGAGCTTTCTACTTTTTGGAGAAGTACCATGATTAACTAATTGTTTTAAATAAAACAAAAAAAGTGAGCTCTAGCAGTTTTGATTGTATGGTAATTTCATGTATTGTATGCCTGTTGTTAGGATATATAACTAAGATAGGAAGGCGCAAATGTGCTATTTTCATGAAACTAGAAATGAGTGCAGTTTGAGAGATGCATTGTTGACCAGTAGCCTATTAAATCTTCTTTGTGACTCAAATTTCGACCTCTCTGAAAATGATCTGTTAATGCTTCGTAGGACTGTCCTTATTTTATTCCCTTTCTCTGTCTTTATTTCTTCTTTCAGATAAAATTCCTTAACATTTTTCATTACTGACTGGAATCTTCAAAGAAATTTTAGTTTCTGTTTGGAAAGAAGTTACATTACCTAGCCCTCACAGCACACATGTTGTCTGATGGGGCTTTATAATTTACTTGCTCTTCTTATCAGGTGTTCACCAAATCTGTCCACCTCCCAAAGGCAACAGAGTTACTTTAGTATATGTGGTTCTACAGCTTTTATGAGGAATGGTCTTTTTCCCATAGTTTTATTCATAGTGCTATCCAAAAAAAAAAAAAAGCATCAGTTTTGAAGTTTGGCAGGCAGGTCTTTCCTAAGAACAGTCATCATCAATTTTGCATTTAAACTATCTGTTCAACCGTCAAAGTTTCCAAGCTTTTATATTTCCATTGACATTACACAAATGTCAGCTGAACATGACTGGAATTTGTGATGGAATGGTTCCTGCAAGTGTAACTACAGCAACGTAAAGAGGGCAGTACTCAGATGATGCATTCAAAAGTTTCTAAGATACAGAGAGACTCTTACATTATTTTGAACTTGGTTAATATACTTCTTTTTTCAAATATTGGTCTAACATTTGTTGATTTAAAGTTTTAATGCATTTTAAACTGAGGCTTAAAACGTACCCTGTTGCAAATATCCCAGACATTAAACTTCACTGCACATTGAAGGTCTCCAGATAATCTATGACATAGCTTTGAATAACCAACATTAGACTTGCACTAGATTTTTATTCATAAAGTAATTATATTCCCACATAGAAAATATTTTCATAAGCTCTTACTTTGCTTGTAATACCCCCAAACTTATTAGCAGTAACGCTTTCTTTTGCTGAACTAGAGTTCTGGATTTGGAAAGCAATTTTTCTAAAATGCAACAAAAGACATTTGACACTTAATATTGTAAATCTGCTGTATGACATTCATATGAAGAATAAAAGTATTCTAGAACTATCAATTCATTTTAACGATTTAAAGCATCCATAAGATTGTTTTAGCTTTAGCGTTTCTAATAATGTAATTAAAGAGAGGTCAAAATTAGTGTACTAATAAAGTGATTAGAATAGGGATTTCACATGACGGGAGAAAGATGCATCTGATAAGGAGCAGCATATAGCAGAGTAGGACCTTCTGGACAGAGAAGTGAGGTAAAGCACTGGAAAGGTTAAGAGTGCTAGGACTGATAAAAAAAGTCTGTCAGACCCATGAATGTGAAAAGAGGACAACTTAAGACTTGAGAGAAAGGGGAGTGAGTGGAACTGCCTGGTCAAGTAATGAGAGGGGAATTGTGAGGGTCTACTAATAGATAAGCAAGGAGACCAGGGAGAAGGAAGCTTGTGGTTTGGAAATTACTTGGATTTAATGGGCAAGTAGCCTGGAACTGAGAAGTGTGAGAAGTGAAAGTAATACTTCCCAGGTGAATGAAAAGCAGAGTGAGACCTAGCTCTCAGGAGGGGGGTTAGTGTAGCAGAGACAGCTATTGTGCTTGAAGAGGCCTAAGTGAGTAACACCTCGAACAGGAAAACCCCATCATTTTTAACATCTTGTCAATAAATGAGCACATTATGTTCTGTGCATTTGTTTGTTCAATCTACAGCCTCGTTTGATCCATTTCATTCATCAGGTCATAATATTTAATTACTTGTGTTATCTTGTCCACAGGACTTGCTTTATGTAACTACGGACTATCATAATAATTGATGCATGTTAAATTTGTGTAAATATGGCACAGACAAGTTTAATTCTTCTGTGAGTTAACAGTGGCGGGATTAGCTTTGCATTCATTAAGGCACTTTTTTGAACTACGTTATACATGTGTGCAATAATGTGGTGAGGAATGCTGCTCTATTCATACAGTGCAATTTAGATGTCTGTTGACACATTTTGGGGAATTGTGATATTCCTTTTAATTTGTTTTGAATATCACTTGTGCTAAGTTCTGTTTTCCCTAATTCCATACAAAACTCGTAGACTTTCTTTATTTATGAAGTACTGTGCTTCCTTTGTCTTTAGAGTCACTGAGAATAGCTGCCCTTTTGAATACTTATTCTGTGCAGTGCAGCCAGGCTGGCTGAAGCTTCTTGTTTTACTTCACTTTACATCTCTGCTTGTATTTTCAGTTCAAATCCACGCCGAGTAAAAATGTGTCAGTGGTGGGCTGGATGGTGATGATGGCAGATGACCCTGAGCATCCCGATCTCTTCTTATTGACTGATTCTGAGAAGGGTAAGCAATTCTAGCACCAAGGGTGCGGTAATTCCCGGAATAAACATTTGCTTCGAGGTATTCATAAGCAACCAAATGAAATTTGAAGGATGTTACCTTTCACTTATCCAACTGCTCTCCAACATGTCATGTTTGCCTTTAGAATGCTGTGGGAACAATTGTCTGTGGAAAATCCTTAGTCTTCATTAAGTTCTAAGAACTCTCCCAACTTTAAGAACTCCAGTTGTGATTTTTATTGGAAGTATTCATTGCATTCTTTTAAACTATATTTAGACCAGTCAGGCATTTTCATGTATGTGAAAATGTAAGCAACAATAATAAAAAAAAGATCAATATTCAGCTAACACTAGGTACTTGACCAATCCTCTCTCTTCTCCAAATGAAAAACAAAAATAAAAACAAAACGAAACCATCTGTTCAAATGTAGCGCGATTACCAGGGAAAAAAACAACCTTAAGAGATCTTGACTGATTTGCAGAGAAGCCTTGACTTCTGTTACTCCAACATAACACCCTGGTTTCAGTTTAAACTGTGAAGAAATTGTTACTTTTCCAAAGCACTTCAAGCCATGCAGAAAAAGCATCGTTAGAAGTTCTAATAAAGGAGCTTTACATTATTTATTGCTTTGTCTACTTCAAGTCTTGGTACATTTTATCTCCAAGCATCTGTTCTAGCACCACTGATTTATGGTGTAAGTCATGAATGCTTGTCAGCTTAAATTCAGCAACAGCAACCTGAAATGTTTTTGTAATACTTTCTGAACCCAAGCAATCACTGTGTAACACCAGACACAGAAGATAATAGTCTAAAATGTATCTATGTTTACAAACAATTTTCAAATATTTTCGGACATAGTATTTCAGTGCTATCTTGCACTTCATTAAGAAATATGAAATGATATTATCAATGAATTGCAATAATAACAATGAATGAAAACATTTTTGTATGGTTCTGAGAAATGTTTTGTTCTTTCCTAGTTGACACTGGTGTTAGTTGAAATCTAGAATGTTGGAAAGGAAGACAGGCAAGCTGAAACTTCTCTTGTACTAGGTCAAATAATAATAAAGTTGCACCTATGCCAAACAAAGTGTAAAGTTATATGAACCTTCTGCTATTAAATCTTTTAGTAATGTTTTAATTTAGAGTTAAGTTGAATACATGTAGGTCTTATGTGTAGTATTTTTTGTGTTTATCTTTTTTCCTCTACTTTCCTTACTTAGGAAATTCATACAAGTTTCAAGCTGGAAACAGAATGAATGCAATGCTCTGGTTTAAACACCTGAGTGCTGCCTGCCAAAGCAACAGACAACAGGTGAGAACAAGATGTTGGAATGTGAGCTGTTAGGAGCTCAGAACTGATAGATCTTCAGGATGACTCAGCTGTAACTGAGTGCTTTGTATGAAGAGCAATCTACTCTGAGCAGCTGTGTATTGATTTTACATGCTTATTGATTTGCCCTAGCTTTCCTATTTGTCTGTTTGCAAACAAGTGCTCAGAGCTTCTGTGGTAATTAAGAAAGATTTGAGCCTATCTTGAGCCTAATTTAAAGCAATTGGGGAAATGGAAGGAATGTTCTAAAATATCTGTCCAAGTGGCGGTATTTTTGTTTTTCCCCATTTTTAAGAGGCTATTTTATGGTTATAGAAAAAGCTGTAAAGCATAGCATTCAATAATTCCACATAACTTTCTCACGGTGCCGTATTGTCAGGTCTTGGGCATTTATGTTTTCTGTTGTTTGTATTTAAAAAAAAAAATCCAAATAAAGTACATTTTAGTGCTGGGTACATTTGGCAAACTTAGAAAGCAAAAGTAGAATTTTCCATGAATCAAAAAGGAAGATAAGACTACTCCAAACCCTGTTAAATTTTGTTCCCTTATAAATTTTTACTGACCTTTTTAATCAGTAAAATCCTTGTTAAGTTACCACTTTGTCTTCCTGAAATCTCCTTTTTCCCTTGCACATTTGTTTATGGAGTTTGCAGAGGAAAAGTTTTAAGGGGCAACAGAAGGACCTTTCCAGATCTTTCTGGGATTTTTTACTCGGTTCTGCTTTTGAGAGAAATCTAAGGGGTAAAGAGGGTTGCAAAAGCTCCCTTGAAAGTATTTGAGACAGTGCAAAGAAGAGGAAATTGTCTTGCTGGCTGGAGAATGTGGGAATAGTAGCGAATAGTGGCAAAGAGTTTGCAAGAAAGTGGTGACTTCCATTCAATCCTGAAAACTGCCCTCTGAGGACAGCTTCTATTCAATAAGGCTTAACAATACTATTTAATGCAAACTTGTTTAAAGCATTCAGCCCCAAGCCTGTGCAAAAGCAGCAGGCTTACAGATCTTGGCAGGGCCTCTTGTGGAAAATATGACAGCAAAGCAAAGATAAGTGTAGGAGATTTTTTTAATTTTTGAAGGAGAGGAGGATTAATGAAAAAAAAGATTTACCATCAAAAGGCCAAAAAGCCTGCTACCATAATTTGTTGCATATTTTGTTTTCTGGCATGTTGTGTAGTAGTACTATATGGGTTCTTGCAGCGTAGCTGCTCCCATAGAAGAATCAGGGCTTCATACAAGCATCAGGTTACAAAGATTAGTTTAATGAATGAGGAAAATTACAAAAAAATCTTGTAACATTTTTCTCTTTATTGTGATTTGACTCCCAAGTAGTGCTTTCTCTAGAGACATCGCTTATGGTACTGTTTAAAATGGAAGATCTTCCTTGCTTTTTAGCAGTATGACTGCCTAAGACTGGATGTTTAAATGTGCTTTTGATAAAATATAGACATATACCCAGTTGAATAATATTTGGAACTATTTTAATAGTGGTTTTTTTAAATGGTGGAACTTTAGCCCAGTTGATCATTCTTGCTTCTGCAGGTAAATGGTAATGCAAATGCAAAGCAAGAAATGCCTGCTTCAAATGTGACCAAACTGGGTATTTATTGACAGTCATGAGGAATGTGGTGGCTCTTTAATAACCTGAGTAAATAAGGGATGTTGCTGTCAGGCAAATTCCTGATGGGGAGCAAATCAGAGTATAAGCTAATGTAATGCAAACTAGCTTTAATCTTCATGAAAGGGAGTGATGTCTGGAGCAGGCATTCAGGTTTCCTATGGGAAAAGCGCAGGCAAGTGTTTATGCCTCGTTTTTTAAAATTAGTCTTAAATATTAGAGGGCCTACATCAATCACTGACCTGTGTGCCAAGAATTCTCTAGCTGGGACTCAAGTGAGAAGGTTCTGCTTGTGTAGCTTGGTGCTGAGATTTATCATGTTATGGTTGTCTTGCTGACAAGTTAAATCTTAAATGTAATCAAAATTAATAAGATCTAAGGTCATATAATAAAATTATAAACCACACAGCAGTTTAATATTTTGGTTATACCTGGGTTTTCCACAGCTCTAAGTATACTTGTACTGCTGAATGATAGTTGCACTCCTCGTTCCCTTTTTTTGAGACAGAATGAGCGTTAATGATGTGCATTTAAACAGGTGGCTAGTCTGTGAAACAGTGCAACGTAAGTAGCTACTACCCAAAGTAAAATCTGCTATCATTTATATTTTTGTTTTCAGGTTCCTGCCAACTTGATGACCTTTGAATAATAGGCTAATTCAAAACAAAACAAAAAAAAAGAACAATTTGAATCATCTCATATTTGAGAGCGAGGTCCTGATGAAAAATGTGCCAGCTGTATTCTGTGCCAGAACAGAGCCTG
Organism: Gallinago jamesoni; assembly: GCA_025769975.1. Classification (NCBI taxonomy): domain Eukaryota; kingdom Metazoa; phylum Chordata; class Aves; order Charadriiformes; family Scolopacidae; genus Gallinago; species Gallinago jamesoni. The sequence continues at coordinate 1,637,483 of JAOQGH010000004.1, forward strand.
TCAACTCGATCTCTGAACTCTGGAACCCTGAACAAAATCACTAATGGCTGGGGAGTAGAGTCCCCCAAATTAAAAGTGGAGTTGCAACATGAATTGCCATGGACCATGCTTCGTTATATTCTCTGAACTGACCTGTGGAAACCACTGCCTTAAAGAGTGAAAGGAAAAACAACATGAAACACCAAATAGTGTGTGTGAAATTTCTGGCGGTGCTGTGCTTGAGTTAAATAGATTGTATCTAGTTTGAGTTTCTTTTAACTTTATACTAATTTTGAAAATAACTCACCTTTTTAGGCATTCTTAAGAAAGCAAGTAAACTGGTATTTAAAAGTTGTATCGAAAGCTACGTATGAACTGGGTAAAAGAGGTACTTCACATTCTAGAGATGTTGTTTAGACTATACCAGGAGTTCTCAGTGGGAGCCTGTCCCAGGCACACTTAGCCTGGAGCAATGTTATTTCTGTCAGACCTACAATATCAGAAATGTAACAACTGCAAGTTTAAAATAGCAGTAAGCTTGCAAACCTTAGTACTGTATGGGAGCCGTATTCCCTGTGAGTGGCACAAAGACTGAGCACTTAACACACCAAAAATCTTTTTGGTATGTTGCTACATAATTCCTGGTTAAAAACATGGTTCACATGTTTCGGGTGATCGGTGTGTGTGGAAGAGACAAAATTGAAAGCACTGTTGGGTCAGAACTGAGTGTTTTCTTCCCATTTGTTTCTACACCTGTCACTCTCCTAAGTACAAAGGTTGAATGACAAAAAACACCAACACCTGCATATAGTTCTTGGAGACACTTTACTTCTCTGGGTATTTGTTAATTATCCGTTAGGGACCACTGTCAGTGTATGACATTTCATAATATCACTTAAAAGTTCTGTGTTACAAAAAGATAGAGGCATAATTTCAAGCTTTCATGTTCTCGTTTGGCAATAATTGATTTCATTGTCTGTCTTGGTCAAAATAGTTGACATTGTGTGGTAATGATAATGTGGCCTAAAGCAGATCTTACATACAGAAGCTCTTTTGATCTTCAGGCAAATAAGTTATTAGAAGGTAGGATAACCTAAGGAGAGAAAAGGTGTGGGACTATCAAAATTCCATCCTTGACAGGAATAGTTCTTGCTCACTGAAATTACTCACAGAGAAAAACATTGTGGTTGTAAAAAGGGAGCCATGCTTTATATGTGTGTTTTATGCTAAAGACTTCGATTCTTGCTTTATTTGGGTTTCCTTGATGTCACCTAGATAGAATTTCCTGGATGATTAGTCTTTCTTTAATCTTCAAAAATATGATCTTTGTAAAGCAAGGAAGCTTTGTCCAAAATATGACTCCAATATCGGAACTTTGAAGTCTGTGAAAAAGTAGTAACTGTTCCATTGACATTGTGGTTTAGTGGCCGTAAATACGCTTGCAGATTCCACCATGAATACTCCTTTTTAAAAAGAAGCAAGCTACCTACCAGTCTGTGGCAGAGTTCTCTGACTGTCAATAAAGGTTTCTACGAGTAGTTATTATTTTGAAAATGTACAGTTTGTTTATTGCATCTGAGTAGAAGCCTATAAATTCACTTTTTGGGTTGTGGGTTTTTTTTCCAGATTCAAATTAATCTCTTAACAGAAATTATTAATTTCTTATTTCTGGGGGGAGGGGGCACAAAAAAGGAGGATAATCCGATCTCACAGTAAAAAACCAAAACAAAACACAAAATACCAAACCACTTGGTGTTACAGAGTAAGGGTAAGAGGTAGGTTTATGTTTCCAAGAATTGTTCTTGTGAATTGGCTCTTGGTGGAAAGAAAACAGTAGAAGGATGCTTCTGTCAGAATTATACCACAAGCACCACGGGAATTTGTGTCCCTTTACAATTTTTTTTTTTGTTATTATGATGGAGAAGGAATAGTCTGTTCTGGTCCTGAAGTCATGTATTTTGGGAAGGGGTTGCTTGTGCTGAGTCCCTCTGCAATTCACACATCTCCTAAGTTTACCCATGTTGGGTATATAGTAAAGACAACATCTTCATAGCCAGCAGTGTTACTGTAGTAGACTTTGCACAACTTTAGTTTTGGGTTTTTTTCATTTTAAAAATTAATGTGTCTTTCTTCTCAACAACTAAGTGTTTTTTAACAATGTGTGTACTTTTCTAAGCATTGTGGATGATAGCCTGTGGATTTTGGATTTTTAAATAAGCTATTATAGATCCATTGCAGCATAACTGTATCTGTTCTTCTGTTAGTGAAAGAGGACATGCGACTGGGAGCCACAGCCTGACATCGTGCAGCTTTGCTAAAGACAGAGACAGGTCAGAAGGTGTCATTTATTATAGGTTTGTGGGGTTTTTTTTCAGCTGTTTTGAGTTAGGTTTTTATGGTAGGAAGATGGTGGGGAAAACTGTTTACAAATTACCATTTAATGAATTGTTGCTGTTACCAGCTTTCATTGTTCTTAGGTCTCCTACTCTTCCTTGTTTTTCTACCCTCAGATACATTGTTTTTCATGGGAGAGACTGAATATTGTGAGAGGAGTTTCTTCAAATGCGTGGCCAGAGTAACTGGAGTGGTTAATGACATCATTGGCACTTGTTACAATGAGTAGTTCGGTGCTTTCCTGTTGTTTGTCTCCTGTTTAGCCAGGTAGTCCTACAGGGCAACACAGAAGTACTGGAATGTTACATATTTTGAGATAAATGGTGCTCAGAAAGAGGTGGTGGTTTTGTTCCCTGAGGATAAGGTGCCTCAGCTAAGCTTTGGAAAGACGCACGCAAGTCAAATACACTGGAGAAAAAAAAAAGGTATTAATGCTCTTTTTTAAATAGGGCGTTAAAAAATTAAATAATTTAAACCAGTGCTGAGAAAACAAGGACAGCAATGAGCTCATGGTATTCAGGTAAGGCTGTCATCAAGGCTGCTCCAGATAGTTGGCAGTTTCTCTTTTGATTTTTATTTTTAATGTATTGGTCCGATTCTTTATCTTGTTAATAACTGCTGAAATAATTCAAGTAATATTTGTCACTTTAATTCTTAACAATTTGATTTTGAAACTGAAGATGCCTCTTAAAGTATTCAGAGTAAATCTTCATAGCAAGGCTTCATGTGAAAAATGTGAATTACCTGCTGACGACTGCTAACTACTTTGCGTAGCAGTCTTGGTAAAGACTAAACAACAGGGAATGTCTGGTTTAGGAAATTGGTGCAGTGCATTAAAATACGTAATATTGCACTGGTTCGTGAATACTTACTGCTAACTTTTATCTTCCTCACTTAATCAGTACTACTTTTGACTAGGTTTTTCAAACCTGATTTCTATTCCAGTGTTCTTAGAAAGGAAGTCAGGAAACTTTTGAAAAATTCTCATCATTTGAGTAAACATAGCTCATCACAGACATGTATTTAATTCTGCAGGCATTTCATGACAGAGGATTATTACTGTCTGTTATGATTCATTAAGTATTTAGGTGCAAGTTATAGGCATTAAAACTACCAATACTAAAGGCTTGCACCTAAATACTTAATGAGTCTTAGCAGCCAGCTTTAAAATTGTCTTACTGGTAGTGCTTTTAAACTGCTGTGAAAAATTATATCCTACTGAAGAAAGATCTGAAAAAGAAAATACTGTCACGGCAGACATTATTTGTCAACTCTGTAGCTGGCTCATTAAGCAGATCCCTACTTATGCAGATGTTTTAGTCTCTGGCTTGAGCAATCGGTGTCTCTTTTGGGGAGTCGGCGATTAACTTTCTTCCTCAAAACCCAACTGCAGAGCACTTGAACTTTTAGCAAGAAAAGCATTTATAAAGTATGTATATTTGAAAACATATTGGAAGCAAAAGAAAGCATAAAAAAAACGCAGCAGGATTTCATTAGTTATCTTTTCCTCACTAGGAGTAAATTTATCTATATAATTATGCTAACTCACCAGCATCAGTAGTTCCAGTCTTCTCCATGGCTGGCTGTAGTATGATGCCTATTGCAAGCATCAAGACACCAGGGGCTGGTACTAAATCATATCAGTTAATTACTTATTCTCGCTACAAGGACAAATTTTTAAAATTTTGTTATTGTGTAAGTATTGCCCTTTTTATTTAATTTTCTCTAAAAGTGACTTGTGCCTAAGGTGATATGGCTTGGGAATGTTGTCATTAAAAGAATCTGTACAAGTGGACATTGAATTTGTTTGTAGGGGTTATCTGGTTGTGGTTTTTTTTAAACCATCATTCTAATTTGTAATGCATCAAGAGGGTGAGTGTTTGGATTTAAGGAGGACTTTTGTCAGTGCCTTATTACTAACTTGAAGACCAATTCCTTTATTTCAGTGCTGAGAGTATCATAACGGCAAACTTGCCTACTGTGTCCTTGATGTACCTTGATTCCTTATAATTTCACTGCGTTTCTGCAGAAGTTAATTGTTTTGGTCAATGTAAAATAGTTGTGGCTTGAGTTACTTTAGGGGTTTTTTTTGGTGGGTTTTTTTATGTGTTTGGGTAGCCTTTTATTTGGAAAAAAGCAGAGGTAGCTTGGGCTTTTCAGCTTTTGTCAGAAGTAGGTCAAACTTCTTCAAAATTAACTTATTTTTATGTTGGTATGTCTCTAAGTAGATTTTGTAGGGAGGAGAAATTGAAAAGGGTAGCCCAAGTCATGGTCTAGATCAGGGGAACTTAAGAGCTGACATAATTAGAAAGGAGCTTGCTTTCCTCTCTCCCATTTTGATTTAAACATTGAAGAGCGTTCTTATGAGGAGACTTACTTCTTACAAGCTTTTAGTTAATGTAAAATAAATACTACAGGAAAAAAAACTGTTTAGGGAAAGAGAAGGCTTGGATAAATCTTATTCTTTCTTAATATCTCAGAAGCTCAGTTTTGTATATAGTATTTCTAGTGCCAACACTATCCCTCACTGAAACAACTACTAGAGATTGTTTTAGTAGCAAGACACTATAAGCTTTGGAAGGGGAAGTGACATCAAGAATGTATTGTTCTTAAGCAATTAAATATTTGTTTTCCTGGAACACGTCCTAATAAAAACAGCAATTTTACTCTAGTGTTTATAAAGTCAGCTGTTGGAAAAGGAAGGCTAATTTGAAAATCAATCTTTTACTTTCTAAGAATATTCAAAGACAATAGAAGAGTTAGGTCAAAGGAGAAAAGACAAATTAGTTTAGCCATGCCTGGAGCAGAGCAGAGCTGACAAGTTTTCTTGAAGTTATGTTGCTAAGAAAAAAGGTGTATGAAATGTAAATGAAATATTCTTGGTCCTGCAGATCGTGGCGTGGTTATGGCTGTTAGCCTGATCTTGCGCTTGAATGACTAAAAGCATCCTAAACGTTCCGTTTCCTTTGTGTGTTTGATTAGCACATGATTTCTCTTTATTTGGGTGGGTTCTGGCCTTCATGTGTGTTTCCTGAAGGTATTTCTTACCATTACAAAGCTGTTCACAGATGAAACTGAAAAGCAGTATAAATTGATGAAATGTTGAAATAAAGGATTCTAGGGTGCCTTGTTCACAGGCACTTCTAGCTCCTTGTGTACAGGAGCACATCCATTCACATACTACTGTACTGAAGTCTGAAAAGCACCAGGAAATCATATATATGTTTTATAATAATCCTTTAAGGACCAACCATCACTGGACAGGGGAACAATGTTGTCATGCAGTAAACACAAGCTGTTTTTAATATTCCCTGCTGGCGTGAGGTGTTATAGGGATAGAGGGATTGCACTATGATCTCACTGAGTGATGTGCAGTTTGGCTGTCCTCTAGCCTTTTTCTTCAACTTTTTTTAATACTTTATTCTGTGTGTGCGTGTGAAAATTGTGTGTTTGCATAAGCTAGTTTAAATGAATTTAAGTACAGGTTTCAAAAATCTTTCCTACTGAAATAAATGATTTAAAAGATAGACTGTGTCTGAAGTTTTAATTTCTCATTGAAAAACTGCATTATATAGTAAATTATATTATATTAATATAATAATTGACTGAAAGCAATCATCAAGCAGATTGGCTCTTAACATAAAGAGCAACTACACGGAACATAAATTGAAAATGAAGAACAAGTTAATATTATGCAAAGCCTTATATTGCATTAACTTTTTTTTGATATTGCTTCTCCACTTTTTGTGTCTTTTTAATTCTTCTAATCCTTACTGAACAGAATCACACAGCCCATCTCTAGTGGGAAATGCTGTGGGGTGAGGTTGCGAAATACTTGTCAGGTTGTGAGCCTTCAGCTCCTCTTCTTTTTTCTTTTGTGGGTTTTTTTTTTTTTGCTCCTTAATGGAACATTCATTTCAAATGTATTTACAAAGAAAGAAGGAATAAAGTAGATTTTTGTAACCCCACTTTGTCTTATTCCCACAGTACTGTGTTTGAAGAAATGCTTTGTGCTCAATAGTGTAAAAAGAAACAGACTTAATTGGCTGATGATTGCTGTTTTCCTTTTCTTGTTCTTTTTCAAAGCTCTTTTTGTACCCATCAATTTCTGGCAAACAGATTTTCTGATGAGATGCTTTTAAACTTAGATGCTGAGTCCATGCTCTCAGGCAGGAGCCTGAGACTGCAAGTTGAGGGGTACAGAGTAAAATGATTATTGGTTTAGATGCCTCTGCTTGGAAAAGACTTTTTCTCCCCTGATTCAACTACATCTCTGTCTACAGCAATGCTTGTGATTCCAGGTCTGGCACTCTCCTCTGCTAAGCTTCATTGTTTATCTCTGACTTCTGTCTTTCATATACTTTCTTGCCTTTAAATACTTAAGGGCTGTAGCATCCCTGGAAGTGTTCAAGGCCAGGTTGGATGGGGCTATGAGCAACCTGGTCTAGTTGGAACTTAATGATCTTTAAGGTTCTTTCCAATTCTAACCGTTCTGTGATTTTTCTGCAGTGTCTGTTCAAGTGGCTGGAGTTGAGAGTTCTTGGAAGCATTTTTTATTTATGTATTTATTTTCAAATCAATGAACATGTCAAGGACTGCTTTGGCCTCTTTACTTGTGTTCTTGTCTTTTGGGCTACTGCTTACAGGAGAGGGCCTCCAGTTCACAGAGTGAGAAGACAGGTTGGGGGAAGGCACCTCATCTCTTCCTTGCTTCCCAGCTGGAATGATTTTCATTGTGGGTATGCTTCCTGCTCTCTTTCATCAGGTGTATGTGCTAGTGAGTCCATCAACTGAGTGTTCCTTTTGAAATTGTAAAAAGTATGAATTACTGCCTTGGTTTTGTAACTTCATCTTTGGTTTGTTGGGTTTTTTTTTCCTTTCTACGTGTGAAGGTGCCACGCTGGGGGAAGGGGTCTTCACATCTATGGGAGGAACAGAGAAACCAAACCACAGATGCATGAAAGAAGCAAGCTGAGAAGAAGAGATGAGCTTTTCTCTTTTTGCGTGTGTGTTAGGCTAAGTTTTTGTAAATGTGAATGTTAGCTAATAAAAATGTAAGCAGATGCTATCCAGATGTAAGCAGAAGATAACGTTTTGGCATGAACTGTATGCCTTGATTGAACAGTGGGGAGATATGTTTTTTATAACAGCAAATAAATTGAATACAAAAGACTGGATCCATGCTTTTAACTTGTAACGTTTTTATTAGTTTTTGCTTAAATGGAGCATTATTACTGCGACATACATCCTTACATAGGTAATATTTATCTTTGCACTGTTTTTTACCTCTTTCAGTTCCCCATTTTTAGTTCAATGTGGTATTTAAGGACAAAAGTAAAACCTTCTGCCTGTCTGCTACAACTGGTACAAGAGGCTGTGAGTTGGTGCTGTGCAAAACCAGCCTTTACTATATGTCTTTATCTTGCTCTTTAGAAGCGGCTTGTATGTAATCTGTATAACAGCATGGAGCAAGTAAGGGACCTGACAAAGTTCCAGTGTATAAGATGTTGCAATTTTTATTCTGAAACATTCAGAAGGAGATCTGTGAGGAGAAAAATAAAAGTTGGTGTTTTTTTTTTTACAGATTAAAGTGAGAGTGTTTTATATGTGGCAAAGCATGTAAAATGAGTGCAAGCTGAAGAGAGACCTCATACAAGAACACAGCTAACAGCAAGGTGTTAATAGAACCTTTCATTTTCTTCTCGGGTAAGAAAATGTGTTACTTTTGTTATGGAAGAAGCTGAACTGTTTTAAGGTCAAATATTATAGCTAAACATATAAATAATTCATTGCGTGTTGAACATGTATGTTACAGCCAATGGTAAATTGGTGTGTGTTGCTCACTACCTGATTCTGCAGATTACAGGGGAGCTTTCAACAGCCCCACCTTCCATGGCAGAAAAAAATCTCTAAGACTGGAGAGCAGTTGAATGACCCAATAGTCATCTTGGTCCTTCTAGAAAGGATCCAGCTTTTGCTCATTTGTGCAGAGTCAGATACATGGAGATACTTCATAGCCATCATGTCACATGCCCTGAGATCTATCAGGGGTAACAGCTTGGAGAGACCATACTCAACAGCACATTTGGCATTCTTTCTTGCTGAACCCCTTAGACACTCACTAGTGCCAGATAGAAAATAAGTATCGTGTTCTCTGTATACTTGGTCAGTTTTAATTTAACCTAGAGTCCTGCTTCTAGTAGTCTGTGAATACCACAGCTGTAGGAGAGTTTTGCAACTGTCAGCTGGTAGCAAGGTTGTACATAAAGCCCTGTGTATGAAGCTTACTTTTTTTATAAATCTCAAAGTGTATTTGGAGAGTGGACAGAGGGAGGGGAGATGTGGTGCTTTCAGTCCCTGTTATAGAAAACGTTTTTCAAAAAGGGGTTGAAGCTGTGCGTGTAAGATGACAAAGAGCAGAACCAATGTGGAATGAACGCACCAACTTAGAGCCAATGTGAAATATGCTTCAGGCTTTGTGTTAAATCTTAGTTTACATTTTGTCAGAGACATCTGTGTATTATTACTTACTTTTAGGAATCAGAATACTTCATATGATGTCTACCAATAAGATTTTTGCACACAGATTTGGATTTAATTTGTGAGGTGTTGGACTAAGGAAACTATTTCAGGGTAAATGTATTAGCCATTTGGTTATCTGAGAATATCTGCCAGCCATTATACAGAGACAGAGCATGCTTACTACTATGGTGTCTAGTAAATGTTTGCTAAACATCATCTTGCTTAAATCCTATTCCTTTTGCTGCTGCTGCTCCAGTCATATTGGGCCAAATGAGAGCTGTCAAATTAAGTAGGTAGATGGTTATAAGATTTTGGGGGACGCTGTTCCTTGAGTGTGTTGATGCCTTACTGCCCAGTGGGATTCATCAGTCGGCCTCGGAGTGCCTTACAGTGGAATTCAGTGAAATTCAGTGAAACTGGTGTCCTGCTGTCCTTGTGCTACAGGTGGAGAAACTGAGGTGCAGCAGAGAGGGAGCAAGTGTTGTGTTCACCGTGCAACAATAGTAGTGCCAGGCTGTAGATGAAGTCAGCTCTGCTGAGATTATATCCAGGGCCCATCCCAATGTGTCATAAACGCATAAAACAATCAAGAAAGAACTTGTCGGAGCACATCTGCTCCAGTGTTTCTGGCAAAAGCATATCCATTACCCTGATTTAAATCATGGTTTTTGACACTGATGATGTGTGGAGGTAGAACTGTGTCTTCCAGACAGACCAAGAAAAATGCTGGGCAGGCTAAATGCCTGGGCAGGCATGGACGTCCTGGTACTGCCAGGGTCTGTAGATGGCTGTATGTGGAAGTGGAGCCCCAGGGATTTCAGCGGGACTCCATGCAGACAGAGCAATCCCTTGCACTCAAAGAAGCTTATAATATCAAAATCACTGTACGAAAATAGTCTCTAGACAAAGCTTACTGAGCTGAAGACTTTCTAATAGCACATCAGGGTAATGCTCCCAAGAAGTGATCTACTTAAGATTAATAATGCATTTGGATGACTGTGAGAGAGCCGGCTGCTCCTCTTAGGTGTCCCACCAGGCTCAGGAGGGGTGAGCCATTGGTCCCCTTGCCGTTTTGTTTGCATAAAAGTGGCTGAGGAAAATATGAGTAAAGTAGTTTCTTCAAATTAAAAAGGTAAGGAAAAAATTATCGGTTAGGTCCAAATATAAAGAGGAAAGTACGTAAACCTCTTAATTCACCCCGATATCATGGTCCTTTTTCAAGCATAAAAGGAGTTACCAAATCCGGCAAGGCTTATATTTATTATATTCTATAACTTGGTGCTTTGTGTTGCCTTTTGATCCTTGAAGTACTTCTTTTTCAGTGCTTGAATGTAAGCAACAAAATACAGTGGGGGGTTTTTTCTCCTGCTGTGCATGTATGAAGAGCTTCCAGTGGAGGCTTTTGTGATGCATCAGACTGGTTCACTTTGAGCTCTTCGAGTCTTTCAGTTAAGTATGAGCTCTTTTTAATATATTGTTCTGCCTGTCATTTCTACATAGATAATGACATTGAGTGCTCTGATGATATCAACCTAGTAATGATTCCTTCAGTGTCAAGGATACACAATGAAAATGTAATAGGCAGTTAGATTAAAATAGAAATATGCTGCTGGCAAGGAAATAACAAATTGGATTAAGTCAATGCTGTTTTGAATGTTGGTAACTAGACGAATTTTAATTTCTCATGGTTCATTTAAAGAGCTACTTAGGCACCAACACTCCATATTTTAAGGTTATGTTACTGTTTTAAACCCACTTCCTAATTCACTTTAGTATTTCAAAAATGCATTATTCCCACATTGTGAAACTTGAAGAGAGGTTCTTTACTCATATCATGCAACACAAGAAATGGAAAAGAAACATCTAAAGCAAGAGGAGATTCTCACATGAACAAATATGCACAAACTGACTATAAATAAAATATAGGTTTCACACCATCAAGGAGGGAAAGTTTCTGTTACAACATCTCAGAGGAACAGTGGGGAGCAAGCCCCTAGCTGGGAGGGAAGGGGGCTTGGGGGGTGTGATTAATCAGATCATGAAAGAAATTGTACTACTACTTACTACTGAAGTGCCTGCAGTGCCACGTGACAGCACTTAGCAATTTAGGAAGTCTTTTCTGGGCTGTGGTCTCTTAAAAACAGTCTCACAGACTGTTAAATATTGAAGGTACTTTTAAAAATATCCTATTAGTTCTAGTTTGTAAGCAGTACAACATACTAATTTGAGTCCAGTTGTACTGCAGGGACAAGTACGCCTGGCTAGAATGGTGCAACTCTTACTGAAATCTGCTGCTTTCTGAGAGCTCACAGGGTAGCCCAGAATTTCCTTAGGGTTTTGCCTTCTATTGAAATTCCAGTTTGTAAGATGAAAATTTTTAAGTTGTGATATCTGAGCATCAAAGAATTTGAGATTTCAAATACCTGTGAGCCTTTGTTTATCTTAATTTAAATTGCAGCAGTCTCAGCTACTCTGAAAGTGCAAGTTTAACTGATGTAACTTCTCTGAAGATGGACTCTGGTCCCTTTGTGAGTATTAGAAGATTAATCAGAACAACAGAGAAACAGATATTCTGTATGTAAGTAATTACAAGCTATGGAAAAATGTTCTTTTCATTTTCCCTGAAAGATCAGGCTAAAGATTTGAAGTCATATCCCATTTCTTGTGGTAACCCAAATTTAAGTCATGTGAATCAAGAACTGTAAGGGGTTCCATTAGCGCACATGGAAAGTGGGATCGGATCTGTGAAAGTACTGACAGTGTGTCCCGTTCCAAAGTATCATTTTTTTAAAAAAAATTAATAATTGAACAAAATCCTCAAGTGGCTTTACAGTTAGTTGACGGTGCCAGCACACTTTAATTTCCATTAAAACTGAAGTCGCCACGCTTCTTATTTTAAATGGAAATAGTGTTCTGCTGATGTCACTGGTGAGCTTTATTTTCTCCCAGTAAAAATATGTTTGTATTAGAGTGACTTTTGACAGGAAATCCCTGTGAATATGTTTGTCTTGGTGATCTGCTGCTGCTTTAGATGAAAATTGCTATACCAGCTTGTGGGAGGATAAAACCTTTTTTTTTTTTTTAATTCTCTCAATTTAATTCCAATGTAGATAGATATTAGAATGTGGATTGTTTCTGCTTTGGAAGCCTGTTCTGGGAAGAGGTGTCTCACCCCAGTGCACAAAGGCTGTTTCTCATTTTGTTGGGTTTTTTTGTGTTGTTTTTTTAAAGCAGTACCTATCTTTTCTGCTGGAATGTGTCCGTTAATACATGTGTATAAACAAATCCAGGAAATCCTCTCTTGTATCTTAAACTTCTGCTTCTCTTGTCTCCTTTCCCAGCCCTTGAAGGAGTCACGTAGGTGGGCCAGGCTGCCCTCAGGATTGCTGCTGGGGGGATCCTTTCAGTCCCCATCGGATGCTCCATAGTAGCAGCTACTGGATTCACGTACACCTTGTGCTCTGCCTTTACGAGGTTTTCAGCAGTGTTGGGCAGAGGCTCTCCTCTTTTCGCCCACTTCAAAGCCTTCCCCTTCCATCTGCCCTGTAGTGGCTCTTTAGGCAGGATCTTTCCAGGCATTCAGGGAGTAGGACAAAGCCCATTTTTCTGTTGCTGTGAGACTAAATGCTTTGCCAATGTGTAGTGATCTTCACTAGGATCATTCAGGAAAATAGTTGTTACTTGTGTTTTCCAGCATTGTATGAAATGTTACTAATCCTAATGGGGGGGGGATCAAGTTAGCTAATATGGAGCACTTTCTCAGTTGATTCCTGGAAATTTCACACTTCAGTTGAAAACAAATGTAATTTTTTTAAATTTTTTTGTTCTTGATACAGCTTTCATCCAAAAGGGATTGCCAAATGATTTACAGATTGTACAGAAAAAGAAAAATAGTTTCTGCCACCTATTGGATCAGCCAATATTCGGAACCGGTTTACCAAACTCATAAAATACAGAACTTTATTTTGTTAGGATGTACAAATCTTTCTGCCATCAAGCGGAAAAAGCCCTATCCAGTTTAATCTGCCACTTACCAATTTTTCCTCTGTTTTTGCAAAAATGGCCAATGGGTTTTTAGTTATTTCAATGGGCAGGACTTGGTCGTTTATATTTCTACTGAAAGGTGGTGGTTCCCATAGCACAGCATTGAAATTCAGTACTGATTATGCCATTCTGCCAGTGATTTTGAAGGTATCTAGTGAAGTGTTCGGAGGAGAGGCACATCTGTGAGAAAAACTTCCCTCACCACCCTGGAAGGCTGGGAAGTATAAACTCAACTCCAGATACGTATTTCCATAATACCCAGTTGGTATGTGTCTCTGAATTGGTATAGAATTAAAACTGTCACACACACTTTTTCTAGAGCTGGGCTTTTGTAGCAGATGGCAAAATGACCGCCTTTTTTTTCTTTTCCTTAATTTGAACTCTAGGAAAAGTAGTGACATACTTCCAAACAGGATTTGTGCCAGTGAGATGTAGCTTTTGCGGGATCTGTGAGCTCTTCTTTTCTTTGCTGCCTTTATTTGATCACCATTTCTCTTCCACGTTGGGTTCATGGTGAGCGAGCACAGCTTGCCACTTGTGGGTGGTGTGGCAGTCACACCAGGTGGATTGTACTAGTGAAGTCCCAGAAAACCCAGGCCGAACACAGTTGTGGTTATTTATTCTTTCTGCTCTCTCTCTCTTCCTTCTTGTCGATTTTTTTTTTTAATTATTATTTTTATTTTCCAAGGCTGGGTTGATATTGTGTCATTTCAGATTGACATGATTAAGTGAAATCCCATTTTAGATTCCTGATGATCCCCCCTCTGTTTTGTATTAGCCCTGAGAATTTGTTTCTGTTTTGTTTGTGGTTGAGAGGCGTTTGGTGGTTGGTTTGTTTTTTTTTTTTTTTTTTCCCCTGCCCCCTGCCTGAGGTTGTTCAAGAAATGTTGAACGGAGTGCTTAATGATTTCCAGTGCTTTCTCTTGACATTTTAGTTTTGGAGAGTGAGCAATGCCTCCGCTGGGGACTTCCCTGGCAGATCCACGTCTGAACAGCCAGGGCTGGCTTCCAAGAACATTAAATTCCAGCTGCTTTTCCATCCAAGGCAAGGTTAGTTTAGTATCCCCCCCCCCCTTCCTCCCTGTGTCTTTACAGCAGGAGATATTCTAGCCAACGTATTCGTCATGTTTCTGAGCCTTCCCTGCCGCTTGATTTATGCAGAGAAGACTAGAGAGAGAGATTCCAGAGCTGTACGTTGAGTGTGAACTACCTGCAGGTGTGCAGCGGGGTACCAGAGCCCGGCACAGCTTGGTCCGGGCTTACACGGCTGCGCTGGTTTAGTCCCCACACGAAGGCGAGGAGAGCTGAGGTTATTCACCGTATGTTCAAATAAAATAAAAATTAAAAGAAAAATTAAAATAAAATAAAAAAAAAGGTGGCAGTGTTGGTGTCGATTCGGCTGCACAGATGAATCTTGTGAAACGTGGGAGACTTGGCAGCGCAGAGAGGCAGGGATGGGGTTTGAGGGGCACTGAGGCAGAGTTGGTTCTTGCATCTCGTGTTGCTTTCCTCATTTAGGAAGAGGCAGCAGTGAAACAGGACGGTGAAATGCGAAGTTAAGCTATAGATAACGGTATGTGAGACTTCAAGAAAATTCACGTTATCTCTCCACAAAGCTCCCTGCTGTGCAGTTTATGTGCTGTGTCAGGCAAAGCAAGTGACTTATGCCTGTTTTTTTTTTAAGATTGGTTATGCATATTTGGTGCCTGGCTTAACACTTCAAGGCACATAATTTTCAGTGGCATAATGGACTGTTTGAGTCTCTCTTGTCAACTGGGAGTTTGAGTATGTGGCACATTTGGAAATTCAACCCATCCTGACCTAGCAACTGGCAAAAGAGAAATCTATCAGTTGCTGTTTAAACCTGAGATTTCTGCTTGCCTTTGTCTCATCTGGGCAGGGTAAGACCTACCTCCTGTGCTCTTTCAAAGTCCGGTTCCTCATCTGCAGTCGCATGATGAAAGGTGCCGCAGTGTTTTTAGAAACCCCAAATGTAGCCAGTCTCCAGCTGGTAAAATTGTCATCGTTCACAGCCTAATTGAACTACGGAAATTTACCCAAGTAGAGGATCAGGTCCAGTGTACACAGCTGGGAACCAAGCTGAGCTCAGTAGCTATCTGTGCTCAGTACTACACCCAAGCCAACTGTGTTGCACACAGATATTTCTCCCAGGTAGCAGCACACAGATCAATGTCCTCTTGTTCGTTTGCATCCATCTCATCCCCTCTCCTCCTTTCCCTTGTGACTAAGCGATGCCTCACTGACACCAAATGAGAAGGACATTGTAGATGAAAACTGATCACCTTTCTCATGATTCAGAGAAAAACATTGCTGCCTTTACACTTTTTCCAACAGTGGTTATAATTTGTTGCGTACCTTTTATTTGTTTGTGAAACAAGTACAAGTTATGCTTGGTATAGTAGGGGAGAGAGCAGCAATAGATATTTAGGGGTGATCGTTCTTCATTGATAACACTATTGCAGGTGAGAAAACTTCAAGTAGGTTTTTCTTAGGTCTTTTAATTTTCTGTGACTTTGTGATCATAATTTTTCCCAAAGCAGGTCTACAGATCTGTACCAGGATCTAAACCACTAAAATGCTTCAAAGTCGATCCTTTTATGCCCCTGTGTATTCATCTAGTATGGTAAAATGTTTTGGTTTTCTTTTTTTTTTTTTTCCAGAGTCTATGAGATCATTCAAGTATGGAGACTTGGCAGCTTCTCTGTACATACAAAGGCGGCTGTTTGAATGTCAGACTGAGTGTCTTTCTGGCTAAGGGTAAATTATTTGGTGTGTTAAATGAGGATTTGTTACTTTGTCTGTCATGAATAAGGTTTGTTTATTATCAGTGTCCCATCAGGATTTACACTGGACTGTGGTTTTCTATCTTTCGGGTATTTTCATGCTTTATTACATAAAAGCATAGGTATTTCTTTTAAACAATTTGGTAATAGAAGGGATTGGAGTAGTGAGATAATATGGTTGTAAGGCCAAGGAGAGGCATTGCAAAACAGAAAATAAACAGGAGTAAATACAAGAGTAATGGTGGGATTGGAAAATCAAGGTGAATGTTTGCTTGGGTTTAACTGGCCACTTAAAGAGCAGTCTACAGAATTGAACTGTCACTACAGTGTAATCTGTAGAACATACACATGAAGGATTCTTGGTAAAAATAGAATTTACAAAAAAAAAAAATTGTTAGTACTTTTTAATTTCAGTTTTGGTATCCAAAATGCCTTGTAGCCCTCAATGGAGAGAAAATAATATTAAATATCCGGTTCTAAAAAGAACTACGTGTGTGGTCCAATACTTCTGGTTGTCAGTGAAGAAAGTGGGTGCATTTTATGTACACCAGTGCCTCCTGTTCCAGAGAAACACTGGTCTGGAAGTATGTCTGGGCTTGAGGAGGAGCCATTTACAAAGAGATCCGCTGCTTGAAGTGTGTGTAGTTGCCAGGGTCAAGTGTGCCATCTGCGCTCTCTGCAGAGGGTGGGTGCTCTGCCCTGCTGAACCACTTTGAATGCTCAAGGGGTGGAATAAATGCTGGATTTATTTTTTTTATTTAATGAGCATTACAGATTGATTTACAACATCTGGGTCTAACTTGAAATAGTGTTACAAAAAGTAAAACATCTGTACATACAAGACAGAAGAGATTAATAGAGGTTTATTTGCTTCGAAATCCTCCAGCATAGATTAACAGCATCTCCCACCTCTCTCTCTTCATTTTTGGCAGCTAGTCCATCTCTATGGACATAGGTGGTACTATAAAACACAACTGCCCTGGTTTGTGCCTCTTTGTTTGCACGCAGTGCAAATGAGTGTCAGTAGACAATTCACCTACATTTCTTAAATGGGCAAATTGCTTTGTCTTTCAGAGAGGTTGTACATGTTGCCACTCACAGTGCAAGTCTAAGCTTCCGCTTCGGGCAGTATTTGAGAAATGCTAAAAGTGCAAGAATACAGTAAATACATATAGCTTCCACATGCTGTTTGGCTGGATGTCTGGTTCCATTCTTCGTGTCAAGAGTCAAGAAACCAAGACATTACTGTTCATTCAAGGTGGGTCATGTTGTTAAAACCCCATACTTAACAAAGGAAAGCTGTTCATCCTTTGGCCATGTTTCAAACCAGAAAATAAAAATGTCAAAATCTGTGCAAAAGAGCCTTCTGCCTTTACAGGTAGCTCAAGAGACTTGCAGAGCTGGCTTCAGGCAAAGGCAGTATGCTCCTTTTCTGAACAGAGGGAATAGAAAAACATCTGGGTTAAGGTTAAAAAGGAACACAGCTGACAGGTTTGTGGTCATCCTCGTCTTTTACCAGGGGAGCTTCTCAGTTGTGGGTTGGTCAACTAAAGGGTCCCGTCTCTGGTTCCTGTTTCATCTCACTGTAGCCTGTGTGCTGGCAGGGCAGCATCAAAAAGAGGTGCTACTGAGCTGAGTGTCCTTGACTTGGGATTCCTGGGAGCCTTGGAGTTCAAGACCAGGATTTCGTTTTCTGTTTGCACAACCAGTGCCGTGATAAAGTGCTGGAGTAGTGTCTTGGCCTGTGTGTGTCAGAAGCTTGAGCTGCTGCCTTTTTTCCTTCTAGCAGCTGAAATTTCTTCAGAGTTTCTGTGGATTAATTTCCAAGATACAATGTGTTGCAATTAAGTCAATGTTGGAAGCTGTAAGATGAAAGATAAGCGAGTGGGAGGGGAAAGAAAAATAGAGCAATAACCAAGACCGCTGCCAATAAGAACTAAAGAAACAACACCAAACGGCTGGCAAAGTACCCTGTGGCTTCTTTGATAGTCCCTCATCACAAGTAATAAAACACCTCTCGAGTTGTTCTTCACCTACTGGTTGTAAATCCTAATGTAAAGCTGCCTGTGTTTCCCAGAGTCCTGGGGACCTCACAAAAGCCTCTGGTCTCCTGGAGTCCAGTCTGCCCAGCACGTGAGGAGATGGCAGAGCAGAAATGAAGGTGGGAAAAGTAGGAATCACTGAATTTCTCACTCTCCTTCAGGGGGAAGAAGGGGAGATTTTGGTGCCGTAGAGGGCTTCATCCTGAATGTGAAGTCTATAGGCCCTATTTTAAAACAAAACACTAGCACATTCAACATTCCTTACTTTTGCTTCAAGTCACTGCAGCTGTGGTATGTATGAAGCTGTTACTGTTGTGTCGTTTTTAATGTGTTTTAAAATGTGCCTGGAGGTTTGGGGAATTTCTTATTTCTTTTTTTCTTATTATTTATTTATTTGTATTTTTTTTAATTCCTTCTGAAATGCTCAGCTGTTTATATTTAAGCAAAACCTCCAGCAGGGAATGAATAAAATCAAAGAGCATCATAATCTTGAAAGGCAGGTGAGGGACTGACAGATAGGTCTGGCTGAAGGAGCCTTTTCAGGAGGGATGGGGGCAGGCAGGGCTTTGGGGAACAGAGCAGCCCCTTTCCCTTCCTATCTCTCTGTGCGTTCCCTTTCCCCGTCATCTCTCCGGCCCCACATCTATCTATCTCTGCGTGAAGCGCATATCAAAGCCAGGTGTTTCTGCAACAGCGGGGAGTTTCAGCAGCATCCAAAAAAGTGAAGCTTGTTGGGCTGGGCGAGCCTGTCCAGCCCCTTGGCTGCTGGCTCCCTCCTGCTCTCCAAGAGCAGCAGCGCTGTCTTGCGCTTGGAGAAGCTGCTCCTTCTGTTTTCCGGTGGAATATCTGATGAGATTTCAGTTTCCACACTATAACGCTCTTTAATTCGAGTGCAATTTTTAGCAGCGTGCTTTCACTCAAGAGCACGAGTAAATTCTGAGGGTTGGGGGGGAGGTGTGTTCCCTTTTGTTAAGTTCCCTGCATCAAGTGACCTGGTGTCATGTTGTTGGCCAGGGCCAACAATTGCTCTTGGCCGCAAGCGCATGGGGTTTGGTAGGAGTTCCTACCCTTATCCGGGAAAGAATCCAATAAAGCGAGGCTCATTTCTCACTATGCCTTCTCTATGCCCCTCTCTTAAAAAAAAAAAAAAAGAAAAAAAAAATTAGAATAAACCACAAATGCAAGCCAGGCTGGGCAGCAGTGCTGCAGCGGGCAGCCTCACAATGCGCTTGTGATGGGACCGCTATGGAAAAAGAAAGCTTCATTACAAGCAAAAGCAGCCAGCAAATGTGGAATAATGAGTTTCTGTTTTATTTTGCTTCTTTGCGTTTGTGCAGTGAAGACTCGTGAATTTTGGAGAGAGGAAAATAGTGGAAATTATAGGAGTGTTTTGGTTTGGGTTTGTTGTGGTTTTGTTTTGTTTTGTTTTTAAAGATTCCCAGCTTTCCTGTCTCTTTCATCCTGAAAATCTAGACTCTTGGCTATCTGAGGGAACTTTGTAAAACTTTCCGGCTGATGTTACCCCGTGTGAGTGACGTTATTAGCATTAGCAGCAGCGGGGAGTCCGCACTTAGATGGAGACCATCAGTTTCTGGCATGTACTTACCATCTTAGAATCATAGAATCGTTTGAGTTGGAAGGGACCTTAAAGATCGACGAGTTCCAACCCCCCTAGGGATTGGAACACCCCTAGTGGGACACCTCCCACTAGACCAAGTTGCTCAAAGCCTGGCGTTGAGCACTTCCAGGGAAAGTCTTGTCAAATAGTTTTAACAAAGACTACTGGGAGCTGCTGGGGCCCTGCTTATTAAGGTTATCTGCTGGTGGTGATCTACAAAGTAATGTTTTGCACTAGGCATTTCCTTCTCCTAAAATTTACTGTGGTAAGTGAGAAATGTGGGTGATTTAATAACCTAGTCTTTAATTCTGGGACTGAAAAGATGCCCCTTCACTTCTTCAGTCTGCAAAGCATAAAACTTTTTGCAGGGACACTGGAGGAATGAAGTCTTGGATAGTCCTGCCAGCGTGGGTTTAGATAGGCAGATGGGAAAGGGGAATACGAGCTCACGTACTTTCAACACACTCCCTTTCTACCATCAGCCCACTGCTTATGGTCCCTGCTTCTGTCACAGGCAGAGCTAGAACCATCAATGTGAACTCTTTCCTGTATGAGCTTCTCTTAACGTGATTCTTTTGGCTGAAGATCAAGCTATTTCCCAAAAGCCTTGTCTTCCAGAAAGGGCTTAGTGCTGGCTTTCAGGAAGATGTACAGATATGTAGTAGTAGTCGCTGTTTTCTGATTTACACCATCTCCGTAGCACACCTGCAAAATGGTCTTTGGTTGGGTTTTGAACATCTCTTAATGCTGGGACATTAACCACAGTTGGAGACGGTTCTTTGAATCTTGTTCGTGGTATTTGCATCTGGTAGTTTTGGCTGATGTAGTGCTCCTTATAAAACCACTGAGGATCCATATAGAAATAACCTGTTTCCCTTGCCTGTAAAGGTAGCCCTAGCTTGTAACTTTCTGATAGATCCTGAAAATTTATTGATGTTTATCACATTAGCTCTTCACGTTTTACGTTTCAGGTGGCTACATGTTGTTACCCCACCTTTTTTGAACAGCAGACAAAGCCAAGTGTACTCCTTAAAAGAATTATGTGATCCCAGGGCAGTTAAGAGGCCAGAAGGCAGTGACACAGAGAAGCCTTTCCTTGTTCTATCTTGTATTGAAGTAAAGGATAATCATTATCCAGGTTTCCTGGATTATTACTTTTTTTCTGAACTGGTTTCATTAGGATACCAAAGACCACAATTGAATGCATTTCTGGGAAAAATCATAGAATCATCTAGGCCAGAAGGGACCTTCAAAGGCCACCTAGTCTGACCCCTCCACAGTCAGCAGGGACACCCCCAACTAGACCAGGTTGATCAGGGTCTCGTCGAGCCTCACCTTGAATGTCTCCAGGGAAGGGGCCTCAACCACCTCCCTGGGCAACCTGTTCCAGTGCTCCA
>JAOQGH010000004.1:1658382-1698520 GCA_025769975.1 Gallinago jamesoni
TGTCACTGCTCTCCATCTGGACTTAAAGCCATTGAGTACTACCCTCTGGATGTGACCATCTAGCCAATTCCTTATCCGCTGAACAGTCCACCTATTAAATCTGTATCTCTCCAGTTTGGCGAGCAGTATGTCATGGGGGACAGTGTCAAAGGCCTTACAGAAGTCCAGATAGATCACATCCATAGGTCATCCCTTATCTAGTGACATAGTCACTCCATCATAGAAGGCCAGTAACTCCATCATATAAGGCCACTAAAATATTCTGTCCTCTTTGATACTGTGTTCTCTGTTTTCCCTTTCTAGAGAATTATAAAACTCTTCTGGTCCTCCCAATTAGGAGAAACGTGCAAGTGATGAACTATTTTGCCCTATGTCAGAATGCCCGTTCCCTAACTGCTGTTTGCTCTCCTGATTTCTGGCCGTTGTTTACACTTTTATTTTTTTTTACCAATTTTGAAGTTATAGTATATATCCAAACAGCTGGTTTTATTGGCCTGAAGTTCTAAGCTGCCAAGAAATTTTCCTACCAATTTTAAAGCTTGCAAGTGTCAGTTATTTCAAGAGTTATTTGGTTGTGCTTGTGTGCTGGGATTTTTTCAGATGAGGGGCAGGGGGAGGAAGGAAAAAAAGAGAGTACTGAGCCTGGAGCATCCCTTTTAGCTCAAGGAGCAAAACCAAATGGGAATGTCTGGGTTATTTCCAAACTCCACTAATGTGGACCTCCCTCGTGAAAGAAGCGGAATGATGTCATGTTCAGCAGTTCAGGAGAGAATCAGAGCGTGGTCCTACCAATTCAGCATACCCCAGAAGTAATATCATGGACTAATAGCCCATAATAATGCAAAGAACTACCTGATGCTTAAATCTTTTGTATATAAATGTGTGTGTGCACATATGTGTGTGTATTTAAAGAACTATTTTTACAGGCTCTTAGAAGAAAAAGAATTTTTAAAGGGAGTTTTGGTTTCTTGTGAATTTCTTTTTTAATCTTTAATCAGTTCCCTTAGTGTTTTGCTGCAGAAGGTGAGGCTTTGGTTGCAGGCTCGTTTGTGCTTTGCTTTACTTTGCTTCTACTGTTTCAATGGATCAAAAAAAAGCAAAAGCAGTAACATTTGACCTTCCAAAACTGGTAATGTCTTTCTTTTGTTGCTGTTGTTGTTCCCCTTTGTCCTTGTCTTTTCATGGTGAAAAAGCAGTGTAAAACATTCGGCATTCGTTTCCAGGTGATCTGTTCTTTTTCACCCCTCTCCTTCTCTCCCTTGAGATGGAGGCCCCTGCCATCCTTTCAGAGGTCAGGAATTTTAGGAGAAGATTTATGCAGCAGCATAAAAAGTTATTGGACCGTGTAGGGAGGGTCAGACATATGGTAGCAATGATTGTAGACCCCAGTAAAGCAGCAGCTTCCCTGCATATATTTGAACACATTATGGGAAATCTTTTCTGGATAGCAAAGTGCTTGGAGATACAGAATGTATTTTGAACTTGTCAGGTACACGTCATGCAAAACGTGTATGGGAACAAACAAATATTTTTCTTGCCCAAAATAAGTTAAATGCATTTCTGTGTGGAAATGAGATTAAAGTCCTCATTTTCTTTCTATCTTGACTCTTGCTGTTGAGAATAGCAGCCCCTCAGGTCTCTGGTAATGTAGTCTTCACCTCAAGTAGGGATTCCAAAATATTTAAGCGTCTCTCTCGTGAGGCTTCTTGTTTCCTATTTGTTTTTTGTTGCTAAGCAATGCATTTATACCCCCAAACTTAAAATTTACAACTCTCAAATTGTCCCTCAGCCTTATTCTCCAAACCTCACATCTGTAATGGGTTTTCCATCTGCCAGTTTTCCCAGGTCGCCCCATCCATCCTCAAGTCTGCTGAGGAAAAAGCCTTGTGGTTGAGGGTTTCTTTTTTTTTCTTTTCCTTTTTTCAGCCTCCATCTGTAATTAATTTCTTGCAAAGCCACATCTGTCTGCTTGGGGCAGGGGAAGTGGGGAAGGGGAGGTAAAAAGTGAAGTCACTCTCTCCCTTTCCCAGTAAAATGCAGAATTTGGCAAGTGAGATTGTAGTTCTTTGGGGCATTTTAGCCATTCCCTTCTACCCTCCAACCCTCACCACCCCCTGCTCTAGTGCACAGTCAAACATCTTACAGAAGGGTGAAGTGCTGCTGTAGTTCAGCTGGTAGTTCTCCCGCCTGTGTGGAGCTTGTGGGTTTGGTCTCTGCTACAGCCCACATCTGATGCCGCAGTGTGTTTCTACTACTGGGGTTGCTGCAAAAGCAGCTGGCATCCTTTGGAAAACTTCCTTCTGTCAATATTTGAATTTTCAAATACCATACTAAATAGCTGCCATGATGTTTCTTTTCTGAAGACTTAAGAAATAGCCACAGCAGTCCCAGTCAATATTCCTTCTCTACCATCATCTAGTGCAGCTGTTCCAAAATTTTTTTATGTTCTGCAGACCACCAGGTAGCTTCGAGCAGGAGCAGGGCTTACTATGAGACTGGTAGCCTGCTCTGTGCCCTGCTCTGCTGTTGTAGGGGAAAGGAGAAGGAACCAGTTGTCTTAATCCAGCCAGGACAAAACCCGTAGTGCAATGACTGCGATGGAGCCTTGGTGTGAAGGTCTGCAAGATGCTGTCTTGTTCTGGAGTGTCTTTGAGGCATGTGGTCTTCCTCACTTTCCCCTTGAGAACGGCAGCTAGAGAGGAAATATCTTCCTCTCCTGCCTCTGCTGGAAATAGTTGGCATTGATCCCAGAGCCTGGCTTTCCATCGTGTCACCTGTCCAACGCAAGGTCCTTATCCCCTTGTGTCACCTGCCTCCTCCAGCTTCCATCACATTGAGAAAGCATTGTCATATTTTAGTAGAGGTAGTCGTCATCCTATAGAAAAGTCTTTGAAAAGGACTATAGCAAGGTAGGTTGGCCACTGGCTGGAGGACCCACTGGCCAGCTTCTGACTAACCATAGTCTTGTGAATGACCATCTGAGAGCTGCTGAGCTTGTGAAGTGAGTATCACCTTGGAGATCAGGGGTCCAGTGGCCTGTTCCCAGCCCCTGAGCTTGTCTGCTTCCAGAGCTTGGGACAGATTTGGCAGACAAAGTCAACTGGTTGCTTGTGGGGGAGGAACATGAAAAAACCCTGACGTTTATAGGAAATTGGCCCCCTAGGTATTTCTGGAGATCTGGGCTTTCAGCTCTTTGTTACCCTGACAGGGGTCAAACTCCAAGGGTTTTTCAGATTGAATGTTGCTGGTATCAATAGCACTGGTCTGAGGGTCCAGTACATCCTTCCCACCCACTGCTCCTCCCATCCTTGTTCCAGGTGGCACAACTACTGTGCAGCTGCTTGGTGAATTAGATGGGGTAATTAATATGGGTTAAATATTTCCTTACTTGGTTGTCAGATTATTTTTAATCAAGATTAATTCTGCAGTTCTGTTTACTACGCAGCCTCACAGGCTATTGTATTGGCACAACTGAAGGGCTGGCAGAGGGGGTGGGAGGAGAAATGATGAGAAGTGTGATGGGGGCAACTTAAATTGGTGGTTCTACTGAAAAACGCAGCTGTTTGTTGAAGTACTGCCTGATATCTGAAGCAGAGCGTGTCCTCTGCAGGGCTGAGCACACAATACGCTGCCTGTTTGTTGCCGGTGCCTGTGCAAGCACATTCTTGAGCATTGCTTTCAGGAAAAGTTTTTTGGGATGGTGTCCTTAATATTAATAAGAAATGGCCCGATTTAGAATAAATAGGATAAAGAATTGAAATGCTGAGTAGTTAATAACTATAGAAACTTCCTGACCTGGGATTCATCCCTGTTGGACATACAGCTGAGGTGTTCCTCCAACCACTCTCTCGAAATTACAGGTTAGAAGGGGAGCTATTGTATGAGAAGTACTGTAGAAGGCAGGCTGGACCAATGGAAACCGGAGAAAGCCGCTGAGAAACGGGAGCATTGGTTGGGAAGGCATCCTAGCAGAGCCCCTGGAGAAGAACTGAAGCCGGCTTGTGCGGTCACTCGGAGTACACAGGTCGGTGGGGATATTGTGTGTCGCACCACACATCTGCCACAGCTGCCAGAGTACAGTGGGACCTTGTTTCAGCACAGCCCATATTAGTAACGTGTCTGGAAAATAATTTTTGGCAAGGGTCAACTTAAACAGCTTTATTCTGCCTCACAGTCAGCTCTCAAATGGCTTTAAAACACAGAATAGGGTTGCAGCAGTCTCTTGAAGTGCCAGAGATGCTCGTCGTGGCTACGTGTCCATCAGGAAAAGGACATCCAGCTCTGGGTAGGTGCCTGTGAAAGAGCTTTGGATCACCTGCTGAAAGATCATCACCCAGCAGGAACTGGGAATCCTGCCAGCGAACTGGGAGCAGATTTGGAGTGGTGAATGTCAGCCCCGTTTCAAATCTCTCTGACATCCTCCCATTGTCCCCAGGCCATCATGACTATGTGTTTCTATCTTCCCGTTTTAAGAAATTTCATTTTAATGCTGGCTATGGGAGGAAAGGGGGGAGCTCTGTGAGAAGCAGGCTGTGGTGGCAGCAGCTCTCTGAGGAGCAGACTCATAAAAATAATGTGGTGAGAAAATGAGTTTGATTCCAGTGTAAAATGACGCAAATTTGAAATAACACTGACACCCTGTGGAGATGTGTGGAGGGACATTCTGCATGTCTTCTTGATCCTTGTTCCTCGTATTATAGGCCAGTAATTAGATTCCTTCATGTCGTCTTTTAGGGAAAACTTTAAATTTTTTTCCAGTGAAAAGTTTAATCTTTTTCTAAGTTCAATTAAAAAATAAAAATCCTTTATATCTTTTCTACTAGAAATAATTCATTTTTTTAAAACCTTGTAGTTAAACCCACAAAAGATCATGTGCCAAAACGACAAGAGGATGATGAGGAATATTCTAGAAGAGCTGAAAAATGTACGTTTAATGGGTTGAGTTTCCCAAAGGACTTTCTTCTGCACAGCTAGAACCATTGGGAGGAAGCTGTTCCATGCCAAGGTGAAGTCGGGATGCTAATAATTTCCCTTCCAGCCTGGTCTATTGTTTAAAAATGCAAGAGTAAAAAGGCTTGTCTGGGTTGTAAATGTGCGTTTTGAATATGCAGAGCAACAATTTTGTGTTTTGCTTGTTCTTGCTGGAAGCTCACTGTCTGAAACATGGTAAACCTGAGCACTGGGAGTCCACTATTCACTTTGGTATTGCCTGGTCTAATTAATGTCCTCCAAGGATGATAATGTGTTTAATTTCTCTCACGTTTGCATTGTTTGCAGAAGGGATAACTGGGCCGAGCAGGGACAGAACATGCAGTAGAAATGAGTTGTTGTACAAACTCTATGGTTGTTAGAGCTGTTTGCAAGGAGAAGTTGATCTTTGGTTTTGTGGGTTAGCAAGGTTGGATACAGTTAGTGCTCCATGGTGTTCAGGGATCATTTTCCCACTGGAGAAATGATGTTGGTTGATGAGCCTTAGCACTACACCCTCGCTCCGTCTTTGGAGATGTCTTCCATCCTAGAGGAAGTGCAAGCTCTAGTGTATTGAGGGCTGTAAAGATATGATCTCGCCTCTCAAAATAAGATATTTCAGGATGGTGGCCAAATTGTGGTATGTATTTGCTTAACTAACTAGCCATGTCAATTCTCCCTCAAGCTCCATACTTTCATCTGCTGAGATCAATATTTAATGTGCCTAGTGGAGCTGCTGCATGGGGGGAGCAGTAAGATGGCCAAGCAGCCACTTTGCTTTCAAGTGGGAGCCCAGTCTCAGCGGTCGGGGAAGGGATTTCTGCGCAAACCCAGCATGTCTGTTTGTAAGAAGATTTGAAACGAAAAGTATTTCTAGACAAAAAAAATCTTGTGGAAGGATCCAGCTTCCAAGACTGGAAACGTTCATGGAAATAGGATTAGACCCGACATGTGAACGGCTTAGTCCCAAAATGGCTGGGCTTGCTCTCTCCCTGTTCCCACCCCCTCAAAACCCGTCCTGGTTGTGCTCCAGATGCAATATCCTCAGTCCCACCAGTGGCGGATGGGGTAACACAGGCTCCCCTGCTGCCAAGCTGACTCTGGCCCAGAGGGCTGCCATTCAGAGGTGTATTTCCTTTCAGTTGTCTCCTGAACTCACTGCCACGAAACGGCGCTACGGCCACCTTCTGAGCAGAAGGGGAGAGAGAAATTCACCCCATATTCTACAGCAGTTGCCTACAGCCCTGAAAGGAAACCATCAAGAAGGTTATCTGTAAGGAAGTGTGTCAACTCACAGATGTCGAGGACAAGCAGCATCAGTGGCTCCTTTTAAATAAAGGTTAGGTAAGTTTGGGTGATGTCCCATCTCACCAGGAGAGGAATTGGAACGCTTTTTCATGAAAGCAACTCTCTTTCAGCCCTAGAACCGTAGCTGTTGTGTAAGCAGCCAAGTTGGGGAACTTTATTTTCCTAAGTTACTTAATCTTGACCCCAAGTCAGTTCCCAAGCCTTGTGTTTAGGATGTTTGCTCTAATGTCTCTCAAAATAGCTGAGCACGCTTTCAGAAGGCTTACGTGGAGAATGAAGGACTTTCATACCCGGAATCAGATAAAACAGTTGCACCAATTAAAAAAAATATCCACGTGACTCTGCTGACAGCCTGAAAAAGTGATAGGAAGAACTGTAAGAGCCTCTGCATGACTTACTGGCTAAAGTCAGCTAGTTATGATTTAAATACCTTGAATTATTTCAGGCTCCTGCACATACACAAGAGAAAAAGAAAGGTATACAAAAGCCTGGCTGGCATGTTATCATGGTACAGTGACTTTGTTCAGCCTCTCAGTTGAACAGGCCTGACTTGTTATGAAAAGCTTGGGAATACTATTGTTTTGATCCAATATCTCTAACATTTCTACTATTTCTAATGGGAAAATGAAAGTCTCTGTACTGTGGAGTTTGTTTTCTGAGCAAGGCAGCCTCTCTTCTCCCTTTCTTTTTCCCAGGCTGTGCTGAACCCTCATCTTTTAAACAATACTTAGAATCATGCACACAGCTTTGATTTGCCAGATTCTATCTCCCAAAAATTGATTTTGGCTGCTGGTCCTTCATGAAACAACCAAACCTGACTTGCAGCTTAATTTAAAAATACACTGAGTTAAAAAAAAAAAAAGGGGGGGGGGAGGTGGAGGAGAGAGAAAAACAGAATTGTTGCTCTTTCATTCCTTTCATGCAAAATGTGTAAGCACAGAAAAATGCGTTAAATTCCCTGGATTTTGTTTTTGCCGTGACTGGACTGACAGATTTCAAATGTCCGCTCCAGTGCTGTTGTCAGGTTTGGTCTGCGTGTGCAGCTGTGATGAGATTTTAATGATCCTCAAGTTCTCCATCTTCTTCCAGCACAGCCTCCGGTGGTGAGGATGCAGAGGGGTAGGAGTCGTGCTCCACGGAAAACCCACCCCAACCAACGCCTGGGCTTCCTTTTACTGCTCTTCATTTTGTTCCTCCCAGGGATCAGGACTCTTCCCCCTCACCAGGAGGAGGTTGGATCTGTGGTGGGTTGGCTGCTGCTCCACCAGGGGATGAGGTTGGGATTCGGCAGCAGGACAGGCAGGACCAGGCATGGGGCTGTCAAAGGTACAAACACACACAGTAAAAAAAAAAAAAAAAGTTTGTCCAATGCAAATTTGTATTGCTGAGGTATTCCCTTACCAGCCTTCCTGCTCAGGTGGAAAGGTGACGTCTTTGTGCTGCTTGTCAATTATACTGCAAATAAACATTGTTTAATTAGTAGCGAGATTTAAAAGCAATTAAGGAAGTTTAAATGCTAAGTGTATGCTTTTGTCTTTCCAGTTAAACATGGTTTTGGGGAAAAAAACCCAAATTCCAAGTATTTAACTATAAAAATCACGATCTAATTGTGTAAATAAGCCTGACACTACTATAAAAAGATTCTTAATCTCTTGTATAACTGCTTTAACTTCATGCTTCAGGGTGCAGTACTGTATTAAAATATGAACACATCTAGGTTCTTACTGTAACTCTTCTGCCCAGCGTTGTCTGGGGAGCAGTTGGGGTGTGCGTTTCCTCATCTGCTTCAGGCAAAATAGCTCAATGTAGCTCACAGCACCTCTACAGACTAACCCTGGGGATTTTCCCTGAAGCACACTAGGGAGTTATGGTGCCGAACTTCTCAGTGGGTGGGAATTTGATGCTAGTGACTTCATCTGCTGGTAGTGACCAGCAGCTGGAGGGCATAGTGTCTCAGGCTGGATTTGAAGGGAGGTCTGCTGCTGTCCTTCCCTCCAGACAGGTCCAGGAGAGAGGAGAAAGCTCTGCCTGCTCCTTCAGTGCCAGCAAAACTGCTGGCAATAGATTAGGTCACCTTGACTTGAGTCATCATTTGTCACACTTGCCATTTGTGCTTGCTTGGGAGACTCCTGCATGCTTGATCCGAAGCACAGATCCCATCCATCTGATCCCAGTACTAAGGATTTGGACTTTTTGGCCATATACTGAGGGACTCCTTTGTTGCTTTCTAGTGTCAGCGAAAGCTTTCTTGTGGCATCCTTATGCTGAACAATGAACTTGTGACCCTTCCTTTTGCTTCAAGGTAGCACCACAAGGAAGGCATGGGGAGGGTGGCCACTAGGTTGCATTAGCCACCATGCTGACGTGGTGGGATGCAGCCAAGCCTGGCAAGATGGAATAGACCCCGTGAACAAAAGTCCTGCTCAGCCCAGCTGCCCTGACCTTTCCCAGGCTCTGTCTCATCTCTGCTGGTCCCACTATTTCAGGTTCTTTCACTGATCCTGTTTCACAATATCCAAGAACTCCTCTTCAGAGGTAAGTCAAGGCATCAATACCTGTTCTTCTCGCCACTGCCTAGCAGGGAGAAACACAGAGTTGGGGATAGCACTTACTCAGTTGAAGAGTTTCCATTTGAGAGCCTGTGCTTGATACCTGACCTCAGTGTCACCCTGTCTGAAATTGTTTCTGTAACTTTAGCTTATTGTTTCCATTGGCACATGGTTTTATTTTATATAGATATCTTCTGCAAAGCGACACTTAACATGCTTCACTGGGTCTAAGTAGCGTTCTTGACTCAGGAATTTCTTTTGTATTGTATAAATCTGATTTCAGTCTGTTGCCAGGATCACACACCTCTTTTGAATGGGAAGATCTGTGCAGCATCTGGTGACAGTGTGTATGTTGATTTAAAGCTTTCTCCTTCTGAGCATGCAGAGATTTTCCTGGAGCAGACAGAATTATTTAACAGCCTCTCTGGCGTCCTTCCCGCACCAGCCCCAGCTTCTGAGACGGTCCTTTGGCTGCTGTTCCCCAGTCAGACCTTGTTCTCCAGCCTGAGACAATCCTTGTTCCTGTGACCTACAGATTTTTTTCTAGGCAGCTCCAGCTCCATCAGTTCTTTTTCTTGATCTTCCTGGAGTCCTTGGCAAGGAATAGTAGAGCTCTGTCGGCTTTAGAAGATGATCGCGACTACCCTGTCTTCCCCTGGTCCCTCTGCCATCCACCATCGTCAGCTCCATGGCGTATCCGTAACCTAATCCCCTTGGCCACTTCTAGCTCTTAATGTTTCTATAGTTTCTGTAGTCAAGTGCTCAGACTTAAATATTAATGTGCTAATTAATAATGAAACCCATAACTGTAGTTAGGCTTAAAATTTTAATTCGGTGAGGAGTTAGCAGAGGTGCAGCCCCTAACAATGAAAGCACTTTATTAATATATATATATTTAAGTATCTTTGCCTCTAGCAATATCATTGCACAAGGAAAGCATCCTGTGTATGGATGTCTGTGAAGATGTTTGCTTGCGACACTTGGAAGCTTGGAACAGGAAGTCATAAAGTTCTAGGTATGAGGTTTGGTTTTTGGTTGGTTGTTTTTTGTTTGTTGTTTTTTTTCCAAAGTCCTGTTAAAAAAGGTTTTCATTCTGAGGCTTAGAAAATGGAGGAGGGGAAAGGAAAATTCCTGGAAAGAATTATATTTATTTTCCACTTCAGACAGGCCAGTCTGTTAATGCAGTATTTGTTGCAGGCTTAAAGTAGCTGAAGGTACTGCATCCAACGACGTTTAGAAGTCACAGTGAGCCAATGATGATAAAAGGAGTGCTGTTACGACGCTCCCCGTGGATAACAAATCCGGGATGTTAGATCCATGGGTGAGATTAAGAATTCCTGCCTCTCTCTCTGCGAGGGATGGCTTTCCAGCACCACAGAAAGAAACTTTCTTTGGCTTGGACAGGAGTGGGTGGAAGCCAGAGGGGGATTGGGATGTAACTGCTGTGTGTTTCTCAACAAGATCCTCTTTCCTGACAGCCCATCCCACCTCTGCCCTTGTGGTAATCTCCTTCCCTTGCTACCCAGAGGAGGAGAACTGAGGGACAGAGCTGCTGCGTAGGAGCCTGCTTCTTCCACCATGAACTTCTTGCAGTGGGAACCTTGTACTTCTTCTCATGGCCCTGGTCACTAGGATCTGGTGCTGCCTCTTTCACACTTGGCCTCCAGACCTGCATCTCTTACCCAATGGTATGGAGTGGTTTGTGTAGGAGACCATCTGCCAAGTGTATACGTGTGGGATTTCATCTCCCTTCCCCACACAAATGAAGCAAAAAAAAAAAAAATTAATAGTGTTTAATCTTGAGCAGCAACTGGTATAAGAAAAAGCACAATACACATGAGGGGACACCTGGATGACGGGTAGGGGGTTGGTGAAGATGGTGGTGGTGAAGGCTGGTGAAGGAGGTGCCCTTGGGCTGTGGAAACGATGGAGAAGGGGATGTATAGGCTGTTGTTGTGGGGCCTGTGTGCCCTGGGTGGTGTGTGTGTGATGGAACTGTTGTGTCTTGACAAACCCCTGCTCTGTGGGTGTCTTGCTGTAATATCAACACCACCCTCAGAGGATAAATTTTAAAAGGTGGTGTATTGTGTAGGGCTATAACAGCCGTAACATCAATATATATTTATATAATATGGTATAATAATACTGTCTAATAGGGTTATGCTTCTAAATTCCCAGAGGCCAAATACCTCTGGATAGCGTTACTGGAATCCTCGACACCCCGTCCTGCGCGCAGCCAGAGCTAAGGATTTTTAATAGACCTTAAAACTGTCCCCCTCCCGTCGTTTCACATCTCTGGCCACGCCCCCGGAGCAACAGGACACGCCCCCTCCTCGCTGGAGGGCGGGGCTTATAACCGCTCCCACCCCATTGGCCGCTCGGCGGTGGCGCTCCCTCCGCCGCTCTCATTGGAGGCGAGACACCGAGGGCCCTGGGAGCCGGCCTATGGGGGGGCGCGCCTCGTCCCCTTGGTGAGGGAAAGACGGCTGGCTGATTGGTCAGCGGACGGAGGGGGGAGGCGGGGCCCTCGCCCATTGGCTGGGGGGCGGGGGTAGGCTGTCGGGCGGCACCATGTTGGGGAGCTGGCGGGGGCTGGCGGCGGCAGCGCCGGCTGAGGGGACATGGAGCGCGGGCGCCGAGCGGGGTGAGAGTGCGGCGCGGCGAGGCGCGGGGGACGGGCAGGTGCGGGCCACCGGACACCCCGGAGGGCGGCGGAGGCTGGGGCGGGGGGAGTAAGGTGCTGCCGCGCCTGCCTGCGTGGCTCGGCGGGGCGGTGGCACCTGAGGGGCGGGCACGCCCCTGCCGCCTCGCCCTGATGGGGGGGAACCGGCCTGGGGCGGGACGGGACGGGGCGGCAGGGGAAGGACAGCTCGCCGCCTCCCTCCTGGGCGCCTCCCCGGGTGGCCGGCGGGGGTCGGGCTGCCGCCTTAGGGTCTGGGCGCCGGCTGAGGAGCCGCGCGGAGGGGGAGGGAGGAGCCGTTAGAACCGTTACGGCCGTTGGCCAGGGGCGCGCGGCGCCCGCGCAGGTGCGCGGCTGCTCGCCCGGGCCTGGGCCTGGCGCGGGGTGGGGGGGAGTGGCGGCCTCCCGCCGACCTGGAGGAGGAGGAGGAGGAGGGCTCCCGTGGGTCCGGCTCCGGCCTGCGCTGCCGCGGAGACCGGTGGCAGCAGCGCGCCGAAATGCGGGCGGGTGGGCCGGGTCCTCCAGCACGTAGGGCATGTTCGGTCCGAGCAGATCTGCCTCGGCTGGAAATACCTTACCTCCCCGGGCTTCCATTTGCGGAAGGTCAGGTTCCCATAATACCTCCCCGTTTTATCTGTGGGCAGTTAAGGATTTCACGCACGCGGCTATGGCAGATGTGAATGTTTATGTCTGCTCTTGCCTTTCCTTCCTCTTCTGGATCCTTGCTTTCCGATGGGAAAAGAGCCCCGCGCAGCTGTGGAGCCTGCTGCCTTCCTAACCGTGTACTCCTGCTTGTGAATAGCCGTCTGCACAATGGGCTCGCTCACAGGGTACAGCTTGCAGCTCGGCTAAGGTCATTGTCCAGCTGGGAAAAATAAGATATGTATTTTTAAGCAGAAATGCTGACCGTAATTGTCAAAGCCCATGGGTTTAACCGTTTTTACAGGACATCTGTCTTGAGATCCATTCTGGGTACAGATGTGTATAAGTAGTGCAGCTGTTTTGGTTCATGCTCACTGAGGCCCTGGACCTACAATATACGTGCACGCTTTAGGGTCTGAGTAAACAGAGAACCGTAAAATGTAGATTCCCATCTTGGCAGTAAATTCCATGTGAATAGATCCCACCTAGTACTTATTATAGAGGAGGGTATTAATGCTGTGGTATTATTTTAATTTGAAAATGATGCCACGTACCCCTTAGGTCCTTAAGTCTGACCCACTTAGTTGCAACGAGATTTGTCTCCAATTGCAGTACAAAAATCTGAGGAGGATGAGGTGGATTTTGTTTCCTTGCATGTTAACAAAGTTGGTAGCTCAATTCTGATACCAGAATCTCTTCTCCTCTGCTTTGTTGTCTGCTGCGTCTCTTCTTGGGGGCAGGGAAAATTGGTTAGTGCTATCTTATAGCAGAGATAGGCTTCTTGTTGCTAAATGTCAGATGGATATACAGACCCTGGTTGAGTATTTGGTGTCCATCCTGGGTATGAACTGAATAAACTTAAGAACATAAAGTTGAGAAGGAAGACTACAGAATTTTCTTGCTGCTTTGGCTTCGTTTCCAAGTTAAACAAGGCTCCCTAGAACATTTCCAGCTCATGTTAGTGGTGGTGTGTATCTGCCCACGATGGTCAGGTGCAACTTCAGTAGCTGGGATGGGGACATGGGGGAGATGTTCCCTTAGTAGTGAAACTGGTGTGGTTTGGGTTTTTTTGTGACCAGGTCCCAGCACCCTTTGCTTTGGTACCCTTGGCTACTGCTCATGTCCCGTAGCAGTCAACTTTATAGTACTTTTAATTCCTTTTCATACAGTGTTTCCAGCTCCCTCCACGTACCAGCTGTGCACATGCTGGTTGCCCATATGGAGCTAACACTGCAGCCTTTCCCCTTGCACTCACCTGCTGCCAATTTCCAATAAACACATATACTCTGTTTTTAAAACATCTGCTGATGTCTCAGATGTAGTTGAAATTAGCCAATGGATCCAAAAGCTTACCAGTGCAAATTGTGATTATATAAACTTTGTTTCCATAGGAAACAGTGCTTGAAGGAAAATTGTTCTGTGAGGAGAATTAAAGAAGCCTGTTTTCCTGGGGACTTGTTTGCCACCTTCTCCCATAGTAACTCCTGCCTGCCCCCTACCACCCTTATTTCCCTTCTAGCCTCCCTCTCCCTGGGATGGTATCGAGGTGCCACCTGTGTCCCAATATGGCCTGTCCTTATCTGTGAAGCCAGCTGAACCAGGTGTTCCCATTTGCCAAGTGGCCAGCCAGCTGCTGGGAAAGATTGAGGATATATACCAAGTTGTCCTTGGTTTCTTGAGGCCGTCTGTCCTCCATCTGGCCACTCGTTGTTGAAGAGCTCATGGATGTATTCCCCTGCTAAATTTGGCAGAACTGTAGGTAATGCATAAAGTTCCTGAGGAACATAATGGGGCAGGGTGAACGGATGGATGGACAAGTTGATTTAATATCTCACAGAAGAAGTGTGAGAATGTATCAGGCATTTACTGACTTTTACAGTTTTA
This sequence comes from Gallinago jamesoni, assembly GCA_025769975.1. NCBI lineage: Eukaryota > Metazoa > Chordata > Aves > Charadriiformes > Scolopacidae > Gallinago > Gallinago jamesoni. The sequence continues at coordinate 1,672,414 of JAOQGH010000004.1, forward strand.
GGCATAGATAGTGTAGGTTAAAATGCTTGTAATCTTTCGTATTTTATCTACACTGTAGCTCTTGGCTGGGGATGTAGTTATGCATATGGAAAGGAAAGTATGAGCATAGATTGTCGCAAAGATTTTGCCTGTAGATAATGGGGGTTTTAATAGAAAAAGAGATAGAGTAATGGCAGACTTCCCAATATGTGTGAAGCCTTGTGCACCGGATTACTGAACTCGTACACAGACTAGGCAGCATAGAGAGAGTGTGACAGAATGAGTCTCAAAAATCTAAGCAAAGGGCTGTGGGAGACTGCCTGTGAAAACTGAAATAACAAGGCTTATGCAGAGGGAAAGCACGAGCTTCGGAGGAGCTGGCCAGAGAGGGGAGGGGAGGAAGAAAGATTGATCTGGTGAGACTGAAGTATGTTTTGGGAAGAGGAAAATGTCACTACTGTATATACTGTTTCTCCAAGGCATTTTCCAGGATTTACTGGAGAACTTTTAAAGACCCTTTGATAGGACATCCGAAAAGGAATAGTGTATTTAGGAAGAGAAAAACGTGCATTTAAACAGGAATTGGAGCATACTTAACCATATTTATTTCAGATTGGCATCTGTTTGAGCTATGATTTTCTGTGTACTACTGCTAACAAACTAAACCTTTGCCTACCCTCAGACCTTATTTGTCATTTGGAGCATAACAAAATCTTTGTAAATTGTGCACAAGTATTTTTGAGATAGTAGCTTTCTAGCTTTGTTATATAAAAATAAGGTTATATGTGGCATAGGGTTGAACTTGCAATTCCACACTCCTCCTCTGATGCCTTCATATTCCAAGAGCATCTACTGTCATTTTGTGCATCCCATATTCCCGCGACTCTTATGTAGAAGTAAGCAGCTACTCTCTGCCCCTTTTGTCAAGCGTGAAGACCCTTGCCTTATGCTCTCACCTCTGCCAGTTTCTGGAACTATTTCCTTTTTGAGTCTCCTTCTGAGATTGTTCCTGGTTTCACTTTTGTCATCGTCCTAGGCCCTTTTGCCCTACCGCGGAGCTCTGCTCACACCTCACCCTATTTTTCCCTTTTTCAAATTTTGGGGGTTTGTTATTATTTCATTTTTTTTTGTTGGTTGCCTTTCCCATCTCTGTCCTCATTCCAGGACCAGCTCCATACTTCCTGAGCTTTCATAATCCTCTTTTGCAAAAACTTGTCCTTTTCTTCAAATTACTCTCTTCCAAAACTAAATGTTTTCTTACAACACCTCAACGCTGTCAGTCTTACCATCTTCAATTTAAAACAATAACGTTTAAGTTCTTGCTCTCTGTGGTAAACTTCATGAAAGGGATTCATTTTCCTTGGCTCGTGCAGCAGGGATCATAATGTTGGCACCTAAAGAGTAATGTGCGGGCTCTGCATCCAGTGTGTGAAATCGATTGCATAGCAACCTCAGGGGTGTTTTGTTGTTTGTTGGAGAAAAGCAGCTGATGACTCATTTCGGCCAAAAGTCAGAGCAGACTCACCTGCTTAAAGCCACAGACAGCAAAATCGGGGAGTAATTGTATAGCTTGAGAAATTTTTGGTGAGGATTGGGTGTTCATTGAAGGGAATTACTGAAATATCCTGTAGCAAATATTTAAATATTTTTTGTAAGTTCTGTCTGCATTGTTGGAGGCTTTCAACCAAAATTAGTTTCAAAGCAGTCACAAAAGATGAACTAAGTAAATGACCTTTAATTTAAGTGGTGGCTCTAGTTATATTCTTCCCTCCCTCCCCCTAAAAGAATACCCCTAGAGATACTCACCATTCATGAAAATCAGTCTAGGAAAGCGAGCGCCCAGCTTGAGCTCCAGACCTAAAGGGAACTTACAGGAAAGATGGGAAGGGATTCTTTATCAAGGAGTGTAGTGATAGGACAAGGGGTAATGGATTTAAACTGAAAGAGGGGAGATTTAAGTCAGATATTAGGAAGAAATTCTTTACTGTGAGGGTGGTGAGGCACTGGAACAGGTTGCCCAGAGAAGCTGTGGATGCCCCATCCCTGGAAGTGTTCAAGGCCAGGCTGGATGGGACTTTGAGCAACCTGGTCTGGTGGGAGGTGTCCTGCCTATAGCAGGGGGTTTGGAACTAGATGATCTTTAAGGTCTCTTCAAACCCAAACCATTCTATGATTCCCTATGTATACATATCTCATAATGAGGATGAACAGTTCTGAAATGAGCTGTGCTCTTCTGTGTAACTTCTTACAAGCTCTAACGGATTTTAAAAATAAGTGAAGCAGATCATGACGACAGCAATGTTAAAAATTATTTAGAATTATTAATTTTAAAGAAGTGAAATTATAAAATTCCAGTAAGACTGGACAGGGGTAGCCTGATCTATTTTGCTTGTGTTCTTAGATTTAAGAATAATATTATTATTTAGGGTTTTAGGGAGGTAGGGTGAGTTTGCTGTAGACCTAATGTAAATTTACTTAAGGTGCTCTGGAGCCATTCTTGGGCTTGCATGTGCTTTTATACTAAGACTGTTATACTGTGCCAAACTTGATTCTGCACTGATGACTTGCTTAAAGGATGTGCCTTACTGTCATCTGCTGTTTGCCTCAGCCTTATTCTTCAATGGAGATGTACCTCAATGATATGCTCAAGCCCCTCAGAACCTTCGCACCCCCCGTGACTCCCTGTGCAGGCAGGGCATGATGTCCACACAGGTGCTGAAGATGATTGTGATCTGTATTTGGCCAGCAAGTCATGGTTTGAGTGTCCTTTGGCTACTGCTGGTAAATTAACTTAGCCCGTGCAGCTTGTTTTTCCAGTGACATGATTAATAATGACTGGCTTGTACGCTTATTGTTAAATCGCATGAGAAGGCTTTTCTATATTAGTCCTAGCACAGCTCAGGGTGCCATTTGTGGTTTTCATGGTTAGCATAGCTTGTGCAGAGAGAAATCTCTGTTGGCTCTAAGCGTACCTCAGAGATGTGCCTTAGTATCTGTTTCCATCTGATTTTTGACTACATTCAACTAATATTGTGAAGATCATTTCTGTCCTCTTAATTGAAACACAGTTGATTAACTGTGTATTATGTGGTCTTTATATACTAACAACAGTAGTGGCAAAGGCTTGTTGAGGGGTGAGACATGTCTTGCAGCCCACTGTAAATATAGAAACACAGATGTGTCTTTAACTGTGTTGTAGGTGACGTTTCTGAGAAGAGGCAGTATTAGTGTTTGGGGTTTTTTACAGATACTTTATACATTTTTTGTGGTTATTTGTTTTACAGTTGACTGCAGAAGATACATAGTTAATGGCAAGGAAGTAAATATATCCCCCTTTTTCTTCTTTTTTTTTTTAATAATGGACAAAAGATAAAAAGTGTAAATTATAGTGGCAACAAACAAGAGGTGATAAACAGATTAAGTCTATTCTGTCCTTATGTCTCGTACTTTCAGGAAACTGGGCTGTGCGGCTCTTCTCACCAGTTATCAGATGTTGGAAAATCTACCTGGGAGCTTCCTCTTGAGGGATAAATCTTTAGGAAACCAGAGGTCATGGGTTCTCTTGCTAATGGCAAAGTGTTTGTGAAATTGGAGCCATCAACTTAAACTACAATTCTCTGCAAAAGTCGTGCCCATGGTAGTTGCAGCTGCTACAATTTCAGTTTGTAGAGATGCTATCAGGCAATTTCCCTTTTCTTGCAGATCACTGAAGGGCTTCAGGAAGACAGCAAACCCCATGTGTTTAAATAGAAATGTTTGGGCTTTAGGATACAAGTGTACATAAGTGCAGACTTATGTTCCAAGAATAAGCTTGATTTAGAGTTTGGTGGGATCTGCAGGGACACAGTTTTGTAAGTTTGTGTTCTGTTTATTTTTAGGGGTACCAGAAAATGCTTCAATGTTGATACCTCTTTCACAACGCAAGTTATGAATGAAATTCATTAACTAACATCCCCTTCCTCACCCTGATCTCCAATAGACTTCCTGTAACACTTGGAAGAAAGAGTCAGGGGAGAAGGGTTGAAGGTCACCATGAAGCTAAAGCAGCGAGTTGTGCTGTTGGCCATCCTCCTTGTCATCTTCATTTTCACAAAGGTTTTCCTCATTGACAACTTGGACACCTCAGCTGCCAACCGGGAGGACCAGCGCGCTTTTCACCGTATGATGGCAAGCCTCCATGTAGAACTGGACCCTCGGCTTGACCATACGTTGCAGTCCCCTTGGGAGATTGCTGCCCAATGGGTGGTGCCCCGGGAGGTGTATCCCGAGGAGACACCGGAGCTAGGGGCTGTTATGCATGCCATGACAACAAAGAAAATCGTAAAAGCTGATGTGGGATACAAAGGGACTCAACTGAAAGCTTTGCTAATACTTGAAGGAGGACAGAAGGTTGTCTTCAAACCCAAGAGGTAAATATTGCCTTCAAGGCCTGAATTAATAACTGCTTTACATATTTTCTTTATCTCCATGTTGTTGCATTAATGTTTAAGTTACAAATTTATACGTAAATGTAAAGACCTTTCTGTTATTTGTGAGAGACAGTATAGAGCCTTGCTGATAGTCTAGTTATGTTAGCTTGCTGTGCCAACGTCTCTCAGGCTGTATAGCTTTGGTGCTCAAACAGCCTGTCTTCAGGTTAATAGAATAATCACTCTGTTCAGCCCTCAGGGAACGTTGGTTAAACCTGATGTTTCTAAGCAGTACTTTCCTGATTGTGGAAGTGCAGGTTCTGATAGTGGGGGGACAAGTCTGACTGGTCTTTCTGAGTAAGGGTCATGTCAAACTGCCATGAGAAAATGCAGTTCAAGAACAGGGAAGGAGTGAAGGTTGACAGTGATCTTGAAAGTAGATCTGTGTGTCTGGTGTAGCTGCATGAAGACTGTAAAATGGCTTGGGAGGTCAGAGTGAATGCCCCTGAGTTTCCTGTCTGCCAATAGTGAATACTGGAGGAGCAATGTAAGACTGGGAAAGTAGTGATACTTCCTTGGTATGACCTCTGTTTATGGTGATCCAGAGAGAAATTTGACATGATTAAATATTTATGAAAAGTCCTGTGCACAACAGTAAAGCTTTTTGAACTGTTTGCCTTTGGGGAAAAGGAGAAGAAAAATGTAAAAAAAGGTAAGGCAGGTGTGTTTTATGGAGTGCACTGCAAAGGTAAAGTGGTGTCATCATGGAATGAGTACCTCTCTCAGCAAAGGATATTGGGTTGAGCAAGCATGAAGTTTTTTCTGTCATGTTAATGAATTATTAGAGAATGAAGAAAAAAAAATCTGCCCTCCACTTCTTGAATTTGCAGGCCTGTTTCTGTATGGTCAGTTACTGGTCTGGCTGGAGCTTCACTTTGGGGCTCAGGTGTGGTTAAACAGTGTGAACCTTTCACACAGAAGTCTTGGTGGTATGACAGGCAGCTTTTCCAATAAATGCAGTAACAAGACATGGCATTTCTATAGTGCTTTCTGTGTAAGTGAGTGCTGTAAAGCGTTTCACCAAGCATTAAATTACATTCCATAATGGCATGTCTGTGCAGGAGAACACAGTGACTATGCTCCGTCAAGGACATGTGCAGCTGGCAATGTTTATAGGAACGCTAGACAGTTTATAAGAGTGCTAGACAGTATGGCCCTAGCCTTACTGCTAGACCCATGTTCTCTTTGTGACTGCTGAATAGCTAGGCTTGTAGGTAGAGTTTTGTTCTGTTGTTGCAAGATAGTCTCTTGAACTAGTGTTTTTTGGAAAGGTATGTGAAAGTTACTACTAAAAACCATTTTGAGAAAACTTACTGGTTGGGGAAGAAGAATGAATTCTCTTCATTTGCCACCTTTGCTCTAGAAAGGACTAGATGCCTACTGTGTATGGAAGCGAGAAGTGGGTTGGTTTTTTTCAAATAAGATTTAGCTCTGCAGCTTTCAAAATGTGACCATGTTTTCAAATGCCTGCTGTAAGTGCATACAAAAGAATTGACTTTGAGGACATATTCTTAGGGTTAGCTGTCTCATTTCAAAATTCCTTAAGACCCAGTCTAATTGTGGTATTTCATGCTCATCTGAAGCATGCTTCTTAAGCACCATCTAGACCTGACGGAAATGCCATGAATCTCAGAAGTTTGTGTTTGCCTTGACTATTTAAGTAACATCTATTACAAAAGAAAAGAAAAAGAAACAAAAGCCCACCATTTCACCAAAATATGCCATTGTTGTTGTAATGAGCGTCTAATTTCTGTTTCTTGCTGTTCATTATGTCTTTTCTCCAGCAGAATAAAGGGTCTTTTTATATCCAGTATTATCCTCAGATTCATGCTTGCTGATCTTCTAGTTACTAAAGATTGCATTTGGCATTTCTTCCACAATATCAGATTGTATTTTCATGTTAATCCACAATCCTTTCTAAGCCCAAAATCATTTGTGGAGTTGCTGCTTTCCAGTACAAATAGTCCCCTGTTCTGTTGCTGGGTATGTGCTCTTTGTTCTTAGATGTGACTTGGCATATCGTTGAATTAAAACTCATTAGTTTGACTGGGCACCATTTCCCAAGCTCTTGAGACCACTGTACATTACTGACCTTTCCTCCTTATTTACTACTTCAATAGTCTGTATGCTATTTAATCTCATTAGTGATTTTTCTCTCGCCTGTTGGCAATCATTTTGAAAGTGACCCAGAGTCTGTTTAACATAGTACTGTTATTGCAATTGTTACTCTGAACAGCAGAGTTGATGTGAATCCTGCATGAATCACTTTATTTGACTTATTTCAATTACAGATATGCCAGGGATTATGTAGTGGAAGGGGAACCATATGCCGGCTACGACAGACACAACGCAGAAGTGGCAGCCTTTCACTTGGATAGGTATGGAACTATTGGGTTACCAGATTTTGCTCTCTCTGGTAAATACTTTTTCAGAGTTGGGGAACAAAGGGGCCCTTGAAGAATGCACCTCAGGTATGAGCTATTTCTAAACCTGCCAATGTATTACATCAAAACAAAAAATAGAAATTATTAGCTTTTTTTGTGTGTGTGTGAGAACTTCATTTTGAAGATCTGTGCAAGATTCTAACATTTAAGATTTGTTTGAAAATCTGAAAAGGAGAATGAGTACCGAAACAACTGATATTTAGTAGTATACAGAAGAGCTTAGCCAAGTCCTGTGGAAGAGTCTGAAATGCTGAATGTGTATGTTAAATTAATGTCCAGTACACTAAAAAGTGAAGTCTAATGTCTAGACTAACTATTTATTTTGGCCTAAATATGAATCAGTGCATCCTAGAGAAAAAACAGCTATTCATATATTAATTGTATTCAGGATTACTCAAGTGGTTTTATGGACCTGAACTGGAGGTGCAATTATCTGAAGAAAAACAAAGTTACAGGACGTACAAAGAATTGGACAGAAAATACCAAATACTAAATGTTAATACTTATAAAGTATGAGTTAGAGGTGCAGTTTCACCTAGAATAAATGAACACAGTCTTGGTCTCCTCATTATAAGAGGACTATGTTGGCACTTTGGAGAAGATTTCTGTAGATAATTAAAGATGTGAAAAATTCTTACATGAAAAGACTTAAAGTCTTGAAAAGGGGAATAAGGAGGGACAAAAATAATAATGAATAAAATGGTCGAACTGAAACTGAGGTTTCTCAGTACATAAATAAGAGGGTCATCCCTGTGACTGAATTCGTAGGTGGTAAAAGATAGTACTTAGTATGTTAGTACTAATTTAGTGATAATTAATCTGTGGAACTCATTGCACAGGCAATGGAAATTAGTAATTCTAGGAAGCTTTGGTGATAACTGGTTGTGTTATCCACCAGTGCTGCTGTTGCAATCTTGATGTGGTGTGCCAAGATGAAGAGTATTTCAAGACCAAAGAAAGATGATGTAGCCATGTCTGTTGTCCATTTGTGCTTTCAAGAAGCATAGAGACTTTGTTTCCCTGAAAATGCAGTGATCAAACATTGTAAAACAACAATTCAAAGCCTCTTTCCAGCGTCCAAACTCCTCTTTCTGAGCTCTTCCTTGCTGCCTATTTTGTTGTAGTTTTGTGCTTGTTTCTTTTTACCATTCTCCTGTCTCTGTGGATATGGACCTCTTTATTCTTCTAGAATACCTAGCAGGAGCTACCTACCCACAAAACTTTAGCATGTACCTTTGTTTTGAACGGTGACAGTTACATATTTTGTCTGAGGATGGTATTGTTTCAAGAAGGATCTGACTGATCCATCAGTTTAGCACTAATGGGGAGGCTGTGCTATGCAGGGTAGTGGCTTTTCAGCTGTGGGTCTGAAAATACAGGCACAGGTTAGAGTGACTCTCCCAGTAACTCTGTGGAAGATTGTCCCTTTTGCAGAAGTACTGTTTCAGTCTCTTTTTCTGAGATGCAAAGACTACCAAAAAGGGTATCAAAAGTACATTAAGAGAGTTGGGGGTGACATTGTACTGATGTTTATGCTTCTTCTTTAAGCACTGTTAGAACTACATTGAGAATACCCAAGTCATTTGTGGTCACAGAGTAAAGACTGTAGCAGACGTGGGACCTGGATCACATTGTGACTGCAAGTTCTATGATTATTCTTCCAACTTCTCTTCTTTTCCAGACACTTCAGGCACTTAGATTTGTTTTACCATTCACTCTTCCCTTCTCCCCCCTCGTGCCAAGCAAAATAACTCCTAGATTGTTTACTTTCCCGTATAATTAAATTGGGCTTAAACATAACATTTTAATAGATGGTAATTCCCACAAATTACAAATGATCTTTCCAGGTCACCAGCCCAAAGGCCATATGGTTACCGCTTCAGCCTTGTATGCAAGACAGATGATGGATATTTCTGCTATAAGGTCTGATTTCTGGGAGTTGGAGGATGGTGCATCCTGTGTTGCTCTGCTATAAATGTTTTAATAAAGAAGCATCATTGATGGCTTATAAAACAAGTTTAACATCCAGGCACTTAAAAAAATTAGTTTCTTTACTTTGCCTTGGAGAACAGAGGAGGTCGCTGCAGGGTTCCAACTTTATTCTTTGGTCTTGGTCATCTCAATTTCAGACAATGGCAAGGAAACTGTGTTTTTGTTTTGTTTTAATTTAGATCTGCTGCCTATGTTGCAAATTCTCATGTCATGTTTTTTCACCCCAAATCAGAATTCTGGGTTTCCGACGAGCTCCGTTGGTGGTTGGCAGGTTTGTGAATCTACGTACAGAGATCAAACCAGTTGCCACAGAGCAGCTTCTGGGTACCTTCATGACTGTAGGTAAGTGGATTTCATGGATTGTGCAGTCCGTGAACAGTCTTTATTTCCATGGGGAAGAAGAGCCATGGGAATCTGACATAGTTATGGAACAGTTAACTATGATACAGGAAGCTGGTAAGTCTCTTTCTGTGCCAAGAGAGATCGTAACGCTTGTATAACCCCATTTGGCGGGGGAGGAGGATTTAATTTTCTCCAAGTAGTTTTTCCCTCTGTAAGTTTCCTGTTTTCTCATGCTGATGTTACAGATGGGATTTTTTTGAGTAAGAATTTTGTATCTGCTGTCAGAGGTGGTTAGAAAATTCTGTGATTAGACCTGTAAGGAAAAAAATTGGAATTTTATTTAACGTGAACACAGTGGTGATTTGGGATGATTTATAGAGCTGATGCGTCGGTGTTAGGTGTTGTTTCTGTTACAACAGAGTCTGCTGAACATTCATAACTAAATGTGTCAGAATTTCCATATGTTGCTTACAGTAATAATGCGGTGAAGGACACTTAATGGGAATTATTAATGTGAACTCCTACCAGGTGGCGATTAAGCACCGAGAAATGACTTATGCTGCAGCCTCAACTGCTTCAGGCTTTTCATAAGATATCCAATTATTACTACTTCTTTTTTTTTTTTAAATAAGAAGACTCTAGAGATGATGGTTGATTACAGCTGATAAACACATAAGCCTCTGGATATTTCTTTTACAAGCACTGTTGATAGTCTTACCTAGTAAGTTTGCCTAACACTTTCATACAAGGTGTAACTTTCAGATGAGAGTAGCTCTGCCTTGCCAAACTCTTTGCATTCAGATTGCTTCAGGCAGACTTTACTTTTTCTAATTTCAGCCAAGATAACTAAGCAGTGTTCTAGCAGAAATGCTGACTTGAAAACTATGGCCTCAGAAATTTTCGTGCCTTTTCTTAGATTCCTTGAAACCACTGGTTCTGTGGAGCATGAACTAGAGAAGTGGGTGGATCTGGGAAAAAGTAGTTCTATGGTTGCAAAGTCAAGGTCCTAAGGACTAGGAAAGGATCACAAAAACTTGTTGATAGTGCAGTGTTGTATTAACTGTCAGTGTGATTAAAACATTAGAAAATGTAATTACTCTCTCTTTTGAATATTAGTCTTTAATATTGCTTTGAATTAATAGACGTCTTTTTAAATGCTCTTTTGAGGCCCTCTCTCTCAGGAATAGGAAGTATGAGGTCAAGTGCAGTGGAATTCTACTGCAGGAGAGGCTCTACTGCTTCTCAATTTCAGTTGGCATCCTTGGATTAAGTTCTATTCTTTTGATACCTGTTTGTTTGTTGTTTGGGGTTTTTTTAAAGGTAATAACACTTGCTTCTATGGGAAGTGCTACTATTGTCGGGAAACAGAACCAGCTTGTGCAGATGGGGACATCATGGAGGGGTCGGTTACTCTGTGGCTACCAGATGTCTGGCCTCTTCAGAAACATCGACACCCATGGGGTAGGACTTATCGTGAAGGCAAACTTGCCAGGTATGAGCACGTGATAGGGTTATTCTTTATTAATGATAATTTGTACTAGAAGCACCCTTGCAATACAGTGGCTAATTAAGGAGCAAGTGTTCTTGAAACCTAGAGTTTTGCCGACAGCTTTCGTGATACAGCACTAGAAGTCAAGAAGTCTAGGATGAAATTTAAATTAAAACAAGCAAGAAAGAAATCTTCATTGTTTTCCACAATACTAAGTGCTGTTCTTTTCGTACTCTTTGTCCAGAACAGAGCTGCACTGTATGATCCCTCCAAGCTCTGGAAAATCTTGGCCCTGGGCAAACCAAGACTCTTTATCATGTGCCACTAGACCTTCTTTTAACACTGTATCTCTCTGTAGCCTCCTAAAATATGGTAGCGCTGTGTTGTTTTCTGTTGGACCTGAATTTATTGTCCTTGTAGTTTGTTTCAAGAGCTGTGGAGCTGGTTTAGGTTAAGTAGGCACTGAAAAGTTCTTTGCTTTGAGTAGCATCAGCATGCTCAGCAGCTAAAGAATGCAAAGAATACATGTCTGAGTATTTGGGTTGGAGATGGTTTTTGCCGTGACCAGAGCAGGTGGTTTTGAGCTTAGTAAATTTTTCCGAGTTTGTGTCCTCAAGAAATGAATGGAAAGAGATTTTTTTAGTCCTTGATCTAAAATATCCATTGATTTTCAATGACATCATTGTTCAGAAACAATCTCATCTAACACCTATGAATTGTTTTAGAGTATTAAAGGCATTGATTCTTGAGCAGCAGATGTTATCTCCTTTTCAGCAGGTCAAAATCACCTGTATTTACTATGTGGTAAATTGCAGTAATGAATTGACTGAATTTCTGGAGGTGTTTCTTTTTTTGAGAGACTGTTTTTCATCATAAATTGCCTGCTTATGCAGGATACCTATGCTGATTTGATATTCAGTGTATTTTAAACTTACTTGCTTTTGCCGTGTTCAGATGGGACTGCATGGTTCTGTTGTTTTGCACCTTGTCGTTGCGCTTTTCACTTTGAGAGCATCTGGAGAATTAAATGTTCTAGATGTCATGCTCTCCTTTTTCTTTGTCTGGTAATTATGGAAAAATAACTAGAATTATTTTTTTTTTCAGATTTAGCCGCTTCTACTCTGAGTTGACCTTTTGAACATAATTCATATAGTCACATTAGTGTACATAATTTTTAATGGACATGTAATAGATAAAATCCCTGACCTTCAAAGTTCTATGCTAATACAATATGAATGATCAGAAATAAATGTCGGAGAAAGGTCCATCTTGAAAAACTGAATGGGAAATGAGAAAAGAGAGCATAGTATATCTGAAAAATTGTTGCAAGGAGATTAAGTACTGATCTAAAGTAAAATGAGAGGACAGAGAAACACTCAAGGGAGAGAGGGATGTAGCATAAAAGAAATGTATCCAGTACAAGTAGGAGTACGTTCAGAGACTTTTGCCTTGTGGATTTGTCCTCTATGTTGGAATGTGAGTTGGACCTTGATGAAAAAGAGAGACAGCATTTGAGGAGTGTATGATGTGTCAAAAAAAACACTGAGAAGATAAATTTTTGAATATTCTGATTTGGATAACTGGAGGGAAGATGGGTTACTGCGAGCTTAGGCTCCAGAACTCTAGAAAATAAGGTGGGGTATGTGACAGTTCTAGTAGTTAAATTCTGATCTTCTTCCTGCTTTTATTACTCTCTGCAATTTTAAGCATGTCAGCAAGTCTCTCCAGCCTGTGTTTCCTCCTTTTCTGTTTCCAGTTCACAGATGGTTTAAGGCATTTCCAACTTAACTGCTGTTTTGTGAACAATTGTTTCAGTCCTTACATGGAAGATGTTATAGATGTACTTGTTATTTAGGTTGACAGATGGAAAGGATATACACCAGCGACTTGACTGTTTGGTGGTGGTGTTGAATAGCTTTGAAAACTGTAACGAAGAAAATGAGAAAATTTAAAATCCTAGCTTTGGAGAATTGAGGTGTGACATCCCCGTTATAAGACCACAGGTACATGCCTAAGTTATGTGTAGAAGGAGAGGAGAGAAAAAGGAAGCTTGAAATCTTGCCGCTGGACAAGATGAGAAACTCTAAAAAGAAAGGGGGGAGGAAAGAGACAACTGCAAGTGAAGGAGAATGAACACATAGGTGGCTGTTCTCCTCGGGACAGAGAAGGTCATTAGTAACCATGATGAGGTTATTTACATTAGAAAGAAAAAATTACATAGATCCCTGGAAAGCAAGACTGATGGAAGCAGGTCAAGGCAATAGGAATAGACACAGTGCTTAAATTTAGTTGGGTTAGTTAGAACTTCCTTAGTTAGGACGTTAAGGGAGGCAAATCACGATGGTAATCTTGCCCTGAGGCGACCCAACCATTCCTGAATTGTGAGCAGTGAGGAAGAAAACTCTGAACTTGTTTTCTCTATGAAGATGATGTGTAACTTTGCACTGAAACTATAGCTTGCTGCATATGCTAGGGTGTTAATACAGGTTTTAGTCTTTAAATGAAACACTTTTCTCTAGCTTCTTTATATAGCCTTGACCGCTGCACTCACCCTTTCTTTACACACTCATAAGTAAATAAAGGGGCAGCATTCCATTGGTGTGCATTCCTTGAAGATTTGATTTGGCTTCTTTTGATGGCCCCCAGGTGGGAGTATGATGAAAGCTATTGTGATGCTGTGAAGAAGACCTCACCATATGACTCGGGCCCTCGTCTCCTTGATATCATTGACACCGCCATCTTTGACTATTTGATTGGGAATGCTGACCGGCATCACTATGAGAGTTTCCAGGATGATGAAGGAGCCAGTATGCTCATCCTCTTGGATAATGCTAAAAGGTAAAAGGAAATCCTGGTGGCAGGCAGTGGCAAGCAGAAGGGCACATGTTTATCTGCTCTGTATCTCTCCGTTTTTAATTTCTCTCACTAATTTTTTCATTAATACCTTTTGTGCTAAAAATCTAAAGCTTTACTTCTTATCAGAAATTACTCAACAAATACTGTGGTGTGATGCTTACTCTCTGCTCAAGATACTATCACTGCTTTGAGCGAAGTCTTACTCAAACTACAGAAATTAGCAGTGTGACCTTTTTTCCCCAAGCAACTTTCAAAGGTTTGCTTGTGTCTCTCTTATCCCCAGAAAAGCCCCTCCTTTTTATGCTTTTAATTAATGGAAGATTAAAAACTTATTATTATTTACTAGGGTGAGTGAGTGCCATAGTAAAAGTAGATCTTTTTAAAACACGTCTCTGAATAATTTACCATTCCCTGCCTTCTGGATCTGTCTGCTCTGGCTTTAAGAAGTTAAAAGTTTAAAATGGGGATAGAACTGATACCCTATTTTGAAGCATGTGGTAACTGAGAGGAACTAATGAGAAGTCCTTCTTGAGGCCAGACTTTATTCTTAAGCATATGTGTTTAAAATGTGAGTTGTTCTGGTTTTGCTATAATTTTGGTATGTTGGCTGGTATAGTTTAAGTTAAAAATCCTGTTGAAGATACAGCCTTGTTTAAATAATAACAATTTGCTTTATTTTTCTTAAAAACAAAGATAAACTATTCCAGTATTTTTGTTTCTCATGGGTTAGTCCAGAGACTCCCAATTTTTTTTTGCTGATGGGCACTACGATCTGCAGTGACAGTGAGTTTCCCCTTCTGCAGATGGACCAGCTTTTGGTGGTTAGGTCTGGCAGTTCCTGTGCCGGGCTCTGCTCTGCAGTGGCTTTACATACCGCTTACACAGCAGTTGACACCTCTGATCTAGACAGATCAAGCCTCAAGGCTTGGAGTTACCATTTCTTTCCCCATTTGCCTTTCGTGTAGTGGATTCCTTCCTTCCTTTGTAATTTGTCTGCAGTGGCTGAGTTGAGTATTTTGTCTTTATGCATCAGCCTGTTCAGTAACATGCCTTCAGTTCTGTCAGCAGGATGCATTCCACCTTGGGACTGCTTAATTATTGCTGCTTTCAGACCGCTTTAGATGAATTTGGCAAAAAATGTCTTTCTATAGTGCTCTGGCAATCTGTTAGGAAGAAATTAATGTATTAGTCACTGGAACTGAATGATAGTTGAAGGTCATGTCAGACCTTTCATTATGGTATGTGCTTATAACATTATGAAAACATTTCCTGTGGGGTTTTGCAGGCCCAGAAGTAAATTGTGTTCTTGAAACAAGTGAAGTTCTGTCAGGTCCTTTGAGATACGGGGTAAGGGAACAGTTTTTACATAGAATCTTATAATATCTCAAGATGGAAGGCACCCATAAGGATCATCGAGTCCAACTCCCTGCTCCTCCCAGGGCTACCTAAAACTAACCCGTATGACTAAGGGCATCATCCAGATGCTCCTTAATGTCATGACCACTTCCCTGGGGAGCTTATTCCAGTTTTAAAGCTATTAGTAACAGAATTATTTGAGCAGAATAATGCCAAACTCCTAGACTAAGTTATGTGTTGAGGGAAAAGTCCTTTGTTGAAAACAGTATTATGAGGGGGTGAAACTGTTAATTAAAAAAAAATATGTTCAAGATATTATGAAATCTTTTTGTCAGGCCTCCTTTAGAAAGTGAGATCATGAAATGTTAAAGCTGTTCACCTTGTTTGTTGAAATGTTTTTCTGAGCTCGGCCATCTAAAACAGCATGTGGCTGCTATTTCATTCGTTCCCTGTCCAGCTGTGTCAGACAGGCAAAGCTCCTGCTCTCAATGTGCAGAATACCAATTATTCCTTTCCCCAGCTCAAGTTCTAAACTCCTCTGAAGTTTCTTTCTAAGGTGCCTTGGTCTGATAAAGAGCTAGGTATACTGGTGTTGCTTCTGTTTATCTGGTATGTTAGCTCATGCTATTGAGAGTTATAGCTGTAATTGGTCATAACCTGTTTATATTTTAATTTAAATTACTTGATCTGTTGCAGCATGGAATTGCCTAGTATTGATTATTTTTGAATTCTTTACAAATCCATTGATGTTGAGAACCGCTGGTTCACTTGGTTTTGATTTTGCTTTTCAGCTTTGGAAACCCTGCCCTGGATGAAAGAAGTATCTTAGCTCCTCTTTATCAGTGCTGCATGTAAGTCAAATGCAGGGATGCTATTGACTCTACTTATGCATTTGCTGTCTTTAGGTTTGCAATATAATTTTAAAGTTTGAAGCCTCCTAGTAACTTGAAAATGTTCGCTTGGGTACATAGTGCTTCGTGGTTTTGAGGTACTATGTTTATTTGATGTATTTTCACTGCTCAAGAAGCTGAGAAATACATTTTTATTATGGCAGTAAGTCAGATGGTAGACTGTAGGAAGTAGTCTCACCTCTAGGTCACTGCTTCAAATCAATCCTTAGTCAGCGTGACAGGTACTTTGCATTTGCAGCTGCCTGCATCCAGCTCCTGCCGAATGAAAGTTCACATCGCAGCTTGAGTTCTCCCTGACAGAAGCAAAGACTCAACGTGTCTGGCAACTTAATTACCTTCATTTCCAAATGTTCTTTCTAAACAAGACTGCAGCACTGCTCAGGGCATTGCTTTCAAAGTGAAGTTTGTAGATTTTTTGCAGGATTTTGTTTCTGATTTGGCCTTGCGAGCTGTGGTTTTGTTCATTTTATTTTCAGAGGCTGTGGCTTGTTGATTTCTGTTTTCTGTGGCCACTCTCTCACCAGGCCATTGCTAATTCTCAGTAACAAACAGATAAATGCTCCAGGAAGAAGAATACTGATATATGCTTTCACTGCCTCTGTTACTTCAAGATAACGTCAACTCCTTTAAGCCTTCCAAATTAAGTATGTAGTTGAGAGTTCTTGAGCTTCTGTCCTTGGAAGGTTCTATCTCTCAAATTCATCAAGACCTGTGAAACCTGGGAACTCTGCAGAAAGCCTGAGGTCTCACCCCCTGCTTGCACTAAGCAAGGCTGTATCCATGCTACAGTACACCTGGCCTTCCTTCTGCAAGATTCTTTTAGAATCCATATGGAGAACAGTTAAACTAAATGTTTTTCAAATTCTTTAGTTTTCCTACATTAATTTTAAGTGCATATTTAATTTCCTCCTTTATGAGGATCCTTTGGAGCCTTTCTCTTGTAGATTCTCCCAAATGCAACCATAAGAGAAGTTCATCTATGCAGTTTCCTGCTTTTCAGATACCGTTTCTTTCTGATGCCAGGCAAATACCATGTCAGAATTGATACGCATAATTGTTTTAACTGTAGGTTTGTTACAATACTTTCTTATATTGCTGGTTTCTTTAGAGGCCATCAAAAGCCAAGAGTTTAGACCAGTGGTGCAAAACCACATACATTTAGGGGAGAATCCCAGGAGACTCCACAGAACAAGGCAATTTTCATATGGGCTGACGTGAACAAGTTCAATGGCCAATGAAGCAGAAAAATCTCTGCTGTGTTCACTTTCTTGGCAGTTCAGTTGACTGATTTTTGTCCTTTGTGATTATCTGTTGGTCAGAGATGCTCTTCCTGAGTGGACATGAGTTCTGTGTTTGAATTAACAGCCAGACTGTTAATTTTCTTTCCTTTTCAAATTGTGTCTGGGAGGCCTCAGGACTGAAGAACTTCCTTGCTAGCAGTTGAAAGTGTTCCTGTATAACATAAGAATTTCATCACAGATTCTTTCTTCTTCACCTTCATTTTTCAAGTTTCACTTAGATATTGCATATAATGCAGTTAATACCTGGAACCTCCCATCTCAAAGCAACTTTTGTAATAATACTCTGTTCTTGACGTAACAGGTTCCCTCGAGAGGTTGGCTTTGGTATTGCTGATGGGACTTCAGCTAGATGGTGGTATGATGACATGTTTGTTTTTCTTTCGCAGCATCCGGGTTTCTACCTGGAACAGACTTAATTACCTGAAGAATGGAGTGCTGAAGTCTGCCTTAAAAACTGCTATGTCGCATGACCCCATCTCACCAGTGCTTTCTGACCCTCATCTGGATGCCCTAGACCAGCGGCTTCTCAGCATTCTGGCTACAGTGAAGCAGTGCACAGACCAGTTTGGGCCAGATGTTGTGCTGGTGGAAGACAGGATGACTCTGTCTCATTTGTAATTGTAGTGGAACACAGATGAAACTCCTTTTTTAAAAAGAAACAGACAAAAAAGCGATAGAAAAACAGCACAATCAGTTCAGAAAGGCTGTGGCCAAGAGGGACTGAAATGAACAGGAAAGCTTCCGAGCCAGAGAAACAGAGGTGACACTGGCTTTTACCTTGGGCTGACAGCAGTGAGAGGTGGGAAGTTGGAGCCTTGGATGGCTCAGTACCTGTAATGGCATCTTGGCCATGGTGGTGTGTCCATTGCCGGCAGTGGACATTGCACTGGATAAAAATGGCTCTTGGTGTTGGTGGAAGTGTGTGGAATACAGACACTAATTTGTGGACTGAATCTAGAGGGGACAAACGGAGATGAACAGTACAATCCTCTCCCCTTCTTTTCCCCACGTATACTCTTGTGAGTTTTTGTCTGATTCAGGGTTGTACATAATCAGCTGTGAGCTGGTTAGGCATTTTGCTGCTTCTCTAGAGAAAGAGGAAGTGGTGAATAAAATAATTATTAGACTGAAGAGTTGTGCCACCCCCCCGGGGGTGGGATATTCTTCTGAATGCCATTAGGGGTGGGAGAGGGGACCTCTGCTGCTCAGTTGACTTTTCCTTGACAAAAGGCTGGGAAAGGGGTTTGCCTCATGTGATAATGCTTCAGTGTTTTTGCTGAAGTCCTATCAAAGATTTATCCACAAGGTTGGAGATCTAGGTAAGGACAGGGTGGTTACACAGCACTTGGTAATTAAGGAGTGAAAGTAAGCTTCTATGGGTCCTGTCACAGTTTTCCATTTATAAGGAATCTGGCAAGATCTGAGTAGAGAAAATATCTTTGCAGTCCCATGTCTCTATTAACCATATTTTCATTATATTGTAGCTGAGGAGGAGGAGGACAGGATCTGTCCCTGAAAGCAGGTTCCGTTAAGCGAAGCCAGGTCATGCTGCTCGCTCTGTGCCCTATTTCATGTGGGGCACCTGGGCGTGTTGCACTGGGGGAAAAGTGTATTGCTGGACTTCCACAGTAACCCACAGCCGTGGGCAAGGCCCTGAAGACTGGAGGGAACCCCGAGCTGTGGTCTTTCTTCTTCATCTCAAATGGAGATGTTCTTCCTGCTGCTTGGTGATGTAATCACAGCTCAGTGCTGCTGTTTTGTGGACACCAGCAGGTTTTCAGTCCCACCATCTACCAGGCCTGCCTTGTGGCTGAGCTGTGAAGCTGTGAGCGCTTCCAGTAAGTTTTCTGCCTTCCCCAGCTGCTTCCTGCAGTCCCCACTGTGATGTTCTGACTGGGGCGGTCATCCTGGCGTCCTCACTCCTGATGGTTTTGCCATAGATAGAGTTGGTGTAAGTTGGCTTTTCAGGGTAGACTTGTAGCACTCATCTTGTGCTAGTGCTGTCATCCCTCAGCCCTGTGTCAGCCTGCACTGCGAATGAGCTGGTGGCCATAAAACTTGTCACACTTGCGGTAGGTCTGAATCTGTGTCTCCAGAAGGGAAGCAGCTTTGTCATTACTTTTCCAGTTTAACAGCTGTGTATCAATTTTCAATTCCGATAGTATGGTCCTTAGACATAAGAAAAGAGCTTGCTTCCCAGAGTGATTATGTATTATTGGACTTGTAAGCAAGAGCAACAAAATGTCAATTTAAGACCTTTCCCTTGATTTGTCCGTCAAAATCTTTCTAGCTCTGCAGTAGAGAGCTGTTCCTGTTCTTGCACCTGCTGCTGTACCTGATCAAAGAGGTGTTAGTGAGAGAGGTTATTTTCTATATTGCAGATTTATTTTGTTGAAGTCTTTTTGTCATCGCCTGAGCAGAGTATCTTGAAAATAGAATGCGACCCTTTACCTGAAATTGAAATTTATGTTCTTCTAGATCTTTTCTGGACTTGGCCGCATCACAGACCCCCTCCCACAGTCAGGATAGGATGTTGAGTTATTTACTGGTGTTACTAGTCAGGTCTGTAATGCACAGCCAGCTTTTAGGACACTGGTGTTAAGCTAGTGCCTCTTTATTGCTGTACTTTATATGTAACACATGCTTTAGAAGCCATGGTCCTTCGGTGCGTTTAAGCTCACCGGTGTGGATTGTGCCTTGTGGGTTCCCTTGGGGCAGGAGCGGGTGCCCTCAGCTGGTGGTGAGCGTGGGCAGGAGCCATGTGGGGTCTGCCATGGGCCCTGGCTGGCTGAGCTGGCCTGTCGCTTGGCTGGCTGGTCGCTTGGTGGTTGACCCAGACAGCATTGGGAAGTACTGTGGGCAACAGTTAGGTGGTTGGTGAATGCGTTTATTCTGAAGCAGGATAGGTTCATAATGAGGCATTTTGGCATAGGCTGTTTCCCAAGAAACTGAAGATGATTTACACAAAGAGGAGATGGAGAAGCACGTGGTGTAGTGGCTTGTAGCATTTTAAGAAGTGTGTTCTCTTTGAGCTTAATCATAAGCACTTAATATTTTGGTAAGGGTCTACCAAAATTTGATGTTTTGATTTCTATATGATCAGTTGTGATCATTTACATTTGATTTAATAATGGATTCCAGAAAAAGTCATTCTGTCTTTACGAAATCAAATTAGTTTTCAGGGCTTATGTATTGTTTGTTCATTGGGCTCTAAGCTGAAGCTTTTGCTGTCAGATGGAACTTGGGGGGCTAAGTTTTCCCTCAGTATGAATGTCAAAGATTTAAAGCACTGTATTATTTACTCATAAACAAAGGGCATGAAGTCCAGCGTCATCAGTAGGAGAAAGCAAGAAATGGTTGCTTTTTTTCTTCTTTTTTTTTGACATGATGCTTCTAGTCACTGTAAACACCACTGGAGCTTGGTGTTCTGCAGCAGGAAAAAATAAATTCCTCTCTTACCCAAAATCAGAAAGATCTGATTTTGGCCTTTTGATAACCTCTGGCATTTTGGCAGTGATCATTGTCTTGCTTGAATACAGAACCCTGAGAAATTTTAAAATCAATTGTGACTATTGCAAAGGAAATAAGCAGCATCCACATGCAAACAGGGTCTGCTTGAATCTCTGAAAAATAGTGTCATTTGTGAGGCAGGTGCTATGCGCTGTCAATGAGGTTTTCCTGACAACTTATGATCCTTGTTCACTGTGCACACCATAATCCGCTGGCTCCAGATGTTACAAAATGGTTGGGTTGTGGATATTAGTAATATCAGAGCTCTTGAAGCACAGAAATCAAGAACTAATTAAAAGGAGAGCATCATCAGCCATCTGCTATTTATCTCCTCCTTCCAAAGTCAGCAGTTGGGCTGGAGGAGACACTGAAGTCGGCTCCTCTTCCAGCAGCTAATGAACTGGAGTGTGTCTTGCCAAACAAACTTCAACTGAAAAATACTAATTTATTAAGAAGGTAATTTATTTGCTGTGGCAGCTGGAGCAAGATGCTTGAAACAGACACCCCTCTTGGAGCTGTCAGAGGATTGCCCCTGGGAGCAGCTGCACAAATGGAGGTTGCTAATAAGAAAACAGAATGCAATCATGACTTTCTACTTGTATCCCCTGGGGTCAGATTCCACATAAAGCAACATTGTGTGAATAAAGATTTTAATAAAGCAACATTGATGGATTGTTTAAGTCTCTCGCTCTTCCCCTCCTGTCTCTTTCTCTCTTGTTCCAACCTGTGGTGGGCTGAATGTTTAGAGCATTTTGCTACTGATGTTTCACGGTTATTTCTTCACGAATAGGTATCTATGGTGTTTATTCCAGTTATGTATTTCCAAGGATGGGGTCAAATGTGCAGGTTGTTTGCAAGAGCTTTGTTGGTAAGGAAAGATATGTTGAAGAAAGGCTGTCCCAAAGTGACATACAAGAAGAGCACATCTAGCTTTAAGTGATCGTCAAAGAGCAAGCATTTTTTGCTTTTGAAAGTGCATCTGCATCTGCAAGCACCCAGGTTGATTTCTTGGTTGTGTCCCAATAGGTTGGCTTTGTTATACAGAGCAAGGGTCTATATTGAGTTGGCAAGAGATGTATATAGAGTTGGCAGGTGTTCATGGTTGGCTTTTCTAAGGTTTTATTGAAACCCTTTCATCAGACAGGACAAGTAAACAGCCATCAAAATCTGTTCCCACAGGGGTTTAATGTGGCTGTATCAGAGCTTCTTTTCTTAATAACCCATTGCAGTGAGCTTTTCAGAGGTGGGAGGTGATGCTCACGCTTCTGAGCATCAGGCATTTGGAAGCCAAGGAAGCCACCAAGAGCTGCTGAGGACTGTGGGCACTGCTGACACCCCCCATATGGCTTAGGACACCATAAAACCACCAAGGCTCCTGGAAATGCAGGGATGGTCTTTGACCTGGCCTGTAGCATCAGCGTGGTGGTGTGTAACACCAAAGGCACCTGCTTTTTTTTTTAAACCAGAGCTTCTCACTTGAAGCTTTGGACTGCAGCATTGCTGAATTTTGTAAGAACTAGTTTTGGGGGTTTGTTTGGGGGCTTTTGAAGGGGGGAGGATGTTCTGGGATTTTTGTCTCCTAGCATTGTGTAATGACAATATTTTTTCATATCCTCCATCTCTATTTTTGAGGTGCCAGTTCCCTCAGAGAGCAGGCCAGGATTCTTGCTTGCGTATAAGTAGCTTGACAACTTGCAGAAACTACAGATGCTTTTAAGTTTTGAAAGGCTGAAATAGCTAGCTTTTACAGGCACTTTGTTGTATTACTGCTATATAATTTTGGAGTGATTTGCCTCAGTAACAATATCAGAATTCATGTAACGGGAAGATTTTAAAGTGTTTCTGATTATGTAATGAATATGATTTTACAGAAGAATGAACAGAAAAAAACCTTTAAGCCAATAGAAGAAAAGGGTTTTGAAAATTAGTACTTTCCCTGAATTTGTTTCAAATTCTTTCCCTACAAATTTTTATTGATTCTGAAAATTAGAAATTAAAATAAGTTCTTGGTTCATATACCCAATGTGTAGGGCTGGTGCTCTATTGGTTTTTTCTTTGTGGAATCTCTTTGTGGGGAAAAAAACCTAAAGGAAAGAGAGGGAAGGACTCCCCTTATATCCTTTATTTCAGATCTTCCTTTTATTTAGTGATCTAATCCATAGCTGTTACACTGAGCTGCTGGAGAGAGACTCTCCTGCTGTCTGTCAGAGTTCATCAATGGATGTGCAGGAGGAATTGCTGTATGGAAACTGGGAAAACCATAAAAGGATGGATGCACAGCATTTCCCTGTTCCTGTACTATAAAATCCTGGATTGCAAGGTTACCTCTGAGTGTTTGCTTCTACCGAGTTATGTTAGGGGTGCTGAATAAGCCAGACATAAACACATTTTTGTGGTGCTGTTTTTTCTTTCTTTTTAGATGACACCTGCACTGTAAGACTTGACTTCACCTGAGATTGTGGATTTTTAATGAGGTGGTTGCTGCTCACCAGGACTGCTTTGGAATAACCAATTGTGAGGTGAAAAGCTGTGCATCCTAGTCCCATCTCTGGGGCTGTGCAGATCCCTGCAGCTACCTCCTCCTGCAAGACTGTCAGATGAAGATGAGGAAATGCTATAGTGAGTGAGATTCAGCAGAGGAAGCAAGAAAAAAAAAAAGGGGGGGGATGATAGAATCCCAGCAAGCTGTAGTAAGACGTTGACTGCTGTGCTTCCAAGCCTTCCCAAGTCAGGTATGAGCGAGTTCTCCTCAGCGTAGCGCACTAAGATCTCTTCCAGTCTCCCGCAACTTCCCATCTAGTCCATGGGGATAATTTCCTCCCTAAGGCCCTGCAAAGGGAACTGAATTAGTCAGGGGAGGGGATTTTTTTCTCCCTCTCTCCCCCTCCTTCAGTGCCTTGTTAACCTCAGAGCCAGGTCAGACAGGGTAGAGTTGGCAGGTTACTAAACGATTATTTTTATTTTCTTCTCTAGTTCTTATGATGGGCTGTCCTTGAGCAATGCTGACATCCCAGGAATTATGCTGTAGTACCATGGAGCTGGTGTGATGTTGGACAGTCAGTCGTTTTATCTTTCAGAATTCGCTTTTCTCCTTTGTAACATGGAAGCACCTATTTTTTATGAAGTCTGTCCCTTTTGATAAGCTCTCTTCAGCTCAAGCACTTATTGCTGGGACAGTGGAGTTTGTCTGTTATAAACGTAAAGCTCCAATTCAGATGCTTCAACTAGTTTTCAGAAAGGCTGATAGCAGTTTAATTTGTGATGGCTACGGTGAGTTCAATTTTAAATTGATTTTTTAAGTTTGCATTGTTTTTAGTTCTGTTTAAGTCATTGCAACTGACGTTAAGGTTTTAGCCTCACTGTTTTTGAAGCTGGAGGGGGCAATTTTCTTAATAGCAGTCTTTAATGCCAACCTGTAATATTTGTAGCCACCTGTAGATGGTGATATGCTCCACTCCATACCTTGGCAGTGCTGGATCCCACTTCACACCCACCTGAATGAGTGGATTGCCAGGCTGGATGAATTGCATTTAATATCCTTCTAATTTTTGTTTTTGTGAGCATGTAGGATAGATAACCTTGAAGTTCTTTCCATGTCCAAAACACTTTGGCCTCACCTCAGTTAGGTGGATTTCTCCTGATGCTCAGTCGCTTGTAGAGGTGTTAATCTTTTACAGCAAACCAGCAGTGGGTACAGCTTAAGGTAAAGTGCAAGTTATATGAGACTAACCCACTTTTCATCTCCCCTCCACAGCTGAGTTTGTGTACTTGTTTCCAAAATCAAAGCCAGGCTTTGCATGGGATCTTGGAATCTCCTGACAAAGCACAGGCAGCCAGCCCTAACGACCGCACTTGCTGCTTCCCCATACAGGAGGGGGTTTACAGAATACTGACTGTTGGTGGTGATAAGGAGTTGTACCTCAGTTCTTGTACACGATTTCATGGTGGTTCTATGCTGATCTGAATTATTATTTTTTTTTCCTGGCTGCTTGAGTGGAGCCCACCCTCTCTGTCTTAGTGTTTGGATGTACTGGTGTATGAAGATGCACTGATGTAAAAGTAAACAGCACCATTTCTTGGGGTTGATGAGGAACGACACGAATCCAGTGTCACAGAGCCAGCAACAACACCGTTTGTCCCAGAGCTTTGATCTCATTGCTAAACTGAACTCGCAGCAGGTACAGCCCGGGCAGCGCGGTGCAGCTCACGGTGCTGCCCGTCCGGCTCATCCGCTGCCTCCCACTCCCTGTTATTTTCGTATCCGGGTGGAAATGACCCTGGCAAGCAACAACTGCCAACGCCTCTCACGTTTGTGGCGGCAAAGCTTCAGTTGAGCTGCTGGGTTACTTAAAAAAACAGGTTGTTTGCCTTCCCTGGGCATTTGTTGTGGTGTGGAGGCCGGAGGGAGGCTGCAGCGGCGCAGCTGGGCATGAGCAAGGCTGGTAACGGTGTCGGAGAGCTTCCTTAAGGATCTCTCCAGCCCGGCTGGAAAAGGAGCCGCTCGCCTCCCTTCCCAGCGAGGGTTGGCGGGACATGGCGGGAGGACTGACTCTGAGTTTTGTGCAGAACAGAGACCGGAGCGGTGCCTGGTGCCTCTTTTTGGGGAACAGGGTTGGTTTTTGCAGCACGGCGCGGCTGGAGCCGTTTTGAGCCCCCAGCGCAGGGGGGGAGGGCGGTGCATGGGGACAGGGTCCAGTTGGCCGTGAGTCCATGTCTGCCCGTGACGGTGACACCACCCCACTTGCTTTCCCCCCTGGCGACTCCAATTGCAGGCGGCCAGGAAGTGAGATCACCGCTCGGGCAGTTTAAGGAAGGCCGGGAGCCTGCGGACACCCAGCAGAGCCGGGACAGGGTCCGCTCCCACCCCACCGGTGTCCCCAACCCGCCACCATGGGCCAGGGCAGGCTCCCATCCCGCCTGGGGCTGGCCTGCTGCCTGCTGCTGCTGCTGCTGGGGGGCTCGGAGGTGCTGGGGAGCCAAGGGGAGGCACGGGGACCCCAGGAAGAGGAGCAGGGCCCTGCGGCAGAGGGGGGACCATGGGGCAGGGTGAAGTACGAAGCCGTGAAGAAGCACTTGAGGGCTGTGGGTGCTCTCTCCAAGCAGTATTGGCGGTACCTGGCGTGCAAGGTGTGGCAGGAGGGCTGCGAAGAGAAGGAGGAAAAGGAGGAAAAGTCCCAGCCCAGGCCAGGTAAGCACCTTTTTCCTTTCTCTCCATCTCCTATGCTTAGGTTCTAAACATCCCACTTTCCCCAGCACAGGGGTCTGTGTCCCCAGCTCCTGTGGATGCTGCCCTTCCCAAGGGTTGCTGCCCTGGACATCTCCCTCCTCACTCAGCGTACCCCAGGTTGCCACAAATCCAGGGTTTGTTGCCACAAATCCGGGGTTTGTTGCCACAAATGTCTCTCCATGCCCACCTGAGCCAGCTGTTGCCCATTATGTGCTTATTCCCCCTGCCAAC
>JAOQGH010000004.1:1698620-1733388 GCA_025769975.1 Gallinago jamesoni
GGTTTGTTGCCACAAATGTCTCTCCATGCCCACCTGAGCCAGCTGTTGCCCATTATGTGCTTATTCCCCCTGCCAACAGCCCAGGCTGCCAGGTGGGGCAGTGTCTGATCCCCTGCACCTGGGAGGAGGGCTGTCGTCAACTAAGTTCAGCTGAGCATCCACACAAAATACAAAAAAGACACTTGTTGCCATGTTTCTGCTCAGACTGATGCCTTTTCCAGGTTGGACCTTGCCTCTGGTGGGCCAGAATTACTTGGAGATCCTCTCTGCCTGGTACTGCAGCTTCGGCAAGTGCTGTGAGACAGGAGATTGCAGGATACTCAATAATATCACAGGTAGGTGCTGTGCTGCGCTAGGGAGACCCCAAGCAGCGCTTGTGTGTGCTGCCTCTCTCTCCCTGGTGTCTTTTTTTGTTGTTTGTTTGTGGGTTGTTGGGGTGTTTTCCCCTTTTGAAGTATATTTTAACAAGCTGTGTAAGTAAAGGGCATTTCCAAGCAGGGTGCTGAGCCAGTGGGAGGGCAAGGGGCTGAGTTATGTCCCCTTTCCCATTATTAATTTGTAGCTCTGAGACTGCAGGAGAGTTTGCTCCTTACGGTACAGCATATCTGCTCTGGTTTGCCATGAGCCCTGTCTTCATCCAGTAGCCCCCAGGCATATGCAGTAGCTTGCAAACTGGCCCAGTATCCAGCCCCAGGTCAGGAGGATACACTGGGAGCTGTGTGTAAGCCCAGTGCAGGTGTCATTGTGTTTTGCTGGCCCTGAGACTTTTGGTATCCATACCCTGTCCTGGGAGCTTGTGGGGGCCTGTGGGCTTCCATGCTCTCTGCAGTCATCAAGTACCCCCTTCCCCTCCCCTTTGGAAAAAAAGGAGTCAGAGGAAGATCTGTGCCTTTTTGCAGTCAGTGGTTGATGCAAGCAGGGTACGGGCACCCTGCCTCATTAACTCTGTGGCTTTAATGCCACTTTAGACTCCTCTCAGACAGGCAGCCCCACCAACAGGGCTGTGTGGGCTTAGTGCCTGACATGTTATCTCCTCTTATTCCCACTAGCACTGGGATTGCAAGTTAAAGCTGAGCTCTTGCTCTCTTTCCTGCAGGGCTAGAAGCAGACCTTAATGGGCAGCTCCACGGGCAGCACTTGGCCAAAGAAGTCATTGTGCGGGCAGTGCACGAGTTCCTGCAGAGCCCATGGCCAGAGAAGCCTCTGGTCCTCTCCTTGCACGGCTGGTCTGGCACAGGCAAGAACTTTGTGGCTCGAATGGTGGCCAGTCACCTTTACCGGGATGGGATGAAGAGTGAGTGCGTCAGGTTGTTCATCTCGCTTTTCCACTTCCCCCATCACAAGTACGTGGACTTGTACAAGGTGAGAGCCAACAGCATGGTGTTGCTGTGGGGATGGTCCAGTGTGCTGGGTATGGCTGGGATGGAGTTCATTTTCTTCACAGCAGCCCGTACGGTGCTGTGTTTTGGATTTGTGAGTAAAACAGTGTTGATAACACACTGGTGGTTGGCTTCTGCTGAGCAGTGCTTGCACAGCCTCAAGGCTTCCTCCTCCTCCTCCCACTTTGCCCTCACAGTTAGTTTGGGGGTGTGTGAGAAGCTGAGGGCACACACTGTAGAGAGCTGACCTCAACCGACCAATGGGATATTCTATGCCATTTAATGTCATGCTCAGCAATAAAAACTGAAGGGAAGGAGTTTTGGGGTAGGAAACTATTGCTCAGAGACTGGCTGGGTGTCAGTGGTGGGTGTGAGTGATTGCCTTTGCATCACTTGCTTTGATTTCTTTCTTTATTTTTCCTCTTTCCTTTTATTATTAAGCTATCTTTATCTTGACCCACATGTTTAGTTGCTTTTGCTCTTCCTGTTCACTCCCCGGTCCCGTTGGGTGGGAGGGAACCAGCAAGCGGCTGTGTGGTGCTTAGGTGCCAGCCAGGCTTAACCCATGGCATCCAGGCTCAGCCCCTGCACGATGGTCTGGTGGCAGTGGCTGCTGCTGGGTTTCTCACACTCCTCCCTGCTGCTCTGCAGGCTCAGCTCAAGAAGCAGATAAGCGAGACTGTGCAGCTCTGCCAGCAGTCCTTGTTCATCTTCGATGAGGCGGAGAAGCTTCATTTCAGCCTCCTGGATGCCATCAAGCCTTTCATGGCTCACTATGACAACAAGGGCCAGGAGGATTATCGGAGATCCATCTTCCTCTTCCTCAGGTGACTCCTGGGCCCCCAAAGGGATGGGGGGAACAAAGCGATAGAATTTGTCCCCTGGGGTGTGTGTTATGAGGGGCTCAGGCTATAGGGGAGGGGAAAGAGATGTCTAGCTCCTCCAAGAGGCGGTTGCCTCCATGGTCAGTCTTGCTTATTGATGCTGGGCATCCTGCCTGGGTACGGGGCATTTGCAGGAGGAGCTGAGGTCCAGCTTAGCTGGGACACCTGAGCCACTGTCTAGTCTTTGAGACAAGGAACTAGTGAGTGTCAGAGCTAGCGTTGTGTCACCCTGGACAGCCAAGCGGGGAGATCCCATTTTCCAGGGAGCAAAGCTGGGGCTGCAGGTCTTGGTGGGAAGTTCCTGTACAAGGTGGCACTGTTAGCTGGGAGCTGGAGGTGGGGATTTCCTGCTGCCTGGCTGAGGTGCCGTCTGCCTGCTGTGCTGCGAGGGCTGATCCTGGCATTGGCTCACCCTGTGCCTTAGTGATTGGAGGTTGGTTCCTTTCCCATGCAGAGGGAGAAAGACTTTTTTTTTAATTATTATTTATTTATTTATTTATTTTAAATATTTATTTATTTATTTATTTATGGCATGTGTGCCACCCCAGTGCTGTCCCTGACCCAGGCCTAGGTGGGACATAGCTAGGGGGAGAAGTGGGACATCTCAAAACTGAGATGTGAGGTGGGCACGTGCGTGAAGTAGTCAGTGAGAAATGCCAAGGAGAGACAAGCATCTTGGTCCCCCTTCAGTTTAGGATTTACAGCCTTCAGTTTGGCTCTGGCAAGAGGTGTTCCCACAGGCTGGAGGTGGCTCTTCTCTTTCTCCATCTCCCACCGTCAGACAGGTTAGAACACCGGCGAGTGTTCTAACCTCCAAGCTCGGTGGTTCCTTAGGGAAGTTTCTCTGCTGATGGAAGACCTGTATCTGTGTTGGGTGCCTGTGGAGCTGGCCACTTTTTAATCCAACCTGTGTGGTCCTCCAAAAGGAGCCATGGTGGAGGGGGCACATTCTCCCTTGTTGCTCGGGGCAGGGTGGATGTGCTGCCGGCTGCGCTCAGCTGGCCTTGTGTCCTACTTGGCAAGCAGTCCAGATTGGGGGGGGGGGGTATGTGATGTCAGCCCCTTGGTGCCACCGAGCAGAGCAGGGTGCCTTGAACTGCAGCAACGTGTCATCTTGGGGGGATTTCATCATACTGGTGGCAGCGTGACACAGACCTGTTGTAGGAGGGCTGGCTCTACCCCACAGCTCATGTGGACACTGGCCTGGTCCTACAGCTTCAGCCAGGTTTTAGTGATGGGGATGGGGTGGGACTAGTTGCCTGTCCTCAGTCAAAAGGGACTATTTCTCCTATGGTCTGGGTGGGAGCAGAATCAGTATAAGCTCTTTCATCCCCACGAGGTAGTGGGGGAAAAATAGTGATGGCTTTTTAATTTTTTTAATTTTGCCCCCCCTCTGTTTGAGGAATGGGTCCAGAGCCTCTGCCACAAGAGGAAAGATGGGTGCGAGATCTGTGTCTCTCAGTGTCTCTCCCTCCCACCTGCACAAGCCCTGCAGCGAGCTGGTTCCCAGTATTGCCAGCTCACTGGTGGTGGGGCACTCGGGGCTGGGGGCTGTTGCAAACCCCTCACCAGCACCCAGGGGCTGCCTGGCCTCGAACTGCTGCCCAGGAGCCTTAATGACTCTCAGGACCCATGCACCCCACCACAGAGCTGCCCCCACAGTGGGTGTCCAGAGGAGTCCTCACGTGGGAACTGCGCTGCTTTGTCCCTTGGGCAGTGGATGCTTTGCCAAGTCCTGGGCTGCCACTAGAATCCCTGCCCTGGACCTTTACTTCTAGTGGGACTCCTGCCACGTGCTCTGCCCTCCAACATGGACTTTCATGGGAAAGTCATGAGAGTTTGGTGTGGAGCCAAGTGTCACCTGCGAGGTCGATGGCACGCAAGCCAGGACAGTGGACTGTCAGAGATGGAGGATTTTCCTGGCTCCTGGTCCTGCCCTTGGAGAGAGAGCAGCTGCCCTCAGGGTCTGGGCTGGCAAGATGGAAGATAGCTGTATAGGTGCCTATGGAAAGGGCCTCTTTGGGAAGAAAGTGGGTTCCCCTGTGAATGTTTTGAATGTTTCAGGTGCTGATGCTATATGTTAAATCCTTCGTTGCTATCAATTGGTGAGGTCTGTCTGTAGGGGAGGCTGCTGGCTGCTCTCAGCAGTTCATCTCTGGGGGCATGGGTAAGTGACTTCCCTTCTGTCTGCAGCAATCTCGGCGGCAACACCATCAACCAGGTAGCCCTGGACTTCTGGCGAGCTGGCCGGGCACGGGAGGAGATCTCCATGGAGTTTCTGGAGCAGCGGCTGCAGCTGGAACTGCAGGAGCCTGCAGGTGAGAGAGCTGGGCTCGCCGGTGGGATGGTGTGGGCAGGCTGCCCCCAGACCTGCTCCTCCACGCCAGCTTGGGGCCTTGCTTACACACTCCCACCCACAAGTGGGACTGCACAAGTGTGTGTGCTGTGCAACGGGCCTTTATTCCAACCCCCACCCTGGGGTTATTTGCAACTCGAGCCCCTTCTTTCATCCACGTTAGCCCAGCCCCAGGAGCACAGCACCAGCCAGGCCCAGCGGGAGCTGAGCTCTGAGCCCTTCTTGCCCCTTTCAGTCCTGAAAACCAGGTTGCAAGAGGCAGCCTGACACCACGGGGAAATGTCAAGGCTTCTTTGGGGATTCAGGCTTCTCTTGGCCTGAGGTGGGCAAGCCATGGGGGTGTTCCGTGCTCAGACAAAGTGCTGGCCAGCTCTTCACAAGTGGAAGGGTGTTTCTCTCCCACCACATATGACTGGATGAGCCAAGACAGCCTCCCCAAAGAGCCAAGCCTTGCTTCACGGAGGGGATCACAGCTCTCAGATAAAGCTTCTGAAGTTTCTGCCTTCCTTTTTGCTACAGAGAACAGTTATGCCCGCAGCCACCTCCTCAAGGAGAAACTCATTGATTTCTTCGTTCCGTTCCTGCCTCTGGAGTACCACCATGTGAAGCTCTGCGCACGGGATGCTTTCCTGGCCCGGGGACTTCCCTACACCGAGGCAGCCCTCGACGAGGTGGCCAGGATGATGGTGTTTGTCCCCAAAGAGGAGAAGTTGTTTTCTGCACAGGGATGCAAATCTGTATCCCAGCGCATCAATTACTTCCTTCCTTGAACACCAGGTGGGAGAACTTACACTATGGTGGGTGAAGGTGGTTCTACACACCAGGAGCTGCTCTCCTTTGCACAAGGTCGGGCAAGTTGGTTGCCCAGCTCTGCTCTTCCCCAGGGACAGAGACTTAACCCCTTGTTACTCTGAGGGCTGTTTGCAGGGAAGGAGGTGCACCCTGCCCAGCCCCACTCCTGGGATGTGGGGACAGCCTGTGCTTGGCTGCGTTTGAAGACTGTCTGGTGTTTTAAAGTCCCTTCTTTTAGCAGGCAGTAGTCTGCAGTGGTGATTTGGTTGTGCCGACAGATGCTCTGTCTCATGTGAGCAGGGATGTCCAAGTCTTTGGCTCGTTACCGTGTAACGAAGGCCTTGGACAGACCAGTGCTATTGAGACAGCCCAGGAGAAGCCACATCCTCGGCCCGGTCCCCACTTTTCTCTGTAACTTCACAAGATTGAACTGTTTTGCTGCAGTTGTTTTTTTTCCTCTCTATTTCTCTCCTGCATTCACGCGGGGTCTGCCGCTCAGGGAAACCCCTGCAGGGATCATGGTTTGTGCAGGGAGACCCTTGAGTAGAGAAAATGACTGAATAGTCTTCTCTGGAGATGTCAAATCCAAAGCCTCTCACTTTGGAGTGTCCCTCTCTCATTGGAGTCTCGTTGTATGGAAGCAGTTGCGGGGATGAGGTGAGCTTTGGCTGAAATAATTTTTCTAAGTAGTTTGGTGAAGAGCCTCTTTGTTTCACTGCAATGCGAAAAAGGGGAGATGAGTTCCCCTTGTGAGGGCAGTTAAGGAACAGGCTGCAACTAAAGCCAGGTTTTCAGGGATGCAGTAAGCTTGGGGTTACTGTTTAGCCTTTTTTTTTCTCTTTTTCCCGAGTATGTTGTACGCTGTGGTTTTTCTGGCGGGTATCAGCATTACTACACCAAGGTGCTGTTTGCTGTCTGGGTACTTGCCAGGTGATAAGTACGTTAAAACAGGACCAAAAAAATTTCAACAGTGTTACGGGAATCACTTTGTGACCTCTAGGTCAAAACTCCCTTCCAACACTGCTGGGCTGGGGTGATGTGGTGACGCAGCACACGCCAAGGACAGGGCTTAGCTCCTGGGACAAACCCACGCGCAGACCTTTGGTCCGTTTGAAGCTTTGGACCTCTCTGTGGTGCCAGTGATGAGCAGCACGACCTCTAGGAAAAGATTGACCAGACACACTTACTACTCCAGCAGACTTTGTGTTTCCCCACAGGCACGCTGGCTCTGGTATCTAACCAGGCTTCATAGTCCAAGGCAGGAAGAGGAGGAAGTCGCTTTCCTACTGCCAAGTTAGTTTAAAACTTATATTTTGTCTCTGGGTTGGACCTCAGGGCCCATGACAGAGTACACGGGTACCATCAGGCGTTGCTAAGACTTGGTTTCTCTCTTAATCTCAAGTGTCAAACCTAAAGGCTTCAGCCTGGGAAAGCGCAGAGGGAGATGCACCCAGGGAAGACAGCTGGGGAAGGGAGGGTGCTGCCCCATGGAAGGGGTGGGTTGTTTTTTTATCACCTGGGGCAGAAAGTTTAGAAAGGTGCTAGTTTTAGTTGCTTTGAAGGTTGTATAAGCCAGGATAACCTATGATTTTTGTTAAAAATGGAAAAGAATCTTCAGCTGCCCGGGTTAGACTGATGCTGTTTGGTGTGGGAACGAGTGATTTTTGTCAGCCATTTTGCTGGTAGGAAGTTGGCTCATTAAGCAGCTCTTACTCTGTTACTGATTAAGGAGGTGGTGGTGTTACTAATGAGGGCAACTGTCAAACTGATGATGCAAGACTCTGTGCTCTGCCTGGTCACACTCATATATGTTTGAGAATTAAGTGAGCATTTGATTATGCAACCCCAACAGCAAGCACCGCTCTCTGACCACTCCACGGCAACGTTTGAGTTTAAAAAGGCATAAATAAAGATACTGCTTTTCTTTGCAATCTGGCAGAAAAAAATGCTTTCCCTTTATGACAGGTTTATAATCATCTTTTCTACCCAAACGAACAAACTTCAGGTTAGTACTGAGCAGCTTCAAATATTCCTTAAGAAAAAACAAGCAGCATACACTCAAGTGTTTTTTGCCAATAAAATATTGCAACCTTTATTTAAAACAAAAATGCAAATTGGCAAAACTTTGTGGAACGACAGGCAAAGAGGCCCTTCAAAGGGCCTTATTTACATCAAGTTTAACACTGTTTGCAGTTCACAGTCAGACGATAGTGAGAGAATTAAATTAGAAAAACAACCAAAATATATTACAATAACAATTAAAAACAAAAACAGTTGACAACACTGGTAGAGTGATTGGTGATTAACGTGTTTCATTTTAATCCATTCCTGCCCTCAATGAGTTCACTACTGATACAAACAGCGTGCTGAGCCCATCGGGCTTCACCTCCCGTGCACAACAGACACATTTGGAAGAACGACCTCCTTTGGTACAGACATTTCATATCGGGTAGGTATCATAAGTAAGTCAGGTGTCCCATAACCTTTTGTTTCCTACCACCAGGGAACAGCCTGAAGGTTTTGTTCTACACTACAGGCAACTGGCGTGCGGCCCCAGCGCCCATCCGTGCTAGATGCGGGAGGTTTTTGAGCAGGCTGTAGTTGCTGCCCTTTGGTTTTCCTGCCAGCTACTGATGAGCAGCAGGCCTGGGCTGAGTTATTTTACAAAAGAAGACAGCAGCCTGATACATTCACCAAAAAAAGATCTTCTGGATTCATTAGTGCTTCTCACAGCTGCTGATGCCCAAGAGCACCGACCAGCAAAAATGGGGAGCGCCTGAGCTGCTGGGGCAGCCTGCCTTAGGTAAGCGGTACGGACACCAGGGGCTGGATTTCTTTACAGCTGCCCAGCGTAACCCATCCTACCCGCTCACACACCCCCTGCCTTTTTGGGAGGGGCTGCTCTCTTGCTGCAGCACTTTGGGTGCAGCTATTGCCCCACAGCGTGGGGTTTAGTTCCCACTGCCTGCAGAGTGGTGTGCCAGAAAACTCTTGTGTAAGCACGCCTGCCGGGATGTCAGCATGTGTGTGCTTGACTCCATCTCTCTGGCACAAGGCCGGTGGTGGTCAGGAGAAATGTCCTCTGTGAGGAGAATGGGAACAGGGAGTGTGCCCCCCCCCCTCCCCCCCAGCTTATGTTCTGCATCAGCAATGCTGCTTAATCCAATTCTTCTTTCCCAGTGCTTAAATTTGATGCAGTCCCAAGACCCAAACTCTTAATTCAGCTTCACCCCTTTCCACACTAATGAAGAATAGAATTAAATCGAAGTGCCGCCAGTCAGAGAGCCGAGTGCACCACTTCTAGGGTTAAAAAGGGTGTACAGTGCAGGCAGAAAAAAAGAATTGCACCTGCGAGTCAGCTAATTGCCCACAGTAGCTAGGAAGAGAAAGTGCCCCACCAGCTCACTCATGTGAGCGCATGCGTTGTGCTTGGCATTACCAGGCCCTACGTGATGCCAATCCCCTGTTGCAAAGACTACTTCAAATTCTAAGCCCATACTAGTGCAAGTGAGACACCCCATTTGCAAACCCACCTGTACCCCACAAGGCCGCCTGATGGGGGTGAGGGAAGGGATGTCGGTATGAGTTTATGCCTTCTCCCCACGACCCTAACCAGTGCAGCACGAGGGACACTGGGACAAATAACGGGGCTTCACCATCCTTACATTATTTTGAGCGTACTGTGCAAGGCTGAAAGCAGAGAAGCTGCTACAGTGGGGACCCTTAAGGCTGAACAGAAAGCCCAACCTAACAAAAGGGAGGAGGACTGGTAACAATTTTTAGGAGAGTCACAACTAAACAGTGAGTTACAGCAGAACCAGCTTTCGTAGATACCATCCTTTTGCTATCCTGCCAGACAGCAGGGAGAGTGCCAGTTTGGGACTAAAACACTGTTGGGCAGCAGAAGCAGCAGTAATTCTGCAGCCTCCTATTTAAGGGGGGAGGAAAAACAGTGTCAAGTCAGCTCTGCTGACCTGACGTGGCTAAGAAAATGCTCTCTGTAGGAGTGATGATGGGCAAATCCCCTAATTCCACTGGTCTGTGTTTTCCTCCCACTGGATGGACTGGAACTGAATGGGCTTCTGTGTTGCCCAGAGGTTGTGGAGTCTCCATCCTTGGAGTCATCTGGATATGGTCCTGGGCAGCCTGTTCCAGAGGGCCCTGCTTGAGCAGAGGGGATGGACAGGGTGACCTCCAGAGGTCCCTTCCAACCTCAGCCATTCTGCCACCCTAGAAGCAGAGGGTTGCTTCAGCTGTGTTACTGTCCACTGTCCTGTCCCACTGCCCACCACCTCTGCTGTGGGGGAGGAGAAACCAGGCAGCAACTGAAAGGAAGCAGAGATGACCAGTGGAGGGAAACCAGCCCTTCGCTGGGGCTAAAAGAGGGGAGTTTCAGTAGTTAGAAAATCCAGGACTTGTTTCCTATTCTATCACTTTTGCTGGAGCTTTTCTGGAAGACTGGCATTTAGGGGAAAAAAAAAAAAAAAGTCTTCTTTCAAAGTAGACTGGACATAGAACTGGACTAACAGCCTTAAAAATCTTCTGGTTAAAATACCTTTCCCCTGAGAATCACTTCAGTTTCAGTCCATTTGCCCTAGGCTGGAGTAGTAGTAGTAAAATGATGAAACCACGCGATTGTCTGCCAGGGCAAACAAGAGCTGCCCTTCTGCCCCGAAGAAAGCTCCCCTACCTTTTCCATCCTCCCCATTGTTTGACAGGCCACGTGAAGCAATACCACAAGCCTTCTCCCCTTTGCAGGTCACCCTTCCCGAGGCAGTTAGTTTGGCGTGCAGCGCTACACACCTTCAATAAAGATGACTGAAAGAGATAAGGTAAACCAGAAAAGCCCTCGGTAAAGTCTAGGAGATAACGGTTTGGTGCTTTGCCTTACGCTGTTGAAAAGCCCCAGCACAGCTTTCCCCACCCCCCTGACCTGAGGGTTGCAGGAGGGCCCTGACAAGCTGAAGATCCTACCGCAGAACTAGACAGCAGGTTTTGGTGGGTACTGCCAAGCCAGGATGAGTAACCCCATGCTGGACTTTGATTTGTCTCTGCTTAGGAACCAGCACACTGGAGTAAAACTGACAATTAATTCACTTTAATGCCTCTCAGCTGGGGTGGATTGCTTTTTGTTTGTTTTTTCCTACCATTTCACTCACTTGGACAGTGAAGCTCAACATGGTCCATTTTACCTCACATACTGCTCCACTAGTGTGCATTCGTGCAGCCTGATCCAAACTTGCTTACCGCAGACCAGTAATAAAATGAGGATTCTCACACACCAGCCCATTTCTAAAGGTTTTTCAGGTTCCTCTCTTGCTATGTTCCATGAAAAAAAAAAAACAGGGACGTGCTGAGACAGCCCAGCCTGCTTCCAAGCACCAACAGGGCCACAGTTCTAGACAGAAATGGACGTGCCCATCTTCTAAATTCACACCTGTGCCCCAGCTAAATGCCCAAACTAAAAGCAGCACAGTCACACTTTAAAAACAAGTTAAAAAGGTGTTTTAGCCAAAAATAAAAGATTTAAAGGTGCAAAGCAAGCCAGACTCTCTATCATCACCAATCGTGTGAAGCGAGCAGCAGCATGCAGGGTAACAGGGATCTGGAGCCAGGTATCAGGGCTGTTTTCTTTCTCTCGCAAAGCCAACATTTAGTTGTGATCTTCCTACTTGCCAGTACGTTTCCATCTCGGGGAGCTGTGCGTATCCGCAGAACACCGGCTTTTTTGAGGCCACAACAGTCTACAAACAGCACTAGGAACAAGGAAGACAACTTCAACCACACGACTGCTTTCCTTCTGGGATTGTCAATAGGCATCAGGGGCTATAATCCAGTGGGAGCTCTCCGAGACAGTGCTATAACGCTTGTTGTCACTTGTTCATGTGCGCATTCCCTGTGCCACAGCGTGAGTTTCTGGTCTAGCCTTAAAAATACAGGAATAAATAAAAAAAAGATGGCTGTGGTTCCCCTGTGTGCTGATGTACCTACATCACCTTCATATGCAGGGAAGCTGAGAGAGCGGTAAGCACTAGAACAAATCCCAGGAAGCCATCAGTGTGAAGTGTTAACGTTAGGCCAAGAGTAGGGACTGGTCAGGGAATCCTGCAGCAGCGAGAGTGCGTGGAGGAGGCTCTGCCTTACCTACCATGGGTCCTCCAGATGAGGAAACTGAATCAGGGAGTCAACCTGGTAACGAGTTAAAAACAATCTAGAGCTTAAAAAAAAAACCAAAACCCAAACCCACCCACCCCAATAACAACACTGGCAAGTTGTGCGAGAGCCCCAAACTACTCACAATAGACCATCAAGCAGCACCCGTGCTAAACCACTAGAAATAGGTATCAACTGAGCGAAGGCTGTGTGGTGAGGAAGGGGGTTTTCCAGTGGTAACTCTGCCCAGCATCCCTGACACTTCCGTTACAACAAAGATGAGAACACGTGGTGGATGAGGTGGACAGGAGGGAAAAGGGATAGTTTCATATATTAACTAAATTTTGCAGTTCTTGTTACAGCAGCAACAGCGCTGTGGAAGTAAGCCATCTGGGCTAGTGCATCCACCTCCAGCAGCTCTGAATACTGTCAGTGCATTAGACCTTTCCCCCAACCGCACTCCTCCCTTTAGAGCTCCTCCAGCTCAGGCTGCTCCTCGGCCGTTGGTGCCAACGGAGCCCCAGTGCTTTTCCTCCGCCTTGTTGGGAGGCCAAAGCGTGGGTTAGTGCAGACAGGGGAGGGTCTGAACAGCCGAGGGGCCTGCAGCCACCCCGGTACTCCAGCTATCACACACCAATCCATCCTTCCCCGCGTGAGAACCTGCCATCGATTCTCCTGCCTCTCCAAGGGAGGAAGCAAGGAACGTCCTTGCCCCTGCCATACCAAGCAGATCCGACTGACTGGGTAAGGGA
This sequence comes from Gallinago jamesoni, assembly GCA_025769975.1. Classification (NCBI taxonomy): domain Eukaryota; kingdom Metazoa; phylum Chordata; class Aves; order Charadriiformes; family Scolopacidae; genus Gallinago; species Gallinago jamesoni. The sequence goes on from JAOQGH010000004.1 coordinate 1,710,937, forward strand.
CAAATACTTGATGTTCTGCCCCTTACAGTTTTAATCTACCCTCTCCATCCCCAATTGTTTGAGATGAACCTGTAAACGTGAGGAGAACTCAGTGATCTGAGGTACTTCACATACTCAAGTATCAGTCTTTCCTTTTGAAAGCATCAGTACAGAAAAAAAGTTCCCCCCCCCCTCCCCCTGTGTATTTCTCTTACCCCGATTGACAGTAGCTACCTTTGCACCACATCGCTGATTTCTTGGACACATGACAATAAGTTATTAAGGACGGGGTTTGCCCCAGGGACGCTAGCAGCTGTTGAGGACACCTGCAGCTCCTGCAGGCTGAGTTCCAGTTTGCTCACGGCTTCCCGAAAGGCAAATTTGTTGCGTGTATGCGGGATGCAGTCCACGTAGCCTGAGCAGTAATCCAACAGCTGGTGCCCTGTGTCCACCAGCTGGCTGTTTGGTGTCGGCTCGGCGATGGCACTCGAGAGAAGATCCGCGCACTCCAGCAGCGCTTCCTTGCTGATTTTGTCTGCGGAGATTTTCTCAGCTGCCTGTTTGGTCTTTCTTAGCGCTACTTTTGCGCCAGCCGTGCCGTTGGCCATTTTCACTGGGGAGGTGGAAGACGATGACAGAGGCACTTGAGGCGGAGGCATCACTGGCCTCCCAGATTTTCCACCAACAGGTGCTGCTGCTGCTGCTGCCTTCTTACTCCCTTCGCTTGATTCCAGTCCGTGCTGCGCTCCCGCTGCGGTGCTCAGCTCTTCTGCTGCATCTGAGCAGGCAGCTGGCTGTTGTAGGAGCCTCATCACTGGTGGTGGAGGTGGAGCACACTTTGGTTTTACCCGTCTGGGCCGGTCCCTGTCGCCGGAAGAAGTGACCTGATGCTCAGATAAGAGCTTAAATTTATTACCCTGAGAGTCTGTGCCAATGAGCTGCACGTCTGCTGGAGTGTGTTTTAGAGTGGGTGAGATTAGGACTGGCACTTTGTGGTTATGAGTGGTTGGAAGTATTGCTGCAGCCTTTACTGGAGATGACCACCCCGGTCTCTCGCCATCCTCAAGGACCCCTTGCCGTGGGCCACTGTTTTTTTCTTTGCCCTTAGGAGCTGCTGCTAGCCCTGGACCCTCCTTTTCTTCCATTCCGGAGGGGGTTCGGAAAGGAAGCGCTGTGGCACCCCTTGGCAAGAGTTTTGCTTTTGGTCTCTCTCTGGTCAAAGTGGGGCCTTCTTCAAACCTTTTGGGAAGCAGGTCACTGGCCCTCCCCGTGCTCTCATCAGGCTGAGAGGAGGTGGACACTGTCCGTTCCAGCTGGATTTTTGACCTCTGGGAATTTCTGGGAAGGGTCATTGCCATCCTATCCTGCTCTGGAAGCCCTGAGGACATGGAAGATGTAGAGTTTGACCTTGGAAAAGGCTTTGAAGCTTCTTCATTGCCAGTGGGTTTTCCTGCTCGTAAACCCAGTGTCTTTTTAATCAAGCGTGGTGTAAAGAAACCAGTGATGCCCGACCACCCACCACCGGTGCTCACGCCCCCACCACTGCTGGTGCCAGTGCCATCATCATTGTAGAAAGTCCTCTGCACAAAGCCCCCGCCATAGCACTTTGGTGGCGCCAGGCCTGCGTCCTGCTGCGTGGGAGCAAAAGAGAACCCATCCACATGCTGCAAGGAAGCAACAGATGAAAAGTTACCCGTCAGCTCGTATTTCTTATGGGGCTGATTCTCCATCTCCCGGAAGGAACTGCTGCGCTTGGGAGGCGTGGGGGCATTCCTCTTCTTCATAAAGGAGCTGAAGAAGCCACCTTTTCTGTCCCTGGTGAAAGTGGTCTCTTTGGCATCCTCCAACAGGCTGCTGGGTGACTTGTCCCTCTGCTTGCGAGGCAGCGCAGGAGACCCACTTGTTGGCTGTGTGCTTCTGATAAATCCTAGACAGAAGAAAGAAGTGTGAAGCTGCAAAATCAATTTCCGTTCCCACTTCCCTACCCTGCAGTGGGCTTTATGAGCCTGGCATGTTTATCTGCCCAAGTTCTGCACAGAGAGACCGAGAGAGGAAGTTAGCACTTTTAGTTTTGTGTGAGGCTGGTATGCTTTTGATTTTTTTTTTATTTTTTTTTTTTTTACTTTTTTCCCCCACTTCTGCATGAGTGACTTGTCTGTTGTCTATACTGAGGAGGCCACTTAGGAGAGAATTCAGGAGAAAGTGAAGTTGCTCTTCTCTTCCACTATCTTATTCCCTTCCTGTAGTTTTTTGCTCCTTCCCTAAATACCACACTCTAGGAAGTGTTCTCTATTTGCTAGTAAAGAATTGGGCTGCTGAGACAGCCAAGAGCCCAAATGACATCGCAGCGCAAAGCACCTTCCCATGTTGCATTGTTCTGTTTTTTCTTGTTTCTCTGGCAGTTTACACCAGCCACAAGCCTAGCCCAGAACACGCGGCCTCACTGCCACTGTTCCCAGAGCCCATACCTGGTGCTGAGCTGGAGGCTGAGTGCTCCACGGTGTCTTGTGTTCCTTCAATGTTCTCCTTGTTCTCTGCCTGTTTCTTCAGTGTTCTAGTCTTGGAGGGAAGCATGGGTAACCGAGGCAAGTAAGGAACTATGGATGATGAGGAGGCTGTTCTTCCAAGCTCCTCTGCTACCTCTGAAGGAAAAAAAAAAACCAAACCAACACAAAAAAGGAATAGTTGGAACAGAGACTAGCAGAGGAAGTGGCAAAGAAAATCTGGGTCTTTACTGCAAACCCACACTGGCAAGAAGGGATACATGACTAAGAAATACATAGTTTGTAGATTTAGTTTTTGCTCAAGTCCAGAGGTATTCAGGCTAAGATGTTTTTCGTAATGCTTTCAAACTCATTTACATCTTTATAAATTCAGCAAAAAAACCCCAACAGTGGTAAGCTCTGTACAAGGGGTCTGGTAAGAATCTAGCTTTCAGCTGGGTTAAGGGTTGTTCAAGGGCTAAAGCCAGCACTGAATGCATTTGCCTCTTAATTAAGGTGCCTCCTATTGATGCTCCTGGGATCCCCCAAAAAGTTGTGTTATCTCTGAATCTGGATCTAAGCCGCTATATATGCATATACTGCACTAGTATACGACTAAAGTTTATTTCGTATTTGTGCACCAATTAAGAGCCTGTATTTGCAGACTTATAGACAAAAAATTAAGGGACAAAGCCTCTCACAGCTAGCAGATGAGTCTTAAGAGCCCATCCATAAGAGAGAACTCTCTGGGGCTAAACTCCAGCGCTGTTTCAGAAATAAAGCAACCAGGCTCTCACCCTCTGAGATGCTCGAGTCGTGGAACATGGTTTCAAAGGCCTGGTGGGTCTCAGCAAAGGAAGGTCGGTCTGGTGGGTTCCACTTCCAACCTGCGATGTGAGAAAGCAGAGCAAGTTTCAATGCCTGGAAAAGGTAAGAGATGATTTTTTTTTTATTCTGTCCAAGGAGACAGAAAATATCTAAGCTTTCTCAACAGCAATCAGACTCTGATCTCCTACTATTAAACAGGCTTTAAAGTCATTCCCAGATATTAATTCACAGCAGCAGTCAGTTACCCTACAAGTCAGTCACCTCCTAACAAGTCTTGAGAGAAAGGAATAAATTCTAGAATCCAAGCTCCCTGTCAAGTCCACAGCTTTTTCCGGTCTCCCCATCTCTCTTCCTGAATTTTTTTCAGCCAAGGAGAATTCCGTGTTTGCTAGCCTGGCTGGTTGGACTGAACTCATATAACTCAGTCAAAGGTAACTCTGTGCACAAAGCCCTGGGCAACATTCTGCTCACGTGCTCTTAATACTTAAATCCAGGCAGAGCCTTCCAAAAGGAGAATGTGTGCACCCCGTGGGGGAAAGAGGAAGACAGTGCATTGATCTCAGATGGCGCTTGGAAAGTAATGGAAGGGTATTGTGACAGAAAGTGTAATTTCTGTAGTTAGAAATCTGCACTAGGGGCTGTATTCTAGAAGCACTGTCTGTTGATATCACCATAGGGTTCTGCTCATATTGGGTTACACCAATATTATACGAGTTCCCTGCTTTGGGACTTTTGTCATCTTCCTGTAGGGTTTTTGAAGCAACATCCTTCATCATTATTCAGCTTCTTTGTTTCGTAACTGAAGTTCACCCTGATTTTCCTTGACATACCGGGGATCAGGCATTGCTGGAGATGGGCTGTAGGGTGGCTCCTTAAGCCCTGTTTTGTCTGTCTTGTACATTGAGGGCCACACAAACTGCTTGAGTTAGCACCAAGGGGTCTCTTCCCACCCTGGTCACACTGACAGGGTCTCTCTGCTCAGAGCTGCTGACCTTATGCAGCAGCACGAGCTGGTTTGCTCCCTACAATCTTCAGCCCTTTGCCCAATTTATTGTCTGCTCTTTCAGGACTGCAGGAGATTGGCAACACTTAAAGTTGCTCTCTTCCTGCAGCACACTGTATCTTTTGGACTTTTATTAATAGATTTTCCATTTGTTATGGAGCTCCATTTGTTATGGAGCCAATAATCCACATTAGGTAAAAAAATGGCACATTAAGCAGCAAGGAATTCAGAGTTAACTATAGATTTCTCCCACCCCTCCCAGGCTTTTACCCTCAAACTGGAAGATGATACTCACAGGCCCTCATCAGTTCGTAAACTTTTGGAGGGCACCCCTCTGGTTGTTCCATCCGATAGCCCTTTTCCAGCAGATCATACACCTGAGAAAGGTCAATGCCTGGGTACGGTGACATCCCATAGGTAGCAATTTCCCATAACAGCACCCCAAAGGCTGAAAAAAAGAGGAAAACAAAATTCCTGGTCATAAATCTGCTCTCCTCTCTGGGTTGCTCATTACGTTGTGGCTCATTACTGCAGCTTGAGGCAGCATCCTTTTCTTGCAGATATTTCAGGCCTATGTAGGTGAAGACATTACATGCTAAAAATGCTGTTGATTCCTGAGGTTGTGGCCTGGTATGTGACCATCTCCTCCCCACGTTTCTGCCCAGGCCAGAAAGCAAGTTATTGTCTAGGCTGGCAAAGAAAAAGGAAAAGAACACTGAAGTGGAGTTTTCTTACCCCACACATCTGATTTGATTGAAAAGGTGTTATAGGCCAGGCTCTCAGGAGCCGTCCATTTGATTGGGAACTTGGCTCCAGCATGAGCTGTGTAGGTGTCTCCAGTCATCAGTCGACTTAAGCCAAAGTCAGCCACCTTCACCACGTGATTTTCTCCAACTAAGCAGTTCCGTGCTGCGAGGTCCCTGTACAGAGGAAAAAAGCACACTCCTTTACTGGAGCAAGAACAGGGCTTATGAACAGAGTGAAGGCAATCTGAGCTTTGCTCTGAACGGTGTGAAAAATTGTGTGGACTTAGGAGCAGTAAGGTAAGTCAGCATTAGTCTTTGTTCCTTAAATTCTATTAAATTTTCAGTACTGATAGCTGTTATGATGAGCTTCTGTTTCCTGAGAATGGGATGAGATCAGCAGATCACACACTTGTAGCAGCTTCATGGCACAGCTTTGTATGACTGGATTAAAACAGGACTTGGGGTTGACAATGTGTTGGACATCAGGGGTACATCAGAACAGGACAACACCAAATTTCATAGCTGTCAGGCAGTTGTGTGGAAGATTGTAAGTCTGCTGTGAATGTTATGGGGAGAAGCTACTGCAAGACTATTGAAACCAAAACAGCCAATGGGTAAGTGTGAAACCTAATGCTGGAAGAAACCTCCCCAAACGCAGGAATTCCTGGGCCACCATGCTGGTTCCAGTTCAATGTGACTTTACCCACCTGTGAATGAAATTCTTCTTCTCTAAGTACTCCATAGCCGAGGAGATCTGAGTGGCCATGTAGAGCAGCACAACAGCACTCACTTCCTCCCGGTTGCATTCCCGTAAATAATCCAGCAGGTTCCCATAGGGCATGTATTCTGTCACGATGTAAAAGGGTGGCTCCAGGGTACATACACCTAGCAGTGAGGAGTAAGCATGTGAATAAAGCTTCCCTTTTGTCCCTAGCTTGCCACTGTTCCTGATTTAATACACACTTCGTGCATTTAAAGCTTCCCATTTGTCCCCAGCTTACCACTATTCCTCATTTAATATACGCTTGATGCATTTTGTACCAGTGAGCGTTTCTTTGAAAATTGAAGACTTCCATCTGCCAGACCAAGATCAATGAAACCCAACTTCAAATTCTCTGCTTTTGTCTATCTGTCCATCCACTTTATGGACAGAGAGAAACGCTTCTATCAAAACACCACTACTCCCATATAATATACATGAAGGATTAGTTCTGTTCTTTGGAGGGTTACAGAATGAAACGGGAGTTCTTTTGAATATGTATGATTTGCTTTTCTTCCCCTCTTTTCCTTCATAAAGCTAAAGACTAGCCAACTGGAAGCAGATACCTGTCAACTGGCAAGATTTCCAGACTGAAATGTCACTGCAGAGTAATGTGAAGCACTCCCATGTGTCCTAGCTGGGTAAGTGATCAGCACAGTGGGACCTGCTTCTAAAGCAGCATTCTCACACATTCCTCAGATGACTACTTGCTACAGTCATTGCAATTATGCACAAAGTATGTATTAGCAGAGGAGGAGGGCAACAGGATACTCATGTCAAATCTCTGCGAACTCCCACTGCAGCACTGCTGAATGCCTGCTCATGCCGTTACTCGCACACAGGAGTAAAACACAACTAACACTGTGCATCAGAAAGAGCAACAATGCACCTCTCTGATAAGAAATCTTTTAGTCTCTACTCCTGGAACCAGACAGGGCTGGGCAGATACTTCCTCTGTGCCCATTTTTTAAATGGGTACAGAATAGTTGCTGTTATTAAAAGCCTTCACATTCTTCACGTTTCTCCTTTCATCCTAGGCTTGGCTTGACAGCTTTGCTCCTGAGAGCAGCAAAAGTCCAGAGACAATGAAAGAGTAGTAAAGGTTTAGGGTGTCTCCTTAAGAATCTTTGTACATGAGGAATTAACAGCTATGCAGACTATTTAATAGGGATCATCGTATCATGCACTTGCCAGTGAGACAAGCAGGACACAGCCAAGATGTCTTCCATTCATGTGCTGTTTGATCTGACTTGTGTTGCCACTGCCTTGATCTCGTGTACTTATTTGGCGATGCACAGGGTCTCTCACAGCACCAGAAACCTGATTGTCTTCTGCTTAATTATGGACTAACTTGTTCTTTTCAGTCCAGCATTTTCTATAAAAGTCTCTGATGTGAAAAGTATTGAAAAATGGTATTTGCTGTGCTTCCAATATAATTTTTTTCTTTTCACTTTGAATTTTCTTATAATTTTGTTCTGTTCTAATCAGGAAATTAAGTCTTGGAAAATAACTTTGCAAAGCTGATCTAAGACAGCAGAAAAGGAATCTGATCCTGATAACTGAACCCAGGAGCATGTTTAAGGCCAAGGATATAAACTAACACGAATCTGATATTGCAAACTTTTATATAATGTATAGTCGGGCCTCAACAGCAAAGTTGTCTTCTAATGTAAGTGACTATACTTAATGTTTTATTTAAAATTAGTGCCTCTTAGCTCCAATACTACATAAAAGAGTAAGCTGTCAAAAATAACATCCCATAACCTGACCTGATTCAAAAAGTTGCATAAATACAGAAAATCTGCTACTGCTTCTAAACAAGACAGATTTCACTTTGGCAGAAACTCAAGTTAAAACAGAAAGAGCGAGGAATGTCACTAACCTAACAACTGCACTAGATTTGGGTGCTTGATCTCCTTCATCACAGCAGCTTCTTTCAAGAACTCTTCCACCTCCATGGTGTCTTCCTGGATAAACGGATAAACAAAGGCAGAAGAAGGAAAATTTATCTTCATGACCAAGGTCTGCTTAGCACCACATACCCTAGCTGAATATAAATGATGGTATTCTTGTCTCCATTCTGTTGGTTTGGCTTTTATGAAAGCAAAATCTAACATGCCTGCAGCATGGCCAAGTGACAGATCTGCAGTACCCAGAAAGCACTAGGATTTCTGGTTTGGCAGCGATTGTGGCTACCAAAGCAGTTGTGGCTGGTGAGAGGAAGAGTCTCAGGATCACCGACTTGGTTCCCCAGCCTAGCTATAACAATTAAGCTTGAAAGCTCCCTTACTCAGGGGCTATGTAGAATTGTAGTTAATGTTGCTAATGTTGAAACAAATTGGTTTCAACAGGTTTCAACCTTCAACAGAAGGTTTTGAAAAGAAAGATGAAGGAGGAGCTGATTTTTTCCAGGACTAGCAGGTAAGTTATAGAAGGTACTTCCAACACCTTTGATTTCTTAAAGCTTCCACAGCTCTTCTTAGGGAAGGGAAGTGGACTTGGTAACCATTTCCACAGATCTGAATTGGACATACAGTTCCTGCAGGTGCTTGCTGGGCCAAAATTCTAAATTGTTTCTAAGCCATATGCACTGGTGCAAGTTTGATAAGCTAAGTTTGTCCTGCAAAGCTACTCTCAGGCATAGTTTTTATGCAGATCAGCACACTCCATTTTCTAATATTCGTATCAATGGATGGTATAATTGAGAGCATTACAATTTCCTTACCCTTCTCATAAATGGTGATCAAACAAACAGCACGTCACAATCTGAAAACTCACCTTCAATGTTTTCACAGCAACCGTGAGATTGTATTTCTTCCAGACACCAACGTACACTTCACCATACTGCCCTCCTCCAAGTTTGTGCTTCATGGTGATATCAGTCCGCTCCATCTCCCACTTGTCGTGGATGGGGGACACCCCATAGACAGTGGGCTTATTGCACTTGGGTGCTGGGTAATGCAAAGTTGTCACCAATCCATCTGCTACTGTTGAGTGATGGTGCACTAGCTCTGCTAGTGTGCTGAAACGGCTTTCTGCTGTCACATACACCTGTTAAGAACAAACCAGGAATCTACTTAAATGAAGGCTGCTGGAAGCTGTCCGTAACACCGGAAAACAGGTACAGTAAAAACATTCTAGCACATTTGAAAAAAAGAAGGTAAGGGAGACAGACTCTAAAGAGTATTTGTTCTCATCTTGTTTGGCAAATTAATATTAATCGGTGAGATTTTTACCTGCAGAAGGCAGCCAGATGCAAGCTATCACTTGAGAACAGTGCTGTCTCCTGCCTTGTGCTTTACAGTACTAGAAACTGGAATTCTTGTAGCCAAGCGCAAGGCCAGTTTCTGCATCACTCAACTCATTGTACTGCTATTTGATCGAGGCTTCAAAACGCTGATCAAAACTGCTGGCTTACCAAACCTCTGCGTGTTCTAAGTGGATCAATGGAAAGATACCACATCAAACCCCAACTGCTTTGCTCCCTGTTTTCAGCCAGGGTAAGTACCATCTGCACTTCCTTCAAAGTGGTGTTCAGTCAGTTACCACCAGAATCTTGGCACATGTGTTCTTTTCTTGTATTAACCAACCAGTGTACCTGTTTTCTCTCACATGCACCCCGCTTTTAACAAATCTGCAACTTGAGATTCTGTACTACCTCTTAAAAAATATCCTAATTTCCTCCCCCCACCTCATTATCCAGAGATCCTTACCTTGCCATCTGAGGTGGTATTGATCCTGTAGTGGTAAACACGTCCTTCGTACCTGAGCGAGATGGATAGCTGCCCTGGGCTGCTCTCGCTTTCACGAACCAGGAAGCTGCCATTGATGAGACTGCTCAGCAGATACTCTGCTGCACTGCGTGACACTGGCCCATGGTACCATGAGTGCTTTTCCAGGCTGTTCACGGGTGTGATGTAGTTGCTGGGTACCCAGCCCTGCCCATTCTTCGAACGTACCTCACTCCATTCACCATTCTGGTTGTAACCCAGGACTCGCAACTTCTCACCTGGGACCAGAAATTAAAAAGCAAAATAAGCTCAATGCAATCTACTGGGTCTCATTAAGGAAGAAACTATCAGCTGACTAAGTCTGGGTTTGTAGCTTAACAATAAAAATCTGCAGCAGTGACCTTATAACTAAACTTATATAAAAGTATTTATGAAGCAAAGTTTCAGACAGAATACCTAGGATACGGTTCCCTAAACTGCAAGTGAATGATGAACTCAAAGAAGATCAACTGAGAAGACTTTTCCTTCTTGGAGAGATAAGGTTTGTCTCCATCTTGAAGACGTAAACCATTCTGCAACAAGTCATATTCTGATATATGTACTGAACAGAAATAGAAAATCTATGCAATTCTTAATTCTTGATTTTGCTCCAGTTTAAAGTGCTGAATTCTGTTATCATCAATATTTCAAAGGTTTTCCTCTGCCCCACCCCAAAACAGGTATCTCACCAGGCCAGTGATTTGGGGAGCCCAGAACAGGAACAGCTGTATCTGGACTAGACTGTTCAGAGCATTACACAAAGCTGTGTCTGTACTAGGAGAACTGCCCGGTAGGTGTCTCTCCAACACAAGAGAGAGAGAAACTGTTTGCTTATAATCACCAGTTTAGAGAATAATCTTCTCTAACTGCACTCATTCCTACTCCTATCCGGGGGAAGAGTCTGTTCTCTGTTGCTAAGTTTTAAGCTAGTAGCTGCTCTGTGACTCACAACCTTACCTTTGGTGATGCTGAGCGTGTTGTCGCCGCTTGCTACAAAATCGTAAAGTGCAACAAAGAGATTGGGGTCGCTCTCAGTGGCTCCAAGCAGGTTCTCCTTGGAGCTCCATCGGATGGCTTCATTCAGTGCCTGGGGTTCAACATCGCAACCATAGGGGCGGTGCAGGGCCTCTGAAGAAAGAACAGAGGAGGAAATTACCTTATGTGCAATTGTAAATAAATCAAAACCCGCTGTACAGCAGAGTGAAGCTCCTACTGCACAATATGCTCTTCACGGAAAGGGAACATCATGTCTGTCCATCTTAGCTCAGTGGTTTTCTATACGCACTTTGCTGACTCTTGGTTCTCCAGGTTACTTCTAATAGGGGCTGCAGAAGGTAATTAACTGCCTATATACCAACTAGCAGGCTACATACGTAAAATTTCTATTTAATATTTATTATAGTATATATATTTCTATTTATATACACCTCTATTTGGAAGTATTGAAGCATTCACAGATATAAAAATAGATAAGAAATATTAAAGGTGCTTTTTAAAAATTACACGAAGTAGTGAAAGCAGCCTTTCAAATCTGAACTGTCATGTTTTATGTCTTTGTCATTTCTGCGGCTGAAGTAGACTGCCTGGATCTGAAACCAACATTACAAATGCAGGTAAGACCAACTGAATTACAGCACACATGAGATCTATAGATTGGGACAGTAACTGATTCAGTATTAGCAGGAATGATGGTGATTTCAAGGCTGTATAAAAGACAAGATGGAAAATTGACAGGGACAGAAAGTAGTAAGGACGATGCCAGGTATTTAGCAGCAGCACTTCTGAATATCCAAACAGTTCTGTTTTGCTGTTTTAAAGAAGAACTGATGCAAACTTGATAGTACAAAGGAGTTGGGGGGAAGAATCAGACTTGTTTTATAGACAAAAGAAAAAAGTCCCCACAGTTCCTGTGATGATGAAAATAATCTAAAAACAGAGGTTTAGGAGAAATTGTAGTAAAAAGCAAAAATGCCTGAACACTTCATGGTAGTGGTATGCCAAGACCATCACTGGCTTTCTAGCCTATAGAGAGGTTTTCCAGGAACATGTAGCAGAATAAATTTCAATATTAAGAGAAAGAATGATGATGTAGCTTCATACATGTGGGCTGCTTAAGGCGGCAAGAACAACTATGAAGATGTAAAAATACAAATATTTTCTCTGATGGCCCAACTGAGGTACGTTCCTCTCCCAATATATATTTCCAAATTCTCTAATTGAACTTATTTTTGGAAATTCACTGTAAAAAGACTTAATTAAATGCACTAAAAAAAAACACCTTTAAAAAGCTGGATGCTTTCTTCACTTTACAATCACTCCTCAGTCCCTAAGAAGTGGGGCGAAGGAGTCAGGCTCAGGATGTTTTCAGGCAGACCACTGCCAGAGAATGCATGTATATAATACCCCCCTCCCTGCACTCCCATGAGATTTACATTTGTGTGCAAGAGCTAGTCTATAAGATACTTTAAAGAGAACAAAGAGCTCAGATGCAATACAGGACGAGAAAAATGGGAAGTCAGTGAGACACAAAACAGGAAAAGGCCTGTGCCAAGTAATAGGCAAGTATATGCCAAATCTGTGTCACAGGACAAAGCTCACGCCTGGAAAACAAGGACACGGGGGTTCCCAGTATCTCCATGTAATCTTTTGACTGTATTGTACGTACATGAGAAAGTAAATCGCTGAAGTTTGTTCTGTTTTGTTTTTAAACACGTAGCTAAGTGGCTTTTGACTGCATTTGTGGTAATCATTCAGTTATATTGCTTGCACAACCTGCTCCGCTTGCAATCACTTAATAACTTACCTCCTGGGCCTTGCCAAAGTAGCACCCTATCAAGATTCTTCTAGCTAGAACAGAAATGACTAGAAACCAGGCCACCAGAATGTAATTTCTTTGATTTCATTATCTGCAGATACAATATTTACATATGTTTCTTTTCCTAACCATCAGCTGTAATTAGTTTTACAATATACTAACCCATCAGACTGTGTGCTATCATGGAAAAGAGAGGAAATCCCAGTGTCTACTCAGCTATTTACATTATAGCATGGCTGCCAACAACCCACTGTAATTTTTTAGGGCTGGGTGTGTGCACATGCATGTCCAGTTGTTAAGCGCAAGGAAAGAACACTAGCTCCTAAATCCAGCTCTCTTTATGCAGTAAAAATACCTATTTAATTAAATAATACATTCTCTAGACTTCTACAGTGTCTTGTGTTTCACTGCCTTAAGCAAAGTCACTCAGCAAATGTGCTATACAAGAAATCTGCCTTACACATCTCTGCTAAGAAACAAACATAAAAGTAGTCAGTCTTTCCAAAACATATCTGACCTTTCAGCTCTGAAATACCTTGCTGCTGTTTAAACAACTTCTTGCTTTCAGTTACTTAACAGCTGAAATGTGAAATGCTTTAAACAAAAATATATCCATTCGTTCTAAATCAAAGCATACCTTAAGTTTCTTTCTCAAGCCAGAAAAGCTCATGAACTGAGCATCCGACCCCAACTTAAATGCTTAACTCTGCTGACTGTTAAGCGTGCACTGGATGGGAAAGCCTGAAGCAGACCAGTGTCAGCTCAGAGCTTCAGAGCTGCTGCAGCAAAGCCCATGACCAGCTCAGCCTGCCCACTCTGAGCCCAGCCAAGGCAAACCCAGCAGAAATGCCACCTGCTGCTTAGCGCTGAGAAGCTCTGCCCACATGAAACCATTTGTGGTGCTGCGCTGCTCTGCCAGGGAGGATTCAAAGCAGATGTGGGACTACTACTGCTTCCTCAGGAATGCCTGGGAGGCTGGCACATGTTCTTAACACCCACTTTATGTAAAAAAAAAAAAAAAGCCAGTAGAAGTTAATGTTTGATGAGGAGCTTCAATCACTTAGCTATAGTGCCTACCTAAAAATCACGTTACCTAAAAAATGCTTTTAAGAGTTCATGTCTCACTAGCTTCCTTCACTTTCCTTTTTAGAGTGACTTGGATGCTTAAGTAACTGTAAAGGTTACCCAATATCTACTAAAGGGGAATATATCAGGATATAAGAGTACCTATTGCAGGTTATTATGACATAATAACTTCTGATGCTCAATACACTGTAGGATCTATACCATCCAGTACGCAAGGATATGGAAGGTCAGTGAAACATGATAATACCATAGACCTCATTAAGGAAAATAAGATCACCAAAGCATTTCACAAATGATACCCCTCCAACTGAATGGTCTGCAAGCTCTATTCACACCAAGAGTAAGGAAATGAGCTGGGAAGTTTTGTTTTATATCAGCTCCTTTTAAAGGCTAACCATAAATCATATATAACCACTTTCATTTCCTATACAATGGAAAACTTACATCATCATTTAGTCTACAGGTTAACACACGATCGTGTGAGGGGTTATGCTTCATCCATCTCCTTCCTTTCCTTTATTCCCACAATACAATTTGCTTCTTTCCGGATATGAATGCTTTTCCTATTCAGCCAACATGTAAGGGGTGTTTCTTCTCCCACCCTAAGCTGCCAACACAACAATTACCAGTCTCTTCACTCCAAGGGTACGAGGTAGTATACACTACATTTCACATTTTAGAATCACATCAAGTGCTGAAATGGTCTCCACTTTTGGAATACTGTGCAACTGCTCATAAAAACGAAGCATTTCAATTATCCTAAAACCCAGATAAAAGCAGGTAATCTCAGTCCTGCCCATGGCTGGCCTCATGCTACAAGGCAAAGATAGACTTGAAAGGACCCACATCTTCCTGGAAGAAGTCCTCAGAAAAATACAGCAAAAGGGTGGCACAGCATTACATCCCTGGGCATCATACCTGTGAAACTCGACACACCAGGCTCAGAGGCTTCTTCGCCAAGGCAGCAGAGCAGCTTGCCCTCTCTGCCATAGCCGCTAGACTGGAAGAGGACTGTCCCCACGATCATGCTGTGCTTCGCAGCAAGCAGAAGAGGCTGCTTGACAGGAGAAGTCCTGGGCTGCCACCGCCAGCACAAACGCCGCCACGTGCAGACGATCACTGCTCGCAAGGCTGGTGGCAGCACAAAGGAGAAACTGGGAAAACCAAGCCACGGGTTAGCGTGGTTATTAGCTGGAAGTGAGGGTGGAGCTTCCCAGGGAACGCTGAACAAACAGAGGATGTGGGGACTGGACTGCAAGTTGAAACAATTTTGAGATGAGCTATAAAGACTGAGTTCTGTTCCACTAAGAGTTAGGCAACAAAGTGTTTGGGAAGAAAGCAAACAGTTTCCTTGGAGAAATTCCTTTGTAGAAATTACAAAACAGATCACCCATTAAGGGGACCGCCCAGATTGATTCATTTTTCCACTCCACATACCATCGCTGGAGCGCTATTTACATGAATCAACAGGAAACAATGTTAGTGAAAATACACATCTAAGAGACGTATAAGCACTAAGCAAGAAAACACTCTTGGAACACTTCAGGATTTCAGAAAGAAACAGAAAGCAAGGGCAGTAGAGCAGGCCCAACGTGAGCTGCATATTTGTTCATTTACTAAGACTCAGGACAGCTCTCTGAAAGGACACCATCAAATTACCCCTCAAAAAAAGAGATTTCTTTGATGGGTTCTTTAAAAGCCCCAGTTTTCTAGCAAAGGTAGCGTGCACTCTACCAGGACAGGCTCCTCCTAACATGTGGACAAGGAAGGGTTAAAGAACAAGCCATCAGCATGGCAGTCTCACACCTGGGAGGGTGGTGGGCCTTTGGAGGGGTATAAAAGGGAGCAGTGAAAGAGCAGTGGCCTTTGTAGGAGGAGAGGAACTGCTGCAGCCCACCAAGGAAAAGCAGCATTTCTACAATCCTTGAGCTCTACTGATCTGTAAGAAAGGCAACAGCACCACGTGATGAGGACTTGGCTCATGCTACAGGTAAGAAACGAACAATGTGGCTTATTCCAAATGTTTGTTTTTGTGAAGCTGTGGATATGCTGTGGTGACAAGGAGTTGCTTTTCCCTGAGTTATTAGCCCTGCTGCCATCACCTACTGCATGTGTAAAAAATAACCAGACAAAGAAAATACCTCAGGATACCTACATACTGTTGTTTACCTAAAGTTCTGAAAAGTGGGCAAACTTTCTTCCTCTTCCTCCACAACCAAGCTCAGTGAATCCTGCAGCATACTACCCAGTAGTTTGAGGTGCCTTTAAGAGGTAACAGCACCTTGGCTTTATCTCTTGTTTTTGCTTCTTGCAGTTTATTGCATTCTCCTCTCTCTTACACGCTCTGAATACTCTTAGTTACACTGGTATTTGAACTAACCTTAGCTTGTCTGTTAATATATAAAGAATAAGCAGAATTTGTAGAGAAAGACAGCATAACCTCAGAAACACATGGATGAGCTTTGTGACAAACACACTGTTCAGGTGGGTCTCAAATGGTACCAGGAAATGGCAAGCTGCATAAGGATTTGTGGCTAAACTAGTCTTGGCTGTAATAGTTAAAATACAGCCAATGAGTAATTGGTATTTGGAACAAAGAAGGATTAGCAGAAAGCTAGGTTGAATTAATAATGTAACTTGCAAATATACCTATTGGCCCTATCAATTTTAGTCTCTGTCAGAAGAGTATTCTTAGTCAAAGCCTAGTGCTGGCTGACCAGCTCCTGTTGTTACACCAGCTCCTGCTGTTAACGAGCTCCTGACAGAAAATAAGTAGTGGCCATTACGCATCCACTTATGTTATAGGAAAGTAACATTTTGGCTGTAAGTTTCCTCTAACACGGCAATTCTGCCCCTGCGCCCTTCCACCTGCCACCCTCCTGAAGGTGCTTCTCAGCAAGGACATGGGGTGTCCTTGCATGATGTGTAGCTGTTCAGGAGGTCCCATCAAATGCACCCAAGCAGAATAAAATCAGGCATCTTTCCACCTTCTAGATGAGCATTATTTCTTTTACAACTGATTTTCCTAGATAGTTATTTTACTGTAGGCCATCACCTTGACACCTGCATCCACCACATCTGTATCCTATTCCTATTCCCTTCACAGTAAGTGCATAATATAAAATCTTAATTCTGGTACACTCAACTTCCTCAGTGGAAGAATCCACCTTTTGGGCACAGCAGCTCTTCCCAGCTCTTTATACTATTCCCTGTGGTACTCTGCAAGCCATTTCCTGAGAGCAGTTACCCTTCCTGTACAACTTAAATTATCCATTTAGAAGCATTTCTCTAGCTTTTCCAGCAGTGGGAAAAAAGTTGAATAGAAGGAAATCTTGCTGACTATGCTACTTTTAAATGCATAGTTCAGGGAGGTTCTAAAAAATTTGCTATGGTCTGAATTTCTGAACTGAACATCAATGTCTCTTAATCAAACAAATGTGTAAATGGGGATATAGCTCTGAAAAGCATTTGGTGTGGCTGGCAGCAGGCTGAAGTGACTGGTTTGTCAATGGAAGGAAGAGAGACAAAGAAAGAGTTATAGGGTAAATATACTGCATACAGTCTCAATCTGGTATCTGAGCATTTTACATCAAAAGCCACATCTATCTTCTGGCTTCTCACATGCCTCTCTTTCACAAAGGGACATTGAATACAAGGCCACTAAGATCCCTGCATGTGCCACATCGTCTATTTTATTTTCACTTTGAGTTTTCAGACTGAATACCAGTATAAATATCCATGATGCTATTTTACACACAAACTCATTTTATGTGCTTGCTGTTAAGACTACCAAAGAATAGACATTGATCAACTTAAGAACATAACGCAGACCATCAAGTAACAAACAATTGTTCATGTAACGGGTATTTTCCATTGCATCTTCAAAACATACATCACTTTACATCACTAGACTTCAAAATCTTTAACCAGCTTGTTAGTGGGAGGACTTCTGCCTCAATGAATACAAGGAAACAAAACTGATAACACAGCAGCAAATGGGTTTCCTATTTTGCTGACATGATTGGAATAGTATCAAGTTCTACAGTAGCTTTGTTTCTGAAGCCAAGTCTCAGTGCTTCCTACCTATCCAAAAATACTCAAGGCAAACTACATACTAAAAAGCAAACCAATGCTGAACAGGCCAAGTTCCTGCTGTCTAGTGATGTGGTAGCACAGACACAGGCCTATGAACTTTCTTTACCCTCTAACAGTCTTAAGCCCTTACCTAAATGGACCACCTAGTCTTTCTGCTGACACACATGTGGCCATGAAAAACACCAGTTTAAAAGGGCCAGACAGTTCACATATGGCTTTGGTAAAACGCAGGCAACCTAACCAAATGCCATTCCTAGGTGTTCCTCTCCTGCAAGCAGCCAGACTCTTAATAACGCGGTTTGCTTGAGCTAAGCACAAATCCATAGTTAGTCTTTGGGCCTCCCACAGAGTAGTGCCAGGTTTAAGTACTGTAAACAACCCACTGAATAAAGCCAAGAAATACAGCTCAAAGCCAAGAACCTGGGATGGGCAAGGAGTAGGTTTCTATTTATGGTACCAGGCTGAGAGAGATAGAATGGGAGGAGACTTCAGAGTCAGGGACATAATTGCATCATGAACAGCTCACATAATATAAAAAGAAATATTTCAAGACAAGCCAGTAGCACTGCTTGCCTCAATTATCAAAATACATCTGAAATAGAAAAGGTTAATAAAAGTGATCTTTGATACCAAGAGAGAAATATATGGAGAAACCTAAAAGCTCTCCATACACCTCATCTCTTAGGAGCAAATATATTTTGCAACATGATAAACTGTTGCATAAGATATTCCCCTGCACTTCTTTAACTATTAAAGTGGTGGGTCTTTACCTGAAGACATGTTTTTTAGCTAGCTTGATATAAAATCCAAGGGAAGGCAAGGCTTGGGTTTCTGGTGTTATTGAATTTTAATTGGTAGGAGAGAGTTCATCTCAATTGATTTAGTTACACCAACGTATGAAGAATTAAAGACGTTGTCTGTCTACCTGAACATTACAAACCAAGGTTGAAAGAAGAAACATCTCATCTTCTGTTTCACTTATTCCAATTATCCTCTCCCTTTGTTATTAATGCTATTAAACAAACAGAGGTGTCCCTCAGCCCGTTGCTTTGCTCTAATGTCAGTGACATATGTGTATATCATTTCGCACAATATCAGCTTAATTCAGCACTTCTCTATTTTTTCCTCAACTAATTTCTGGTAAAGAAGTATCTTTTTGTTGGAGAAACCAGTATGAAATAAATCAAGCTTAAGCTCCAAAGTATTCATTTGAAATCTTCATACGTTCCTTGTTGAATGCATGATACATAAATCTCTTCAAGATCAGTAGCTGTATAGGTTGTAAATGACCAAACTTTCTACTGAAGCATTTGGTAGCATTGTTGTTTTAAGAGAGAATTTCAAAGGAGATGAAGTATTGATCCATCTTCAGTACAAATGCTGCTAACTCAATAGACTGGCTCTCA
Organism: Gallinago jamesoni; assembly: GCA_025769975.1. NCBI lineage: Eukaryota > Metazoa > Chordata > Aves > Charadriiformes > Scolopacidae > Gallinago > Gallinago jamesoni. Next base: position 1,729,908 of record JAOQGH010000004.1, read on the forward strand.
CCTCTAGTATTTTCTGTCCTCACAGAACTCAGGCAGGAAAGGGATTCTGGGATAAATGCCGGTAGCAGAATGATGCAGCTTTCAGATGAATTTAAAAAACACTTTAGGGTGAGGAACTCTGAGCACAGCAGAGCTGGACCTAACAGTCATTAAAAGGTGCAATGGATGTTTCCTGTCCCAGCTACTGAGAATGATCAGAAGCACCAGAACCCACTCAAAGTACCAAACTGTCATCTTTTAATGTGCCTCTGAGTAAGTAACCAAAGCCAAACAGCACAACAGAGAATAAAAAAACCACTTTCCTGAAGCGAGAGAAGGATCTTAATACAAATAATATCACAGATAAAAAGGCTTTTTAGAACAAAAAGCTACAAATGTAACCTCTTTACAAAATCCTGAACACTGTCTCAAAGTGTTTGTTACCTTAATTACTAAGGATCTGTTCAGCTGCTATAAAGTTAGTCAGCTTTGCAATCACTGGTATCTAGAAACAAGCAGGGAAACCACCCTTTAGACGCTCTGTATTACATACCTCTTTCCATTGAGTACCGAGGTGATGAGGTTCCAGCCTTTGTTCCTCTGAATCCTGCCTAGTAACTACTCCCACATTGCCAGCTTTAGGGAAAGGAGTGCTATGAAGGGACACCCAGACTTCAAAGATAACTGGGAAACTGCACAGATGAAGATCAAAAATCTATTTGGCATTCTTCCTCTGTCATGTTAAGTTCCAGTAAACCTCTCCAGTATGAAGGGTAAGGAGGATTAGGTCACCCAGTCCCTCTCCAGGAAAGGTGGGATGGTCAAACATTATGACAGCTTCAGCAAGTCATTTAGCATTAGTACTTTGGGACAGAAGTTGCTTAATGTAGATTACACTTCAACAGAATTCCTGAGCAGTTGTTAATACTGGCCCAATGAAAGTCAAGATATTGTCTACTTCGAAGCAAATCCAATGAATAGTTATTCACTCACAGTGTTAAGACAAACATTTGAAGTAGGAGCTGTTCTGCAAAATGACTACTTCAAAAAAGCATGGTTCAACCAACCCCTAAGCAAACCAGAAATATCTACACTAATGAAGTCTAGCTGGTGGGAGGTTTATTTTGCAGATGTAAAGCTCTAGCTGATCAGACCTTTGAGTTAACATGACATAAATGCCCAAGCTGCTTTCCAAGTGACATAATTACAGCCTATTAGAAGTCTTACAGTATTAGGTACTCTCCTTAGACCCACCACCTGGAACAATGACCACATTAAACTGTTTCTCAGCTTGCCTTTTGAAATTTATTTTTAGTCTTTCTAGTTAGAGGGAAAACTTGGAAGGTGAGGGTAGAGACTAACTCACTGACTTGAAACCTCAGGAGTTAAAGAAAATGTCAATCTAACAGCCCAAATTTGAGCTTATGTCACATCTTGAGGCTGAAGTAATTATTTTTGCAAGTGCCTTGGACAGGCAGTACTGCTTACCTTTTGGAGGACATTCAGAGGGCAGAGCTCCCCAGGTGAGCTGATATAGCTTCAGTTTCCAGTACATGAGTTTAATTTTTTAATGGAATCCCAAAAAGCTTGCTAGCACAGATGCGACTTCTCAGTTCCATCCACCCACGCTGAATATGCAGCAACTGCCAAAGCTACAAAGTACTTCTGGTTTAAAAAAAAAAAAAGGATCTCTAGCTAAAAATAAATCACAGAACTGTCAACCTCATTTGTCAGCAGGCAATATGCTGTTCAAGCCATTGTCCACAGCCATTTTCTTCTCTTGAACAAAGGGGCTTCATTTTTAAAATATTTACTTCATTTGACTAACACGTTCAATCACTCTTGTGATCTTGCCTCCTTTGAGATATATTTGTCTTAGAAAATAAACCAGTGTTTCCTTTCCTCCAAGAAAAGCCGAGCTTTAGCATGAATACTTGCCCAAAAATTGCATGCCGTCTTGTTAACTTCAGAACCAGGGGAAACTCTTAATGCGGATGTTTGTCAGGAGATTCCCCAGAGTCTGACACTCAGCTGAGCCCTGGCTGAGGGAGTTTTTAGTTGTCCTGTTCCTTCTCAGCCCTACAGGCTGATTCACTTTTGTGGGGGGCAGCGTGAACACGCACAAATGAAGTCAGAGAAACACATCCATCGCACTAAACTTAGTTACTGGCTGCTGTTGCCACTTCCCGTTGGTGAAACCCAGACACTTGTCATTGGCTCCGCTGACCAGACCAGGGACTCCATTCACCAGTGCCGTTTCCAACAGCTGCTAAATAACCAGGGTAACACAAACCCCAGCCTCGGCAGAAGGAATTCCTAGCTCAGTGCCGACAGCTTTGCAGTTTCAGGCTGTGTCACTACATTTGCCTTTTCAAATCTAACAGCAGCGTTTAGCCCTTGTGTGTCTGAGTCCAGTATTAAGACAAGAATGTACTCACTGGAATAACATATTTTGGAAAATCCTTTCAGGGTTATGGCAGAGTTAATACAGCTTTGAAGAAAAAGAGACAACAGTGAGACTGAGCAAGTTCTGTACTGCTATTCTAGAAGTAATCGAAACTACAAAAAAGTCATAGAACTGCCTGGGTTGGAAGGGACCTTTCAGATCAAGTCCAACCATCAACCTAACACTGACAAAAAAAGTCACTAAACCATATCTCTAAGCACTATGTCTACCCGTCTTCTAAATACCACTAGGAATGGTGTCTCAAACACTTCCCCAGGCAGCCCATTTCAATGCTTAATAACCCCTTCAGTGTAAAAATTTCTCCTAATATCCAATCTAAAATTCCCCTGGTGCAACTTGAGGCCATTTCCTCTTGTCCTATCGCCTGTTACTTGGGAGAAGAGACCGACCCCCACCTCTCTACACCCTCCTTTCAGGCACTAGTAGAGAATGAGAAGGTCTCCCCTCAGCCTCCTTTGCTCCAGGCTGAACCACCACAGCTCCCTCAGCCTCTCCCCATAAGACTTGCTCTCCAGACCCCTCACCAGCATTGCAGTAATAAAATTAGTTTTACTACAAAGAAGGGTAACTACAAATTAACAGGCAAAGATTATTAATAAAGTTGAGTGGATGTGGACTGAAAGTGCTAATACAATTAAGCAGGTTTTGTGACTGATATTATTCAGTAGAGATGTGATTATTTTTTTTTGATAGAATACTGAAAGAAAAAAGTGCTTTAGAAATAATTTATTGAAGGGAGGCAAGACTAGCCAATATATTCAACCTGGAGGGATTTTATGCAGCTAAGATATGTGTATTTTATGTATATCTGCTACTGCAGCTCTAACATCTACTGTAAAGTTAGACATTGAGATTATTTTTTCTTTTTACGAGGTACAAGCACTTCTTGATCGCTAACATCAAAGCTATAGAACATTTAAGGGAAGTGTGATAGGAAAACCAAGTTTTGCCTCTCAGATTTAGCAGAACACTTAATGTCAAAAGCAAGTCAGCTAGTTGACAACTAGGATTCTTCAGTCACGTAACAACCACCAT
>JAOQGH010000004.1:1733488-1768727 GCA_025769975.1 Gallinago jamesoni
CATCCTGCTGTTGCCATTGCTAACAGAAGTTGTCTGGGGAAAGCGTAATGATATTATTCCAGAAGACTTTCCAAGTCTCTAACATGTTTCAGCTCAAGGTCTTTTTGAGCCAGAGCTGGCGTTATCGAAGTTAAACTTCCTAACAGGCTTCTACTATTATCTTGTCCAGTTGCTGTCTCAAGTAATGCAAGCAAAACTCATCAAATAAGCAATATCCTGCTGCAATGCTATTGATAGCATTGCGATTCTGCACACTGTAGAATAAAGCACAGGCTCTTACTTGATTTGAACACGTCATCTAGTTTTGTTTGATGATCTTTAGTCTGTACAGTGGTAAATCCTGAATGATCGCTACCTGTTGGTAGCTGCTACCTGCTACTTCTGACTTTTACAGTACTTTATCTTATTCTACCTCAGCCACCTCTTTTCCAGGCTGAAGAATTTGGCTTAGGCAGTCTGATGTTGTTATTGCCTTTGGTCACCTTTAAACAGTCCTCCTTTGAGTTTTTTCACCCCTCCGGATAACCAGATCAGAATTACGTGCAGTATTCAAATCATGGCTTTGGACAGTGGCAGAACTGTATTTTTTTCTATTCCTAACAATCTGCTTTTTGGACTATAATTCTAAATGTTGTCATGATAATGTCTTATTACAGCTCAAAGATTTATTTCTATTGTTACAGTAGTCAGCTCAGAGCTAGATGCCTCATATGCAAAGCTAAAACCATTTGCCTCTGTGTACGACCTTCCACATCTTGACACTCAATCTTGAACCACTTCTACCTGCAACCTCCTGCACTTCTTCATCAGCTTTTGTCTCTACTGTCTTTACTTACTTATTATTAGCAACTTTACCACCTTGTTATTTTCTTGCTTCCTCTTCACATCACTTGTCATAGTCTGATAGCAGCTTTTAATTAAAAAAACAGGTGAATTAGAGAAAAGTTACAAAGTTGAGTAAAAGACATTTTCTTTACTCCTATTTGATAGCTGCTTTATTTCTAGCACCTTTTCACTAAACAAATATTAATGTGTTCCAGCAAGTTATATACTATAATCAGTGCTTAGTACAGTGTATGATCTTGTTAAGTTACCAGATACGGCTACCCTATAGTGAGGAGCATTAAAAAGAGACAAAAATGACTTTGCAAAGGAAACCACTGAACTAAAAGACTGGTTAAAGAAGGTGTAATTGTTTCCCGGGAGAAATACTGCAGCAGATGGGAAACTTGAATATGCCTGGATGCAACCAGAGCAGAAATATCCTGTAGATAGTAGGAGTTTTTTCCATTAATTTGTTTTCAGAGCAGTAAAGAAAAGCAAACAAAGTACAACAGTGTGGAAATGAGTGACTTAATTCCCCAGAAACATCAGGCCAAAATTTTTGACCAGGTTAAAGATTGCCATTTCAAAAACCAGAACCTGCATATAAAATGTTTAGATTAACCTTAAATTAGTCTAGCGAGGACAGAATCTGATCTACAGCCAAACATCATAAAGGAGGGAGCTGCAATTCCAAATTTATCTAGTATTTTGTCAAAAGACAATTCCCCATGAGAGGCAAGATCTGTTGCCAATTTATAATGCTAACCTTAACACTAACAGTTTGCTTTTCTACAACACTGCAAACATTTCCTCCTTATGCTGGGGAAATACTGAAGAAGAAAACAGCTATATGAATTTATCTGGATCGTAAAGGGGGTTGAGGCAATCATAACTAAATGAAATCCTATTTTATTGAATTGGTAGCCACAAAACCTTCTATTCACCTGGAATAAGGAGAGAGATAACAAGCTATATTGCAAGAGCAAGGCAGGCTTTTCAAGACTGGATTATGCACAGTAACTTAAAAGTATGCTAAGATTAACAATGAGAAGGGGAAGTGACTAATGCTGTCTTAGCCTCCTCAAAATGCAGATGCTCTAAAAACAAAATATAAACAAGTATTCTTTCGGACTGCTTCAGTGATGAAGTTCAACTGAGTGCTACTCTCCTGATTTTAACCAAATCTAGTCCTCTTTTGTTCTGATCTTCATCATGTTGCTTAGAGGTTTTTTTGAAGAGAAACGCAAAATGCCAAGGAAAGTATTCAACTCCTCCTAAAACAGATCCAGCAACTAGAAAAAGCAAAAAAAAGAATTATTTCATTTTGTCACTTTCTTGCTGCACAATTACTTGACTAATTCTTCCTGTTCAGAGGGTGAAACAACGACTCAATGTTGACACAGTGAGGGAATAAGACCCACTGCTAGTTATTTAAAGAGCCTTCCTCCCACTTAATACTGGCATAGCTGTCTGAGACATCTCTCCTGTTGCCAGTATTTGTGGTGGTACGACTGGGATGCTCAGAGGATTGGTCAGTATATTGTCAGCTGTTTTTAACCGAAGGTTCCAGCCTAGCTTTAAACTCTAGCCTCTATTACTACTTCTGCCTTTAGGTGCCACCTCCCTTAGTGCTTAATTTAATCTATTTACTATATATATTCTGAGGGAGGAAGGAAGAGGGAAAGGACTGGAAATTCCCAGTGGGAGGTCTAACATTGCAGCTCACTCAGCAGTTTGTTTCCTCTCCCTCTGTAAAGTACTGGTTAGTTCCTAAATTGCATCTATCTCCAACATCAGTTTTTGTGGATTTTACTGTGGGCAGTATTGTGCTTGTTGATAGAGGCAAGGAGTACAGCACACAGTGAACTGGGAAGATGCATCAATATTACCCTGCCTCTTGTGGCACTGATAAAGAGTTTTTACATCTGCAGCAATGGCAGCAGTGACAAGTAGAAATGCATAGAAACTGTTGTTCAAATTGATACTAATTATCACTGATACCTGACCTGTGCTAACAGGACAAAAATCTGACTTTAAGTGATACAAATAAGAGAAATTAAGGCATTCATATAGCTCATAGGAGTACTTGCAGCCCAGAGGAGGAATGTTACAGATTCCCTGCTATCGCCATCAATCAAAGAACAGGGAAACTACTGAAGAGCAAGACAACTTAACCTAAACTAGAAAATAAGGTCTCTGACAAAAGAACAGTAGCTGCATCCAGTTTCATGGCAAGACTTTTGTCAGTTGTGCCATAGTTTGCTTTGAGGGAGGTACACAAAATTTCTTCTAAATTTAGGAATGCTGTTTTATGAAATGTAAATTTTGAACTGAGATTGAGACGGCAAAGTCTAGCTGTGCTGTCCAGAAGGGAACTTGCTTGCAGAATTCCTGCATCTTCTGGTTTGAAAGGCCAAGAAAGGTCCTTCTATCTTGTTAATTTTTTTTTTTTTCTAATTCAACAGAGTTCCACCTCATTCCTTCTTCCTCCTACTCCACAGAAAAACATTCCCAGTTGTTGCTGGCCTATATAGGTTGTCAGGACAGCTGACTGCTTGGATGACACAGGGCTGTATTGTATCCCCTCAAGAACCAGCCACACTAAGTGCTTCCTTTGGGACCAGGGCTCACTACTGGGCTGATACCAGCACACCAGGTGCTGTCTTGAAGTTGGAAATGCGACAACAACAACAGGCAGTCCTGCAAATGCTCCTCTCAAAAAATCATTATTCCTCTTGAGCCTCTTACAGTACAAACCAACTCCAATTCAGATATCCAAGTAACCAAAAACACGAACTTGTACTCAGTTCTGACTTACCCTTTTGAAGCAAAGGGACAGAATGCCATCTTCTGCCTATTATCTAGGTTCAGGAAACTGAAGCTGCTCTGGCTTTTGGTAGTTTGAGAGATGATTTTTACAGTTTGGGAGCAGATTTTTCACTTACATTTCTACTATTTACAGCAGTTACCAATGGCAATCCTGCATTTAAATGTTTTCAAAATAACTTTAGCTCTCCTCAGTGCAGTAGTTGGAAAGCAGAACAATTACCATCCTGTGTAGATACTGCTTCCAGACAAGGGCTTCTCTATCTCATCCTTATGGAGACCTCTTATTTAGCACTACTGCAAGACAGTCAATTGATGCCAGCTTCTAGAGATGTCACTGAACCCCTGCCTTTCAGGGCATTTCTCTATTGGAATTCCATGCTGTTGGGACATGTTACTTAATTCTTAAATTTCTTTGAAAAACCAGAGGTAGAGACTATAGACATGCCTCAGTTCAGGAGTAGCTATTGGGCAAGCAACGGAGCATCCACACACAGCTATGATTAAACTCAGATTGAAAGCTGCTGTACCACGTAGGTTTAAAATAGGTCTTTCAGCTTAGAAGGTCTTTATAGAACCAGAAGCTAATTAATATTTGAAAGTTATGTGAAGGGTCTTTAGAATTAATGACATGTTTCCTGCTCATCTACACCATTGCCAGAAACAGTCTTTCCATGGCTTTCAAGCTACTTTGAGCACTTAAAGCCAATATCACTATGGGCTGCATGGGCTGCTTAGAAGCAACAACTTCCTGGACAGGTTATAAAACTAAGCAGATGCCAGAACTGTCAAAAACAGTGAGGGAAGTGAGGCAAGGAAAGATGTTTATATGGACATGTTATTGCTTTGAGATCTAAGTCTCTTACAATCTAAAATAAACCACACAAGCAAAACAATGTTAAGTTTTTATAACGCCTGCATGGTCAGTCCCTGAAAAACCAAACCAAAAGCTGAAACTTAGAAACCTGGAAGCACCCAGCACACTTATGCTCCTCCAGCAAGGATGCTGAAGCTTCCACATGAAGCATCAGCAAAGAGCCTGGGCCGAACAGCCCTTAAGGTCACGCCTTCATCATAAGCAGTAGATTGCCTGTGACCCCCAAAAAAGGAAAACCTCTAAAGCATCCATGAAGACCAAGTGAAGCACCCATGAAGATGAACAGCACACAAATCAATAACTGAAATACAAAAGATAAGGGCATGGAGAATATCCAGCAGAGATCTGCACAGAGTACAGAAAAAACTTTTTTTTTTTTCCCACTAAAAAGACCAGTAAATAAAACATGCAGGGTCAGACCTCAGGTTCTGAAGCTGGAAAAAATGAGTAATGGCAAACATAGGATTGTCATGATCAAATGCACCAAGCATAATCAGCCCTCAAAAGGACTGACTAACCTAGGTTGGCATGTTTTCTTATTAGTAACATCAACTGTGACTGTTAATTTGAGAATTGGGTCTAATTAAAATGCAGCAGAAGATTACCAGTGTAAGAACTTAATTTGTAATTAACAGAGAAACTAGACTAATAGATTTACTCACGGAACTGAGACTCTTTTGGTAGAAATATTGGTCAAATAATCCATTTTGTTATCCAAAGTTTTAAGTTCACACCTAGTTCAGCTTGAAGGACAGACAGCCTTTTCCTCTTCTGTCAGTCTCACCAACTCAATGGCAGTAAATAACAGCTGCTGTCAACAGGCATGGGGTTATAATCAGCTTTTCATTCAAGACATACACGCATAAGGTGGTAGAAAGCCATTAGGGCCAATGAGCACCTAAGTATATGTTAAAAATTCCCAACCATAAAACAGGTAAGAGGTGATCGCATCCTTATAATCTTGAAGTTAAACTCTTATGAAGAAATAGTGCCTTTCACTCTTTAAACATCTGAGTTAATTCATTTCTGAATTTCAAAGATTCTAAAAGGACGTGTTTCAGGGACTTGTTTCAGACAGCAGCCTGGCTAAAGAGGTACAATGCTAAGTGTATAGCCTATTAGAGATACTTTTTTTTAGGAACCCTTAACCAGATTCATCAAAGCCCTCCCCCAGGCATAAGAGACAAAACCACTGAACTATTTTGCTAAGGTTTTGAGGGTGCAGGCTGACCATGTGGCCCAGTGAATGCAGCAGGCAGCTGCTGCCAGATGGGTGGTTGTTTTCCCCGGCTCCCAGCTGCCTCCTCCGCTGCTCCCTGAGTGCTTGCACCCGCCTTCATCTGCTGCACAGTCAGCTGGGCCAGGAAACCAAACCCCAGCACTTCAGAGCTTGCTGTTGGTTTGGCTCCCTGGACTGGCTCACCACAGGGTTAGATGAGTACTAGCACTGGTAAAGAAGGAGCATGGTGGTCGTGGGGATGAGCCTTCTCTTCTGATAAGTTTTCATCAATCCAGCCTTATCATGCTGTAATTCAGATACAGGGTACATACAGCTGGCTGGAATCCCCCTTATGAGATTACTTCAAGATTAGCTGTTTTTCAGATCAACTTACAAATCTCTCCGTCTTAGGAAAAAAATGAGTTCAAGTATTCTTACTTTGAAAAGCCCTGGTGAATCTTTTAAAAATTATGTATTGTGACTATTGCAGACAGATTATTTCTAACGGACTTCATACTACTGGTGCTATTACTGTTGGCCCTGTTAAGGGGTAATTACATTAGACACAATAGACACACGCTTTAGCAACAGGACTGAAACTAATTGACTCACTCAATTACGATATATGGAATCTAATGATTTAACTTCTAAAGAAAGGGCAGGGCTTCCTACATAGTGACAAGTACAATATAATTATGGGGAAACTGACAGTCTTGGCTTTGTTCTTAACACATGAAAGTGGCTGCTGTAATCTAAGGCAAATACATAAAATACAGGTTCTCCCTTTCAACTGGGAAGGAAAAATATTCAGGTCTGGGTGTGGAGGTCTTAAACCAGTTTTATTGGGCACTTTGCCAGTGTTATGAAAGCAGTATATCACATAAGGGTGGTAGCCTACTCTCAAGGAAAAAATACAACTGGAAAAATCAGCGTGTGCAAAAAAAGTTGTCACCCGGGCAGGGGAAAAGAGGAAAGAGAACTCAGAGCACACCTGTAGAGCACAGAAAAAAACTATGGTCTAATATGAGCATTACTTGTATGGATGCCATGTCCCTCTAAACAGGCTCAGACCACCAGAACTCCACCTCTTTATAGAGGTTAGCATTATCTTGACAACTTGAATGCAGATATGTAGCCCTTACGACTTATGAAAAGAAACACTCATATAACTCCTTACTCTAATTAAGATTCATAAATTGAGCCTTCTGCAGCTGTTGAGATTAATCTCCTGTTTTTGACTGGAGATTTGGGGTGGGGATGACTGTGGAGGGCACAGACCCCAGCAGACATGAATGCTAACAGCGCAGCTGTCTTGGGAGGCACGCTGCTGGATGGATTTGGCATTCCTCCTCAGAGACCAGGCCTGAGATGTGCAGTTGTAGTTTTTTCAAATTTAAAATTGCATGAGTGCTAACATACAAAGTTGAGAGTGAACACATGTGATGTACTTGTTCTTTTACACGAGAGGCAGTCAGGAAACGGCAGCATGAGTATCCCACCCCAAACAGTGAATTTTTTCTAAATCTAGATAATTGCTCTCTGAAGGTTGACTTATGATATGATGCAATGATATTTTTCCAAATGAGGATATGGATTCTTGTAAGATTTATTTCAAATCCTCTAATAGGTAACCATCCAGCCTGCTCAGATATCTACAACTGAACAGTAAGATCCACAGCTTTTGCTGAAACACATTGTTAGTAATTTAAGAAGAAAAAGACAATGTATCAGATCCCAGGCTTCCGCTGAGGCTGTACCTGCTTTGTGGGTGACTACCCTTGTTAGGGCGAACCATGCTGTTTCCCTCACTTACCACTAAATGCTTATTCTCGCAGGCATTAAATTCACAGCCTACAGAACATTTGCAGTCAGGGCATGCTAATATTATGACTTGATACTACATAGGATATTTTTGTAGCACTCAATATACTGAGTGCTACAGTAATCACATTTTGATATTTTATTCTCTTGGCAATCCTACAGAGTAGTGTAAAATCTGTACTATGTAGAAGGTCTAAAGCAAAGAAACAAAGTTATTTGCCAAATATCAGACCGGAAGCTATGGCAGAGCAAGACCCAAACTGTTGTTGATCAGCCATCCTTCCTAAAGTGCAATACTTCCATTACAAATTCTTTCATTAGAGAGAGAGCTTTCACTACAAAATCCTTACAGTATGTATCTCTCAACTAATGAGTATGACTTTCAATACAAAGACATACTACAGTATGCCTTCGAAAGCTACTGTCTCAACGACTAATGCTCTCTATACAAAAACTCCTACGCTACCTCACACTCATGAAGTAGAATTAAATCAAGTAGCTTTAAACTCAAGCGCCAAAAAACAGGAAGAAAATTTGTTATAGGGCAAAGCATGCAGAAAGCCTCTATAGTCAAACTTGGAAAAGAAAGCATAGTCCTGTGGAAAGGGTGCTGTGTTAGTAGTTCTGCTAGAGATCCGATGCATATACCATCTTGTGTACTCATGCCTCTCACTTATCTGTACAATCAAACACTGTCTTCCTTTTATAAATTTACTACTCTACCAGCAGGGGACAAAAAAATTAGACTAAATAGCTATCTACTACAGAAAATAGTTTTCTTAACTGTAGGGATTTTTACTCATGCCAGTATCTCATATTTTTAATATTTAAACAAAGATGGTACCTTCATAGGGAGAAACAATTTTCGTAAATTTCTGCATGTCTGTACTCCTGGTTTTAGAGCTGACATCCTTTGTCTGTCAGCAAAGGCAAGGACTTTGGGAACAAACTTTACCCAAAGAGCAGAGAATCAGGTCGAAAGACACTGCATTGCTTTTCTCATTTTCACAACAGATACGGCTCCAAATAAAGACACAGGCAGCTGACTAAGAATACTAAATGCTCACAGGAAAGGAAGCATCCTTCCTAATTTGTTGCCAGCACCTGGACATTCAATTCTTTCCCTCAGACAACCTCATTCCACACAGTACTCACGTTGGAATGACACTTGTTCTCAACACACGGGATCATTACCTAATTTCTAAAAGTACAAAAGCAATCCTGTGAAGGGCAACCTTCAGTTTGGTGATGTGAAGCACTAGGGTACCAGATGGGTTTATTCTATATAATTCTAAAGCCTGCTTCTCTATTAACAAACCAAGATGGTTTTTCTAGAATAGCTTTTATGCTTTCAAAAATTACAAGCCCACGTCCCTGTAGCCTCAGGGGGTGAAGCGTAGCAGGTCATTGTGTGATGAAGAGTGTTTTAATCTTTCTGTAAGAGGAAATAACGGATGGGTGGATGTAACAAAGCCAGACGTCAAGACCTGAAATGCACATAATATCTCAACCTTTTAACAGATCAGGAAAATGGGGGGGAGAAAACAAGGGCAGCTATAGCATACCAGAAGTCATGCTTTTGCTTTTCCATGATAGTATGCAAGACAGGAAGTCTGTCTTAATTGTAATTGAAACAGATTTTGATATCTCCTTTCTAGTAGTCTAGTTTAGGACTGATTAATGTGTTGTTTTGGTTTTTTTTTCAATGTGGCCTTTCACTGACTAGTACTAGAGGGAATGGTAAGTGAATTGTAGAAAAACACAAATGCATTCCAGTTTAGTGTAACAACTACCCCAGAGCTAACCTGTCAATGATGAACACCACAGCAGCGCGAAGTCACCTCATTTATTGGTAATTACAAGCCTAAACTCTAAGCACCAGGTCTGGGATGTCTTTGCAAGGATGTCCTCTCCCAACCCAACTTCATGAATACTTATTGCAATTCACTGTTTTGCTCTCATTGCTCTACTGCTAAACAACCAAAGACAGAATACTAACGTTCTCTATCTGTTATTAATTCACTGTAGCTTCAGTCCCTTTACGGATGTTTGATAACATTCAGCAAAGCACAGTGCTTTGAGAAGTCAAACAATTAACACAAATACTAACCTTTATACAGACCTATTATCATGCCACAAGTGTTTTGAAATACAGGCTAGAACCACAACAAACACATGCTTCTTTAACAGCTTACAGGATGAGACAGGAGTACATGACTGAAAATTTAGCCCGCAGACAGCTTTTCTGTGTTTGTTTATGCAAAAGTTAAGTCTAAACATCTCCATAAAACAAGCAAACATTATTGCCATTTCACAGATGAGAAGTGCACAGAAGCAATGAGAAGTGACTCTTAATTTGAGGGCTCAGATTACCTAGCAGAAGTATCAGATTTTAATGTCTCTTCATGCAGGGACACTTAACACATAAACAAGTTGGAAGACCTCTGTTCCTGGCAGATGAAGCTATCTAGGATAAAGCCCAACAGAAACAAAACAACTGAAGAGGAAGCAGTTCAGCTCTTAAAGGCAAAGCAAAATAAACATGTATTCTGTTAAATGTTAAGAGAGCTACGTCTGCCTTTGGATATGTAGATCTTGCCAGCTTTTATAACCCAAAAGTTACTTAAAATACTCTTCACTATAACACAGTAATGTTAGAAAAAAACCTCTCTACTTTTCCCTAACACAAAAAAAGAACCCTCATAGCAATGGATAAATTAAGTCAAAGCCTTGGAGCACCCTCTCGTGGTAGGCTGGATATTCATGTTCTCCACAAGCAGCTGCAATTGATCCTTTTTTACCTTCTTTCTTTGAAGTGCCCGCAGCCTCCCGGGCGCTGCCCAGGCTCCTCGGCTGAGGTGGCAGCTCTGCCCAGCAGGAGGCTGTTCATACTCACCTGCTCCCCGCTGACACTGTGGTGCGCCGTTTCAAAGCCTGCTTCCCTGCTCAAACATAACAAGGAGAACTTTGTGCGGAGAGGGGAAGGCGAAAGAAAGAGGAAAAGCTGTCTAAGTGTCCTCACAGTCGAATGCCGTTCTTGCTCAGGAACAAAGTACTTACTGGCAATGGCTCATGTATCAGCTGCGTGCAGTGCTGTAACAGCTGATGCACAACAGAAAACATGCTAATAATCAGCACCTGGGGATACCATTCCCCTATGTGTAAAGTAAGAAAACTACCAAAGCTCACCTGAGTCTAAACAGCCTATAATTATGTTGCCCTAAAGCATGCCGGTCTCCATAGCCAATAACACAAGTCAGTATAACACAAGGAATAAGTCCATCCGCCTGTGGCTCAGCAGGTACTGAGTAGCCAGGTGAGCATTATTCTACTCTTAAACTACACCCAGAAGCAGTTACATACTTTGCCACCTACCCCTGAAACGAGAAAAACATTTTATTTAGCAGAAATGCTAACAAAGCATACACAGAAAAAGTCATTGCACCTCTACTGTCATGGTGCAAGCTTGTATGTGTCTTTCCATCAACACACATACTAAGTGTCTTATTCAAATGTAGTTTAACCATTTGACAAAACATAGACGGAAGCTATACGGACTTATTCACATCAAAATAAGAAAGAATTAGAACTTCTGTACAAGACAAGTTTAGCTCTGAGAGACTTGAGCTGTTCCCTGTTTTAGCTTCTCAAAGCACATCTGCACCTCTAACTAGATGCTAAAGTGCACCACACAATTAAATGACTGATTTAGAGGGCAACACTCTCTTTAATGTTTTACCCCTAAAGAAGTTAAATCTATTTAATTATGACCTAAAAACAGAAAATGAAAAAATATGCTGACAAAACGATTTAGTACTGGTATGACAAAAGCAAGAATTAAACCTGCTAGACTTCAGTTTCACAGGATAGCTATGGCAGGCTACACAAATCATCATTTGAGCATCTGCTCATTTTGCACAGCAACCCTAAGCCATCTAATGCAAGAAAAAAAGTTATGGAAAATAGGGCTAGTTGCTTTTCTATAGCTTATAATCAGACTCAAATTTATTAGAATACTCAAAAAAAAAAATCTCAGTTTCTCCTAATACAAAAAATCAGCTCCTTCCTCAAAGCTAAGTTGCAAACCTTAATATCCATATTTTTTTGATCCTAAAGAAAAAACCTAAATATAACGTGAAATACAAGCACTGCAAGACACTAAATTTCATCATATTATTTATTCTAAGGATCTTCTCTAGACAAAGCCTTTTTAAGCTGATAAACTACCCCTGCTTTCTCTGTTTACTCTTGGGATTTTATTTTTTTTAAAAGCCATAAATCAAAATTAGGTAAAACCAACAAACACCATCCTGAATAACAAACACAAAATTTACGATTAGTGGAAAAGTATTTTGCTGTGCTTCACTGATTAATTGGGCCAAGAGCACAGGTTACGCACTGTTATCAATTACTAAAGCGGTGTTCATCCCTCCCCAAGTTGTACACATCTTTCAGCCTCAAAAAAAGATGACAAAACCTCCCAAAACCCCACTGATCTTCCTAGCCAGGAGAAAACATAAGAATTCTCCTGGGCCTGCAGAGAGTTGGCTCTCACTGTTTATATATGTTACTGCCACAAATGATAAAGCTCATCATGGCTTACTTAATGCCAACCCTGTCAGGACAAAAAAGCAGGTTTGAAAACAAACCAGAAATGAGTTATATCACCACAAAGCAGAAACAACTTCTACAGCATCTGTTCAAGGTCTTGCCTATACCACAGCCTTTATGCTTTGATCAAGGTGCCATTCTAAGTGTAACTTTACCGAGACTCTACTAATATCAACAATATTGTAATATGTAGGACATTCAGCAATTTAAAGTTCAAGTTTGAAGAACTTGCTATTTCAACTTTAGTATCTTAAATCTGAGCCTGAGCGCTGCCACCTATTAGACTGAATTTTCTTCTTTGCCAGGTTATAGATTAAAAAATTGAATTTATAGGAGATAAGGAAACAAAAATCGGTTCCCAGATGAAGGACACTGTTTCTCTTATACTGAAGTAAAGCTTTACAATTAAAACCCATGTTCCAAGAAAAAAGTGCATTAAACTCAATCAGTCATTAAATCCATGCTTATGCAATCTAGCTCAGGCCAGAATAAATTTGAGTTCTGCTGCACCCAGTGACTTAATGGAGGAAGGAAGCTTTGCTACTATTTCAACAGATCTTCAAGGTTATTCAGAGCTCGAAGAAGAGCCCATTTCACACTTGTATTAATTTTAAAAACTCTTGCATAAACAGATTTCTTTGATTGCTAAACAGTCACCATAGTTTTCTTAATTGGCAGGTTCTGACATATTAGATTGCTGGACCAGAAATAACACTGTACAAATTATTTCTTGTTAAATCCCTTCAAGGCTAATCTAATTTTTCCAGTTTTCTTCTATTACTAAGTAAATTTCAGAGATACCGGTCTAGCTGTTTCTTGTCTCTACTTCTGCTCTTGGCTTTTCTGAGTAGCAACACAAAATTGATATTCTCATCAGTTGCACAGCCTCCCACAGGTTTCTGAATAGCAGCAGTAAAAGTGAACAGTCTTGCTAACTCCATAACACTGCTGGCTAACAAAATGAGCCCTGAGCAGCAAAGGCTTTGAAATAATCTTGAGAAACTGAGTTGACCCTGTAAGCTAAGAAAGGCCTCATTATATTAATTTACACTCCAGCTTAGGTATGAAGGGTTATCTTCACAATCCATGGGCTACAAAACTAGAAAATATAAATGTTTTCATTTTTTGTCTAGAAAACAGATCTGTACTCCGTAAACACCTTCTGGACCCCTGGTGTTTAGGATAAATGTAGGAGGTAATACTAATCTACTTGGATATGACAAAATTTAAACAAGCTTTAAGACTAGGCCATGTTGGAGTGTACACAGATCTGTGATGAGGAAATGTTTCTTCAATTTGCCATTGCTGTATGCCTTGGTGTTTATACTGTACAGGCACATTACTCTCCACTTTTCAAAAAAATTATCAGTCTAATTGAACACAGTCTGAAAACCAGGATCACTTCATAACCTATGCTACATACTACCTCCATAATAGCCAATATTAATATAATTTCTTTCAAGAAAGAAAGAAACTGCTTCTTCCAGAAGCAAGCCTGGCACCTGTTTCAAAATTAGCCATGGTGCACACTCAACCTGCAACAAAAGTGATTACTGCTATCTTATTCCAATCTACTATAAATCCCACATGTGAACACTCTTTAAAGTGTATGTGTTATATTAACTACTCAATTGTACTTCATTTTACCCCTGGTAAGAAGGGAACAAGAGGAGGAGATCTTGGTTTCTTTCCCAAAATTAACAGTCCTGCAAATTCACGTTTGATTGTGCTCCAGGAGCTTACACTCCTCATATTTTTGTTCCCAATCAGTCATCAGCTACGTCAGCCCTGAAAAGGTCAGGCAGTTTGACTAGATGATCCCTGTAGGTCCCTTCCAACTAAAATAGTCTATTGTATTTTATTTTATGTGGGGAAACCCCCAAACCAGTATGCTGCCTACTACAGGGATGTCAGTTGGTAATCCACTTCTAATTTATCACAGATCAGTTTAGAAGGCCCACCTGTCTCATTCAACAATTATTAAATATACCCCAGATTGTATTTTAAAACATTATCTCTGAAACTGAACAGCTGAAATGCAATCTCCAGTGTACCAGAATTCACTATTAGGGAGAATCTACAAGATCATCTTTTACCCTTTCCTCTTTTTTCCAATTCTTCCTTATTCCCATTCTTTCTTCTCCAGCGCTATCTGTATTTCTGGAGATATTCTTCTCCATAGTTGTTGATCCAACATATCCAAGTTGAGATGGTGACAAATAGGAACAACAGAGACACGCTTGATGCTTTATTGTTGGGATTATTATAGCAGAAAGGGAGGAGAAATACATTTGGATGTGCACAGGGTCACAAATCCAGAATGTTCTCATCCTCCTGTCCTCTAATTTGATTCCTAATTTGACACTAACAGCAGCAGGAGATGGTTCATATGCTTTTGCCATATAAGCTTATAACAAGAAGAAGGGACTTAGGTTTCACTTTAGTATTAAATAACAACAACAATAAAAACCAGGAAAGAGCACGAAATCCAAACCAGTAATGTTATCAAATTATAGGATGAGGAGGTGCAGAACTATCCTACAAAAAAAGAGTTTTCCTCTGTTGAATTGGTATTGTCATAGCATACTTTCAGATGAACATGAGAAGCACCAAGCTTATTAACCCATTTTTAAATGTTTAAATTATTTATTTTTAAACTAAATAATTATTTTTAAAGGAAGTATCATAGTAAGATCAGATCCTAAGAACCAGGTTTGGAAGGGACGGACAGAAGAGGAAATGAATTTCTTGAAAAAGTTCAGTCTTAAAAGAAATACGTTTAAATGCCCTTTAAAGAGCACTGGAAGACAGAAATAAAACCAATTCAACTCTTAGTGAAGTATTTATGTGTATCTTTGTCTCCCCCTTAAAAAAGTTAAAGTTATTTTTGGACTGTTTTTTTAAATTCTTGTGCTGATTTAGCTGATGCTGAAAGCCACCCATTAAGATGTTAATTTACGCACAGTTGCAGATAAGCAATTGTATTAGGAGATGCACTTGTCTTTATAGAAAGCCCACAAAGCACATGAAACTTCCTAAGCAGATACGGGTAATATAACTAAGCTTTGTTGTTGTGGTTTACAGTGTTACCAACAGGAAGCCTCAATGGTTTTGTAACAGTCACTTATTGTAGAGAGAATAATCTCTACGGGTAACACCAAGATCAGCCTTTAAAATAAAGTATTTCATAACCACAAAACCAGAGACATGTCAGGGATGATGCAGTAATGGTGAGAAAAACCATTTCTTCGGACCCAACAAGTCAACCGTGTTTACCCCACTCAGTGCAAAGCTTTTGTTTCTCTCCTGCTGCGCTGGGGGAAAGAGAGACTGCTGGTGGTCCAAACAACTATGAGAAACATTTCTTTACCAGTAAATACTCTTCCGAATGCTGTTAAGAAGGAACCTGTATGCCTAGTTTGCAGATTCACCTGCAAAGCCAGTCAAGTGGCCATCTGCACTACTGCTACGGAGCTTTGCATCACTCATAATTACACACTGTTGAAAGAACTACGAACCATTTGACAAGCAGTGATTTAGGAATATCGTATTCTGAAACAGTTATGGTGTAGGTGAGGCTTTAGTCTGTGATCACCCAGCCGTGGCTTTTTGAAATAGAACCAGGTGAAAATGAACTTGGCAAGTCACTAAACAAAACCTAACTGTATAACTTGTAATAACTTTCACATGCATCCCTACTGGAATAAGTATAAACTGCTGTTTCTTGTTTCATATTAGTTGGGGTTTAACAGTTTCTTATGAGTGTGAACTAGTCAGCTGTCAGCAGTATTTAGAAGACAGTTTACAGATAACAAGTATACTGGGAACATTAAGTTGTCACAACTAACAGAAATGAGCTAGAATAAATCACACTAACGATCATCTAGCTTTATCCATAAAACACAGATCTAAAAAGTATGATTTGGCTTCAGCAAGGACCTGCCTGCTTTAAGAACAAACATGACATATGCTGAAGTAAGTGGGTCACAGAACAGGTCACTTCTCCTGAACACCAGTGAAAACATGATTTCAAGCCTACCGTCCCAGAATCTGTAATTAGTACTAGCCATAAAATATTCCTGAAGCCAACCCTGCTGCAGCATCTCTAGGAGATAGTCCACCTATCTTCCAACTTTAATCATGTGAGCCATCAGTCCTGCTAGATTAAAAAAGATCACTTAACCACTTGTGACAATTTCCTTTTGTCTCCAATAGCGCACGTGTTCACTTTCCACTGATTTGTTCCCTTGGCCATGTCCCTATTTCCAAAAAAATCCCACAAATTTTTTTTTTTTGCAAAACACTGCACTTGCAAGCAAGTTTGTGAAATATTGCTAGAACAACTTGTACCACACCATCTGCTACATGTGGAGAACTGAGAAATCAGAGATCTGTCTGGGCTTTAAAATTTGATTTTTAAGTTAGTTCTGACTAACATCTTTTGAAGTAACTTCATTTCAGTCTTACTTTCTTCAGACTATGTTCCCCTGTTTACGTGAAAAGTACACAGGAACTATACATATGCCAGGAATTATAACAGATTGATAGTTATTTGTTGTATTGTCCCTTCCATCAAGTAGGTAGAGTCTCCTCATTTGCCAAATATACAGTATGTCAAAATTCCAACTTAAGACAAGGTATGAAAATGAGTACTGAATGCAACTGAATCTGCAGGAGTAATTTAGATATCATGGAAAATGATGCAATAGAGAACACGCCTATAATTTCATGTTCTACGGGAGATGTTCCCCAAGACACTTAGCTGAAACTACCCTTTATTCCCCAAACAATTAGTTAAGAGTTATTTATACATTATGGTCCCACAAGATTTCTGATTAACAGTACAAAGAGTCGGGCACTGAATACAGTGATTATATTCCATCTGCACAGAGCATTTACTGACAGGAAAGTCTGCGGGCAAGTAGCTCTGGCCCAAGCTTGCTGCATTTCACTGGGATGAAAAATAAAGAACATTTTAGGCAGCCCACAAAGTGCAGTTGTTGAACTGACCCTATTTTCTCCCCTTCTTTCCATTTTCCTGCATCCAGCCCTTCAGTTTCACTGAATTTCAAAGGGATAGTGTTATTTATGCTCCTTCCTGTTTCAGAATGTTTTTATCATGTGGCATTGCACTTCAACTGCCTTAGGGGAGCTTTAATGATAATTTTATTTTTAAAAGTATAGGCTTATCTTGCCTGACCTTGATGCACATAGCAAAAGGTGGCTAACCTCCTCCTCTAGAAAACAAAACAGGGAACAAATGTCCTGTGCCTGCTGGATCAAAAGCTCAAGTGTGGCAGAGCCTTACGCTACCCCAAAATATATCACCAAGGCAACTGTAGCAGTACTGAAAACAGGTATTGCAAAGGCTTCCTAGCCAGGATTTAAATAATCTGATTTTCCTGCAGTATGTTTTCTACAACACTCAGCAAGTCTTTTCTGAGATGAAAAGCATACTAACACCATTCCAAAGAATATCTTGGTACGGCAGGCAGTTATCGCGGCTCTTCAGAAAGAAAATTAAGAGCATGTCACTGTTCAAAGGTCATGCGAGGAGCCGAGTACAGCCCATGTAACTTGGAAGTTGTTGGTTGTCATCAGTTGTAGCAACCCTTACCTTAAACAAACTACTGAAAGGATGAGATAACCTACTTCCCTGTTCTCTCCCATTTCTTCTCTGAAAGGGAAAAGCAAGCTCACCCTGTAATGGCACCAAGCACTGTTTATCTTTTCTGGCTGCACTGAACTGTAAGAATTTGATCAATAACTAGCGTTCACAACAGCTTCTCCCTCTTGAGTTGTTGTCCCTGTGGTACTAGTTAATTCTGACGCAGTGTACATGGAAACACCAGTCTCTGAACGATCCTTCTGTTTACATTCTTCCTTTCTAGTACTTTATTAGCAACCAATATGCTTGGTGATCCATTGCTTGCTTTTGTAAGTCATATGAATGCTTGCGATGAGGCACTTTGAAGGGCTAATTGCAAAAGGCTTCAAAATACGCAACTATCTTCTGCATCTTGGAGAACTCTGCTCCATGGCTAACGAATCACATCAGCCCATCAGCCTGCTTATGACTTATCTGCTCAACTTCACAGCAGTGCTCACAGAATTCAATGCTACGATGACTTAAAAGCCCACAAGAGTATAGGTGTCTGTCCTCGTGATAGAGTACTGGAATGTCACAATACAGACTTCCCTATTCTTTCCATAAAGCAGAAGACATCTTCAAATTCCCTGCTTCTTCCAAAAATACACCCCGAAGTAGGTAGTGCCTGTATACCTGTAGTGCTTCTCCTACACAACTGTGTTACAACACAACAAACATGCTTGGGACAAACTCAAACTGTTGACACTTCAAGTCAGTTGCGTAAAAATGTTCTTCCTTAATTTTGGTAGCGTAGCATAAGAGATTTTATACTTTATTGACTTGGCACAACCTGTTTTTCAAAATCCTTTAGCAAAAATGGGTCTGAGGCTGAAAACATTGTTTACTTCCAGCCTTTTCATAAACAATCCAGAAGAAGCAACCCCGGAACCAGGACACCCTCAAAATGAAATTTGGCAAGAATACTTAAGAAAGGTTCACGTTGCTCCTGGCCCAGTATATATAAAATCTGCCAACATGAGATGAGGCAAAGATTTACATCTGTAAAGGATCTAGCACCAGTCATGAGGCTGCTTTCCTCACATCAAGGAAAGCCATGGAAAGCAGACAATCCAGGCTCATCCTTAGACTGGCTGGTTTAGTCAGTGGTCCAAGAGTCCTTGCCCATAATCCTGTGCTTTTTCCATCACTTTTTACACACTGTGAATAAAGATCCTAGAGACAGGATGGAAGTGTCAGGTTCAGAAAGAAATTACTAGAAAAGAGGAATGTGGATCAAGTAGTATAACCAGCAACCACAGTATCTCAGCAAAAGAAGTATAGAACTTAAAGAAAGCTAGCAGGAAATCCAGGCTAATTAAATCAAGAGAACAAGGTCAGTAAATTAAAAGTAAGAATAGAAGTTGAGAGGAAACAAAAATCCTTCAGACAAGGGGAGTCCGGATCACAAGAATACAATTTCTCTGAGAAAGCAAGTGAAGTTCAGATTCAGGAATATGACAAAAATCTTTCATTAATGCCCAAAACAAGTATTTAAATAGGTACCCAACTTTGACTAGCATTTGCTATAGATTATTAACAGTGAGTTGTTCATCCATTTCTAGGAAAACATGCATAGTTTTCCTACAATTCAATTTCACCAAGATGGGACAGGAGTTTGAAGCCTGCCCTGAAACTCCCAAAAATTGGATTGCCAAAAACCCCCACACCTTTTACATAATCTAAAAGAATTAAAAAGCTATATCTTATTTTCAATGGGCACATCTTCCTTTACAGTCTGCAAATAGAATAGCAGAAGCAACAAAGACCTAAGTAAAATGATATTCATTACCTTACCACTGAAGCAGATAACCTAAGCAATATAAAAAGTCATTATTTTAAAGACACAATTGCTGTTAACCAGAGAAATGTTCTTTTTATTTGCCACACCACAGTTTTATTCAGAGTGTGTTGACTTTCCAGGTTCATTCTCGTTTCTAGGTCTAGAGCAGAAGGGCTGGCAGAGCACATAATTTGTCTGTTTGGTGTGTGTGCATGCTTAACCTCTCCGTTTCCCTGCTATTACACGTAGATAATGCCCCCTATTTTCTACCTTCAAAATTTCGTATGGATGGAGGGAAGAGCCAGGGGGATTTGTTCAAGATGCTGAACTAAATTATTACTAAAACATGTAGCAGTAATGAAAAGATGAGCTTGAGTCAGTCTCGACTGTGTTACTCTAAGGTAGTTACACGTCCTCACATGGTGCACTGTACTTCCCACAAATGTCCTTTCTGTCCTTGCCTTGTAAGAGCAAGAACCAAACAGTCATCTTGGTACCAAAACACTAAGAGACAGACAGTTTGTCATTAGCAGGGGTACTCTTGCCTGCTAAGTCACACTTTGCAGTCTACACAGCAATTTTGCTCTGCTGCTCAAGACTTAGACCTCAGCATACTGAAAGAAGCAGGGAGCATGTATAACTTCAAAGATTGGCTCATAACATTGTGAATTTACAATATTAGTCTATTTTCTAGTAATGTTTCTGCCCAAGTACCTTTTAAAGTACAAAAATACAAAGACAACAAAGTAAAACACAAAGTTGATGATACTACAGCTAAAAGATGCTATACAACAGCAATCCTTAGTTTTAACTGTGGTAATAGCGGGTCAGGAGCTTCAGCAAGCATAGAGTTCTGTTTTGGTTTTAAAGCTGATACTGCTCCCTGAACTCAAAAGCTGTGATAACACTGAGATTTTAAGAACCAGATTTAGTGCTGCACTCTTGTTTTGATAGATACTTATGTGTCAGCAGTCACAGCAGATGATATTTACATTTAGACTGCTGGTTGCACGTTCCTTAATCTTCTTGCCTATGCTCATTCTATTGAGCAAAAGAAAATATGTATTGTCAGAAGCAGTCTTGCTCTATAAACACTGAGATCTCTCTCCACCAAAAGCCAAACCAGCCAAGCTCTCCAAAGCAGAGTCAGTTCTTGAGGAGAAGAGATGCATCCATACATCTATTCTCAACATGCTTGACAAGGCAGACGCAGGTTTCAGCTGATCATGCCTTCCAAAACTTGTGCATTATATTAAGATGTTGCAAACAGATATAATATATAAAAAAAAAAAAAAACAAAACACCAAAAACATAGTTACAAAGGGGGGATTTGAAGTTGTGGGCTCCTCCTAAGAGAGATTACAGAAAGTAATCACGTTGCATTAAACATTTCCGGTATCAGTTTACAGCTGTAAGAATAGATGTGGACAGGCAAAAAGTTCCACTGAGAATCAGATGGCACCTATAACACCCCAGTCAAAACACAATCACTTGCTCTGTCGGGAGCTACACAGCAACGCAGACTTATAGATCTAGAAGGGCAAGTTATAAGCGCCTCAGTAAACAGACAGACAAAGCACATGTACCGTTTACCTTTGTAAACAAAACCAGAGCTAGGAACCGCCGCAGTGACAGCTACCGAGCACTCCCGGTGGTGCCACCTCGCTTCTGCGGTGGGCGGCAGGGAGTCGCCTACCCCCACCCCCAGCGCCGGGGGAAGTTTCTCCGGCCCTGATGTCGCTGCCGGGCTCTGGGCTGGGCCGAGGCGAGCATCCCCCGGGACGTGGCAAGGGCTGCCCCGCTCTCCCCGCCTGCGAGAGGCGCCTCTCCTCACCCCGGCAACTCTCCCCTCCCCCAGTTAAACCAACAACAACAAAAGAGGGAGGGGAAGGAAGGGCGAGCTCGTCCCTCTCCCCCGAGACCCCCATCCGACCCTCTGGAGGGCGGTGGGAGCGCAAGCGGCCGCTCCCCCAGCCTCGTTTCTCCCCGCGTCCTCCCCGCCCGGCCCGGCCCGGCCCGGCCCCTCACCGTGCTGGGTGAAGATATTGAAGCCTCCCTCGGCGGTGCGCCCGACCGCCTCCCGCCGGCGGCCCGCCGGCCTGGCCGCGCTGCTCCCCCGCAGTCCCCGCTGCTGCTGAGGCGGCGGCTGGAGCCCGGCGCCCGGCTCCCCGACGCGGCCCACCTGCTGCCCCATCGCCGCGCTGCCGGCCGCGGCCCGCGCTCACATGCCGCCGCCGCTCCCCGGCCCGGCAGGCGGCCTCTCCGCTCCTCCCCCCGGCGCGGCCCGGCGGCTCCCGCCCGCCTCGCCGCCCCCGCCGGCCCCCGCGGCGCTCCGGCCTGGGACTCACGGACTCGCCCCCTCAGCCCCCGCCGCCATCTTAAACCACAGAGCGCCGGGAGAGAGGGGACAGAGCGGCTCCCGCAGCCACCTCCGGTCCTCCCAGGGAGGCCGCCCACCCCGCCCCCGCCGCAGTCACACAGGCGCGGTGACACGGGCACCGTGGCTGTGGCGGGGACAGGCACGGGGGGCGGGGGGGAGGAACATGGACTGAGGAGCCAGACTCCCGCCGGGTTGAGGGTCCTCCCGTCTCGGCCGCGGTTTGAGGCCAGGCGGGGGTGACCCGACCGAAGGCCGCGGCCGTGGCCCCAGGGCTGCTCCCCTCACGGCAAGGCTGAGCCCCAGCCCGCTGAACACCCTTTCCCTGTAGGCTAAAGCCAGGCTGGTTCGCCTACAAACCCGAGCAGGCGTGAGGTGAGAAGCAAGACAGGGTGCTGGCTCGGTGGCAGAAGGGAGTGGTGGTGGGCCTGTCCCAAAACCATCTCTGTCCTATCTCCTCTGCCATGGAGGGTTCACCAGGCCCCTGGCGCAGTCCCCGGGGCTGCCACCTCTTGCTGTCCTGGCCCAGAGGGTGGAAGGAGAGAAAGGGAAGGCCACGTGAATAGCATCAGGCATGTTGGTGGCCCATCAGGGGTGGTTGGCAGCCGCGTCTGTGTCATCGGTTGGCTGAACACGTGCTCTATTCTGTAAGTAATCACACGTGCTCTATTCTGTAACTAATCAGTAAACTGTCATCCTTCTCCTTGCGTAATACCAGCATAAGGCTCTCCAATTCAAAGCAGAAGGGAGGAAGTTCCATCCTGAGAGATAATGGTGCTTGTTGCTGTTCAGGGAACCTAGGCACTTGGAAGTGTTTCACTCTCCGTGCTGTCTACTCTTCCAGCAATGCATTGGCCATGTTGCCTCATGGTAGGTAAGCCACGATGCAGCTCATCTCTGGTGCCCTCACCGCACAACTGAGAACTGAGATGACAGTGAAAAATTGGCTTGGTAATGCCCAGGGCCAGCCAGCTTCCAAAGAGCCATGGCAACCTGAGGCTGGACCAACTTCTGTGTGGCCATCCTGTAGTGGGAAGGTGGAGAAGCTCCTCTCTGAGCTCCATGGAAGTCAGCTTTCTTGTATGAAATTCCTAGCAGCAGGAATGCTAAGGTTGTATTCGACCTTCCTGGGGTCACGAGGTGCTATGGAAATGCTATCCATACTGTCACGTGCACTCAAATTGCTGCAATAATAATTCTGCCTAAAATAAGGGTGGCTCATCCGGCTGGGCTGGTGTGTACTCCGACACAGACTGGAGCAAACAGGAGTGAGGAGCACGTGGAGTCAGAAATGCTTTAACTCACTAAATTAATGGACCGGGAACATTGGGGAGATCAGGAATTACAGACAGACTTGCTAATAACACACAACAAACAAAATGGCTCTTAAAATAGCACTGGGAACATCTGGGTTGTAGCATGGGGTATGCACTGCCAAACCAGGGACCTTGTACGGGCACAGTTAAGTGTGTGTGAGCAGAGGGTGTCTCTGCAGGATGGACAGTCTCAGCCAGAACTGGCCCACATGGGCAAACTCTGCAGTGGAGATATTTCCTGGTCCCATTCCAGCTAGAATTTGCAGGGTTTGGCATTTATAAATAGTTTGCCTTGTAAACAAAATATATGTTCTCTGGAGACTGTAGAGAGACAACAAATATAAAACTCCCTCGTGCCATTTGCAGTTGCCATGTAGGATAGAACAACTCTTTAAAAATCATCAGAAATAGCACTTTTCTTTCCTAATGCCTTTTACTCGCTGCTCCTTAAGAACTATCCAGAGGAAGGCCATTAGCATTTTAAAAGAATATGCCAGTTCAAGAGACTATTGTGCGTAAGCGCACTAAGGAGAATTGGGCTTAAACACTGTTCTTCTTCCTTGGATCTTGTGAAATCCCTCGTTCTCCCTACCAGCAGCTTGGGCACATGTAGCAGTTCGCTGTGGGTTACGTTAGCGCCCGACCATTTGCCATGGTATAATAATATGGTAAAGTATAATTTTAAGATCATGCTGTACTCTATTAAAAAAGCTTCAAAACCAGTGGCCCACCATTGCTGGTTGTGTGCTAAACAAGCCCTACTCTCAAACTCTTACCTCACTTGGTTCTCTCCACAACATGGTTTATATGGTATCATATAAGCAGGTGGTGCCGAGCCCTAGATGGCGACCCTCCTCTAGATTGCCTGCTAGAAGAACAAGAAACTCCCCAAACTGAAAATGACTCTGTTCTACTGAGTCACTGATGATACTGAGCCACACTGTTCCTTACTGTTAAAACAGGGGCTAATAAGTGTTCACTTCAACAGAGCGTCATGGTTATTAACAATGCAAAGATTACAAAGTGCTTTGAAGAGCTAAAATCTCTATCAATGCTACCTGTTATCATCAGCTGTGATGTTATCAGGCTCATGTAGTATCAGGAACAGGTTGTTTTCCAGAAGGTAATTCTTTTGAAGAGGTCTGACACTGTGCATTAACGAGGCATCGGTAACAGTTACTGTCCTCCTGGCGATTTTGGGCTTCCAGTCAATCTGCCATCTCATGAGCTGTGAGTAAGGGATAAAAAGGACCAAGGAACAAAGGCAGCATTGAGGTTACAGTAATGTGCCTGATGAGAAATGCAGTATTTCTAGAAACACTTCTGAACTGACTTTAAATATTCACTGCATATCCATTTCTTGAAGCTACTTCTAAGCGCTCATTATGCATTGCTCCACATCCATGGTGTGCTCCAAAAATTACACAATCAAATAATTGCTGGCTGGGCAGTCTTACATGCTCTGCATTACATGTCACGAGTGTGCTGCTGTCATCTGCCTAAAGTACAGGTTCTGTGCCAGAGGAAGCCTGTGGACAAATTGGAGACTCCTGAGTCTAAGTAAGTGTTGAGTCAACTGGGCGCTTTCTGTTTGTAACTTAGGAAAAGTCAACTAGCAGTACTCTGTCAGTGGTTTGAAAATTGATTCTAGGAGTGATCTTTGCTCTTCTCGCAGCTCATATACCTTCTGTGTGTCAAAGCCACACAGAGAAACAGAATTGTCTTTAACATTTGGCTGGTACTTGGATGGTTTTAGTTAAGGTGCCTAGAACAACAGGGGGCTGGTCAAGGAAGCATTTGTAGAGTTCTCAAGAGTAAGGGATGTATTTGCATAACATGTCAGGATATGTAGGCTTTTATTGCAATACCAGAACAAGTTGTGGAGCTCAGGACAGCTATAACTCCCCTCGGATGCCTGCAAAGGCAGTGTGTAATGTCCACTAGATGGCCTGTGGCATTGCTGCCTGGTGTCCCTGTAACACCCTGGACTTCACCTGTGTGAAAACCCAGCAGTTACCTCTTAGCCTTAATGGAGGGGTTCTGGGAAAAGATATTTAAAAAAAAAAAAAAAAAAAAGAAAGAAAGAAAAAGAGAAAGATTTTAAAGTATTATAAAGGCTTTGTGACACAAGGTTAGTTACTCTGCAAGAAACACTGAAAGCTTGTGAGTGCTGAACCTTTCAAAGGAGAATGTTGTTTCTTGGTGCAACACGTACAAGCGCTCACTCTTTCTTCTCTGACTGACAGCTTTTAACATGTACTGTCTGCACAGATCCTTCACGGCACAATAGGTAGTGTTTCAGTGTTGTCTTAAAAGTTATTTTGAATCATTATATGATTTAAATTTGAATTTATGTACAGTGCATGCAAGATAGCTTGGGGTAGTCACAAGCCTGTTCAATGAGGGTCTATGAACATAAAAGCTTTCTGGGGAAGTATGATTTTCTAACAGATTTTGCCCAGTGGCACAGAAAGATTCACATGCAGCCTGTGACAGATTAGATTTCCTCTGTTAATAACTGTTCTTTCTTCCAGCATATCCAAAATAGCAACTCCATACACGCATCGTCACACCCAAATGCTGCATCCCACCATCCAACCCAGCCTTTTCCTCAGTGCGACCAACCTTTTGTTAGCTCTTTGATACTGCTTCAGCATTATCCTCATTCAAACCACTTTTCTGACACTGCCAGCTACAAGTCTAAACATCAACACCTACTGGGAGAGCAAGCAAATGAAGGGTTCTGGGTGGAGGGAGGAAAGGGCCTGTGTATACGGTGTTGTAGTGGAAAAAATGGGTGTGACTGTGTGTAGAGACAGCTAGCTCCCTAGAGCATCTCAGGCACCCCAGTTCTTCTTTTATTTGGTTCTGTGTTTTTGTGTTAGGTATACCGCGTAACAGACCACCCTCACAGATCATAACTGTGTGGCCTGTCCTTGTGGACGTGTCTATTAATTGCAAACAACAACACGTCACCTGTGCTGAGGTTTTTCAAGAACTATACCCATCATGGTGTAACCCATAACCTTTTCACAGCCTCCATCAGAGTAAAGGCAGAGGTGTGGAGACATGGAATAAGCAAATTATAGCACTTCTTCTGTAACTGTTTTCCTATCTGATGTAGTTCTGTAAGTACTACAGCTGCACCACCCTTCCTGAGTATCTGCTTTAGGTATGAAAGGTTGTAGTAGCATATGCTAATGAGAACATTAAGAATGTTGTTTGTTTGCCTTTTTCCCTGGAAAACGTTGCCTCAACCAAACAAAAAAGATGACAAGTCTGTGCATCTGCTGGGAATTGCAAATTAGTACTCAGCTTGCGTAGTGTGATCACTGATAAAGTACATTTGTTGAGGTACCTTAAGTCCCTCAGCAGCACTGGTGATGATTCAGGATCTTGGGTATTTGTCTGCAAAGGGGGTCAATCAGAGTGTTTTGCCACCAGGGTTGCCTTAATTCATGGTTAGGAGCCTTTTTTTTTGGTTCCTAATTTGAAGTCTTACTAGCTCATTGGAAAGCAAGGGGGTTCTTTAGTTTGCAGATGGAAGCTTTTCTTCATGTGTTTTTTGTTTTCTCCTCCTGAGAGGTTTGTAGCCAGAGCACTGACATTTGGATCAAGAATAGCAAACGCTTCAGAGCACAGTACTGTACTGCAGTACCTCCATCCATGCCTCTGAGACTGACCTCATCCCACCTTAGATTCCTCTGATGACTACTGTACTGTATTTGAATTAGAATAGCCACTGTCATGGTCCAAAACAACATAAAGGCTACATTAGCTGGAAAAAAAATAAATCCTTATCTTGTTTTTCTAAGATGTGCAGCTAAAATTAGATGGAATTAAGACTTAGCAGTGCTTCCTCTCCATGCTCCTTGCTTTGTGTGGTAGTTTCCCCTTATACCTCCTTCAACACTATCTTCTTGCCTCCTCACAGTGTCAGTCAAGCTCAGACTGCTTTGCCAGCCAGTGAGTTCCCGGCACCGTTACTTCCCTTCTTTAAATTATACTGAAAACTGTATCTTCCAGTGTTGCCCTTGTTACAATAATTAATCTCTCTGTGATTGCACTCCTGGTATTGTTTTGAATTGTACACACTTCTGAATTTAGTCTTTGATCTTGTAAAGAAGCCTGAGGGTACAACTTCTTGCAGAATTGATGCTCCGTGTTAGAAATTTATGATGGCAGGAATCCAGCCTTGCTCTGGATCACTTTGGTAAATGCCCACGTGCCTGGCCATGAATGGTCTTGAATAATTAAATTACTTTTAAAAGTCAAAGTTTGGTCTAAAATATCATTATTGTTTCATGCTACAAAGTCCAGATAGATTCTTCCTTGGCAGGCTTTTTTATTTAATTATGCAAGAATTGTAAGTGATTATCTTTCAAATGACATCGTGTTCCCGCGTCACACGGTTATATAGTATTAAACATCCCTGCTTTTTGGCTTCCAGCTTTAATGTTATTTCTTTAAAAAATGCTCAGTAGCATTAAAGAACTGTGAAGAAAAATATAATTGTACAACTGACACAGGAAAAAGCATCAGAACTTTGTAAGATGTTTCTGTGAAAGAGTATGTATGTGTGTATGCACAGAATAGACTGGTACCCAAGAGAGCAGCATATACATTTGTAATCAAATCTCACTTAAATTTAAACTTGTTCCTTCTGTTAAACATGCAAATATTTTCCATCTCTTTGCAAATTCTGCCTCTCTGCTCATTACCAAACCTTTCAGAAAAGACATAAGCCCAAATCTTCGTCTGATCAGGCTCTTAATGTGTTATGTGTGGTCTTTATTTAGACTGTAAACTTACTGAAGTAGGAAATGTCTTATAAAAAAACAACTACACTGTCTCATTTCACATCCAAATTCTTCTCCCATACCAGCTGTGCGTGTTTGCCTAGCAGCAAGTCTTCTGTTAATGAATGACTTGTTCTCATTAGCTTGTCAGGCTGGATATGTAGTCTGTAGTTCCCACTCATACAGAGCAGCGCTCCTTCCCTTGTAGCTTCTGGTAAATCAAACAATGAGATAAACAAAGCCTTGTGTCTCTGAGTCTGACCTTTGTACTTTTAATCATTAACTAACACAGAATGCCAAAAAAAAGTCACTGTCTGGTGGTTAGACATATTTAACATAAGCAGCGTCCTATGGACTGCCAGGTGTGGGCATTGTTGCAGGCTTTACTATCGGCTGCCACTTCTAAGCCTTCTTTAAAAGAGGGGAAAATTAATTCCCTGATGGGCAGAGCCAAAGGAGTTGCACTTGGTACATTTGTTTTGTGAAGCTGAGCTCCAGAGTGGATTCTCTGACACCTCAGAGGCTTTCAAAATGAGGCCCTGAGCAGCCTCATCTAATTTTGAAGCTGGCTGTGCTTTGAGCAGGAGACTGGACTTAGATGGGCTCCAGTGGTCCCTGCCAACTTAAATTCTTATTCTAATAAAAGTTGAGTTCATCTGCAGGTTTCCTCCATTCAGAGTACTAATTAAGACTCTGTCCTCTAACTAGGCTGAATTTTCCACGAAACTCATAGGAACTGAATATTTCTGGAATCTCTGTCTCTCCATCTGATTCGCGTAAAATTGGCCAACAGGTTCGAAAGTTAGTGGGAGGTAAAAGACAGCTGGGGCGGACAGAAAGACACTCCCTTCCCCACACACGTAGGACAACTGTGTAAGCCTTGTTTTCTTAAGAAAACCTTTCTTCCCTTTATGTTTGTGCAGAAAACTTGTCAAGTGCGCATCTAATGAGGCCTGAAGTCATGCTACGTACTCCCAGCTGCAGCCAACCTGAAATAATACCTCCCCAGAGCCAACAGCACATTTCATACAGCTGAGGCATTTGCTGTGCAATCCGAGCTATGCAGAGCAGTTGAGACATTTAGGAGTGAAACCCGGGCATCTTCTTGCTGATAGTCAGAGATTATATCGTTGTGCTCACACGTGCGGATGTTTAAGTCTGCCTGGTGCCTTGTCCGTCTCTGCCAGCAGACACGGGAGTATGTCTGTTACCTCTCCGCGTCGTCCTCAACTTTCTCGTACCCGCGAGTGACAGAAAGGGGAATTTGACCTCAGTGTGCTAGAGACCGCCTGGCTGTCTGCCTTTCCCTTTTTGTCTACTCTTTCTTAGGATGCAGTCACACTACAAAATTACCTTGAGTCATCTGCCTTGGAAGTTTTTTTCCCATGGGTTGCTTGTGATAAAGGGCAGACATACTAGGCGCATTAATAATCTGTGCTGCCAGGGGAGAGGCTGATGTGGCGTGAATCCACTGTGGATTGTATGTGCTTCTGAGATTTCCGCCTACCTGAGCAAACTTCACATCCCTCCCCAGTGTCTCTTCCCCAGAGGACCAGTTCTATAGCTTCCATCCACAATGCTTGCCTGATCAGCCGAGAGACTCCTTTAGCAGCCATGGTAGCAGATTATTCCATTTACCTTTCTCCGCTTTTGCAGAGAACACACCTATCTTCCTCTGCTTTTGATGGCCCTGGAAAACACTGCTTCTGTGTTCCCAGGAAAGAGCTTCAGAGCACTTCTATTTTCTGCCTCACAGGGAAGCAGAAACTGTGAAATTATCAGCATCCTCTGTTTGTATGTTCCCTGGAGCTGTTATATTGCACAGTCTGAAATAGAGATCCGGCCTCAGGGATTTGCTGATGGATTCAGTCTTAGCATGGCACATGCTCATTCCTGGAGAGTTACTGACTTAGCATTTATAGTTCTACACTTTTCCTCTGAGTAGATGAAACACTCTGCTTTTCCCCCAGCACTGAGTTCTTCCGTGTTGGATTCTCTTCTCATGACAGCTTACTTGGAATGTCACCAGAAAGCTTTCAGCCTCAATCTTTCCTCCTAAAATCATAGGCTACAGTAGCATCATGCCAGTGATTCTCCCATAACTTGATGTCTGATCAGCAGGCAGCAGTAAAATGAGGTCTTGTTAGACACAATTTCAAAATAATAAAACATAGACTTCTGCGCTGAAGATGGGTGATTGCTTGTTGTGAGCACTGGAGGCCTTTTGCAACTGGGTGAATAAGCTCACAAATCATAGAATCATAGAATCATGGAATGGTTCAGGTTGGAAGATCATCGAGTTCCAACCCCCCTGCCATGGGCAGTGACACCTCCCACCAGACCAGGTTGCTCAAAGCCCCATCCAGTCTGGCCTTGAACACTTCCAGGGATGGGGCAGCCACAGCTTCTCTGGGCAACCTGTTCCAGTGCCTCACCAGCCTTACAGTAAAGAATTTCTTCCTAATATCTAATCTAAATCTACCTTCTTTCAGTTTAAAGCCATCACCCCTTGTCCTATTGCTCCACTCTGATAAAGAGTCCCTCCCTATCTCTTTTGTAGGCCCCCTTCAGGTACTGGAAGTTTGCTGTAAGGTCCCCCTGGAACCTTCTCTTCTCCAGGCTGAACAATCCCAACTCTCTCAGCCTGTCCTCATAGGAGAGGTGCTCCAGCCCTCTGATCATCTTCGTGGCCTTCCACTGGACCTGTTCCAACAGGTCCATGTCCTTCCTGTGCCAAGGACTCCAGAGCTGGATGTAGTGCTCCAGGTGGGGTCTCACCAGAGTGGAGTAGAGGGGCAGAATAGCCTCCTTCAACCTGCTGGTCTTTTGATGCAGCCCAGGATGTGGCTGGCTTTCTGGGCTGCCAGTGCGCACTGCTGGCTCATGTTGAGCTTCTCATCCACCAATACCCCCAAGTCCTTCTCCTCAGGGCTGCTCTCAATCCACTCTCCGCCCAACCTGTATTCACACCTGGGATTGCCACATTCCAGGTGCAGGACCCTGCACTTAGCCTGGTTGAATAGAAAGCAAGGAGCAAGCAGTCAGTGAAGAAAGCACAAGTGGAAAAGCTGTAGGGGGTGAGCACTGCTTGTTGCTATGATGAAGCTAACATGGTCCCTACTGTAGAGAAATGGCAGTGGTAAAGGATGAAGTGAGTTCAGTCGAGATTTATCCTGTTCTCTGGTTAGTTTGTCAATTCATGTTTCTCTGCACTTTGTGAAATGATGGAAATTTTTTTGTGGGCAAGGATTGAATTAACAGGAACGTTTTTACTATATTTCATATTAACTTGCTAGGGAAGACAAGACGTCTCTTGCATGACTTACATGCCTGAACTCAGAATCCCTCTCCTGGACCTGCCATCTTCAGATTTAAATCCATTAAACAAGCTCAGGTTTTCATCTCCTCAACCATATTTCCAGAGCTTTTAAGCCTTAAGGCTCTAGGCCAACAACGAATAGTGCTGAGCACAATGATGTTTTTGTAACCACATCCACTCAGCCCAATGCTGATCCACTGCAGCAAACCCTGCAGATTGCTTCACCTCCCAGTGTAGTTCTATTATAACCTCCCATTTTTGCTAGTCCTCAGCTGATAGCAAAAGCTCCTCTTTCAGCTTCGTAACTGACTTTTTTTTTTTCTTCTTCACTTTCAGTGAAATGCTGTTGAGAACTGCCAAAGACTCAGCTGTGACATAGATCTGGCTGAATTCAGGGTTTTGGAAGTGTTCCTTCACACTTGTCATCTCCTTCAATAAGTAGTGCATTGTACCAAGTCTGTACATTCTTTACTGCTCTACTTGTTGCTATGGCCAGAGGTGCCAAGTTTCAGTCTGATTCTTTTGGGAGACTAGACAGAAATCTGGATTTTCTTTCTTTGTGCTTTGTTTATGCTCCTGGCTCCTACAGTGTTCTCCTTTACCATCACCTAAAACTTCTTTCCAAGACACCAAGGTTGGAAACCACTGCCCTCTCAGGTCTCTCAACTTCTATAATGATCAGTGGTCCCTGATTGGCCTGAATCATTGCTGAAGAGAAGTGAACACATGGATGGATTCCCTCCCTGGCCAGGTGTTTCCAAAATCAGGGAGAAGCAGAAAAGAACAAATGGGAATGGCCTTGGACATAAAAAAGGGAAGTTTTTGGCAGGGGAGTTACAAACGCATGGCACTGTCTGTCCGTATAAAGCTTGGGAAAGGCTCTTGCAGAAGGGAGAGCAGCAGGACATGCTGCCTCATTGCCATGGAAACAGCCAAAGAGCTGGCTGGGCAGATTTAGAAATTTCTCCTGCTTGGGACTACTTTTGGCAGATGTCATCTGTCTTTGCAGAGATTAAAACAAGGTGGAAAAGAGGAAATGTCCGTCACTGAAAACTAAAAATGTGCTTTCTCTCTTAGTTTACAACAGAAAGTCAGTCTTCCATGGCTTTACATTTGTTCTTCTCTGAAAAATATGTCCTGATTTTGATGAGGATTATTTTTCCCCTTGTCCTCATATTTTTGGGAGTTTTTCATTACAAAGTTCAACCACTTCTGGCATTATGATTCTAGGTGCCATTTTGATGCTTCTGGAGTTCTCCATAGTGTTCCCCATGAGCCTTGCAAGCACACTGGCTTCCCTAATGACATTTTTTATTAAGATCTCTCTTTGATGACCCTAAGGATCTCATACTCCCTCCAAGAGTCTGATCTGTTCTCACCATAGCACCTCAAGATTTTTTCCATGCCACCTTTCAAGTCCAATACCTTTTCCACAGCCTCATAATGTTTTTTTTTAGGACAGTCTAAAAAAATTAGAGATATGTTATTGCTCATATATGAAAGCCCAGCCCAAAGAACATGCTTCCATTTCTACAACTGGGGAGTGGAGAAAGTAATGGAAACATCCCACATTAGAAAAGTGAAAAAGTTGATTACTGCATGTAGAAAGTTATTATTCCCCATAACCCACACTTTACAAAGTACAGGATAGCTAGGACTGTACGATGACCTGCAAACAACTGACCTGGGAATCATCCTGGACCAGTCGTTCCATAATTCTCTTCCATGTTCATCAGTGGTCAGGACGTTTATACTGTAACAAATAAATGGGAGACAATGAAATGGTAGAAAAAACTGGCTTACACTGTTTTTTCTGCCTAAGCACCTTAGCAGCTATGGGGAGAGCCATAGCAAACTATTTTCTATTTACTTAGGAAAAGAGAGAGGATCCACAGTTTTATGAAATATGGAGAGGAAGAGATTACTACTACAGAATAGTAAGCAGTTATTAAACTAGGTGTAAAATGTTTACTCTTCCACCTGCTGTGTCTTACCTTCACAAGGAAGGGTCCCAGCTGAGTAACACAGCTGGAAATCTGTGGAGCCACAAGGAACTTGTACAGTTGCTACTGTAGGAATGGGAAGGAGACGCTGGCCAAGTTCAGTGCTGCATTTCCACAAAAATATTTAGAAAGCCCTTATAAGCAGGAGAGTCAATAGTGGTAACTAGACCTGTTTGCTCTGGAACTAATCTCTCCAAAGTCACTCCCCCAGGGCTGACTACACATTTAACGTGGTGTGTTCCTGCTGAAACAACTTTAGAGATCCTTGCATGGAGGCAGTTCAATATTTTAATGCAATTTTAATAAGCAGCAGAATAAGCTGCAAAATAAATCGGAGATTGTTTTGAGGTGGTGTCACATGGACAATCATTAACATGTATAATGTGGTTGGGACCCAGGTGAGATTGCTTCTGAGCTTGAAAAAATCAGGCATTCTCTGAGAAAGAGAATGCTGGTATATCACAGAGGATAAAGAACAGTTTCAGAAACACAGTTCATCTTAGCACAGCTAGACAGTAGTTATACGTATACAAAGCCAATACCTTCCATGATTTGATGTTTAGCCAGATGAGAAGGATCTTCTCCTTTTTAAATATACTGAAGAAATAACCTCCTCAATTTAAACAAAACCACAACTATTACACCAGTCCAGCTGGCAAAATCAGTTCTATTACTTCACAATGTTAGAGAAAGGAAAAAGTATTTGCTCCTTTAAAAATAATGCAAGTTTCCCTTTTCAGCAATGGAATCACAGCAATCAAGTTGGTTGTTCTGCCTCCTGTTCTGTACTGGCAAGAAGCTCAACATTTGAATTTCTGAGCTTGGAGAGGAAGCCAGCAACCTGCTGGCTGCCAATAGGGCTTTGCTCTTTTTTTGCTTTTTTTGTTTTGTTTTGTTTTGGTTTTGGGTTTTTTTTTTTTGTTTGGTTTGGTTTGGTTTTTTAAAGGATGATTTCAGTTCAGTAGCAAAAAGCGATGTGATGTTTGAGTAGGGATACCACTGCCCTCTACCGAGAGAGATGTGAGTGTTTCTTTCTGGCTGTTTCATCTGCCACCAAAACCAGACACTTCATTGCTTGGAAAGTTACTGCGTGAGGAATTGCTCTCTGAAGTCAGAGTTCAATTCCTGCTGCTTCTGGCTTTCCCCTGAAGTTTGCTGATCTGAATCTCTTTCACCAAATATTTTGAAAACTATGCCTCCCACAAAGTAAAGAGGAGTGAGGGTAATTACATGCAAAATCTTGACATGATGATAGCAGGAACTGTGAAAACTCAAACCGGCATTTTTAAAGAGCAGTCTTTATGATTTATAAACACTTCAGGCATCCTCAAAAATGTGATATCTGCTGGAGCTAGTTTCCAGTTTTCCTGCCAAAAATTTATCACGCATTATCAGATCAGACTGAAGTTCTCTACAGTTTCTTAATTTTATTTCTTTTTTAACTGCAGCACTTGCCTGACTGAGCTTTGGTCTCTGTCTTATATCCACACCATTTTTTATGGTCATGCAAAAATGGAAGCTCATTCATGGCTACATTTATAACTGGCTTTACATTATGTACCTAAAATGACTGTCATTTTGTTGTTTTTTTTAAAAAGGAAAAAAAATAAGTGAAACGTGCAACAATAGTTTTAACCACTTGAGGGAGCTCT
Source organism: Gallinago jamesoni (assembly GCA_025769975.1). Lineage (NCBI taxonomy): Eukaryota > Metazoa > Chordata > Aves > Charadriiformes > Scolopacidae > Gallinago > Gallinago jamesoni. The sequence continues at coordinate 1,768,564 of JAOQGH010000004.1, forward strand.
TTCATTTATACATTAGGATGTTGCTACTGTGCATACATATTGGGAAATTATAAACCATACTTTTAAAGAGCTTGTTATTGGACATACTACACTTTACTGAAATATGTGAAAATATTGAGGCTCTCAGGTGACCGACTTTAAAGCCCAGATAGAAGTTTTCAAGG
>JAOQGH010000004.1:1768827-1785461 GCA_025769975.1 Gallinago jamesoni
TACACTTTACTGAAATATGTGAAAATATTGAGGCTCTCAGGTGACCGACTTTAAAGCCCAGATAGAAGTTTTCAAGGTATTAATCATTCTACTCAATAAATGCAGGTATCAGAAACAGACACAGCTACTTACTCCCTGGGGTAACTGACACCCAAAATCATAAAATAGAAAATAAATTAATTGCACACAACTAAAAGTAGGCAGCATTAATCACATCTATTTTGCAGCAGTGCCAAAAATGACAAGGATGAAAAGGACCAGGCACGGATTTTATAAAGGGGTTGTGAAAGCCTAAACCTTCTGCCTCGCCTCCCTTGCCATCCCCACCTCTCTATAACACGGGCCAGTACAGGACATGCTTCTGTCTCCCCAGTGCCTCCCCTGGGCTGCAAGGACCCCACCAGTCATCGTGTGGGTGTATCCATCCATCCTGGGCAGCACATAAGCATTAACAGCAGAGGCTTCGCTACATGCTCCCCCCAAGCTGACAGGCATAAGGCAGGCTCAGCCAGCGACTGCTGCATCAAGCATGTCTGCAGTCACCAAAGTGATGGTACATAAAGTGCATGTGAGATCTGCACATTTTTATGTAGACTGCTTGGGGAGGTGGGAGTGGGAAGGGTAGGAGAGGGGAAGAGAGGAAAAAAGAAAAAGAAAAGGGGGAAACAAGCAGTGCTGCAGAAATCAAGTTGCTGCCTGGCACTGGGTAGGCGCGAGCGAGTAGAAGATTAAGGAAAAGGTTGGGGTGTCAGGGCCACAGGTTCCCATGTCAATAAAGAGAAACGACCACACAGTGATTCAGCCAGGAGTGCTCAGGAACAGTTGTGGTTTGGCAATCATTGAGCAATGCAACCCCTAGGATTAACGTAAAACACTCCAGAAAATCAAGATTGCAAGCACTGTGGTGACAAGCAGAGTAAATGATGGAGCTGGTGAAAGAGTGCAGCAGTTTGGACCAGTGAAGACAGCAGCAGACAAAGGGCGTGAGTGGCAGGAAACAGACATGGCAATGTCTTCTTCCAATTTATTTTTTAAAGGATGGGGAGAAAGGTAACAAGAGCATCTGCTTTGCTTTTCAGCGTTGGTGAGCTGCAGGTAAACAGCCTCTGAACAGGAGGGAAGGTAGGCTGTGAAACAGCTCTGCTGGGGAAAGACTGAGAGACCAGGGATTCAGTGCCCGTCACACCACAGTGTTTTGGCCTGGGAGGTTTGTCCAGTGGTGCTAATAAAAATCTGGTGGGACCTATCCACTGCCTCATTATGGCAAAATAAGAAAAGCAAACCAACTAGCTCTAACTAGAAGGTTAGGTGCATGTTTCTTTCTGTTAAATTTCTCTCATATTCCTACCATAAAGATTTAGGGTTTTACTAATTTGATGTATTGACCTTTAGGCATCTTTTGGAGGTGGGTTGTTTTTTTTTTTTTTGCTTTTCCACTTGCTTACCCAGCAGATGCGGGTACTACAAGACACTTCAGTGCATAGCTAGCACAGCATTTTCAGCATGAGGGCACCAGTGATCATGTATAGCCTGACTTGAGAGTCTCTAAGCAGCACTGTGTTAAAATCAACTTCTTAAGTAAGAACGGGGGCAAAGTTATGTGAAAATTCCTGGTGCTATCACCCCTGCATTTCAATAATGATAGGATATTTTTTTTTCTTTTAATTTTTACAACAGCTTCCCTATTAAGCAGCATGGGTGGTGGGATAATATCGTGAAGACGCATTGCAGACTGAATCAGTTTCAGACTTTTTCACGCAGCGGCTCTGCTCTGAGTTCCCACAGGCTGTTTAAAACCACTTCTGAATAGTTTTAGCAGATTTACACATTTTTAACAGTGTCTCTTGGGTATGTGTTGGTCAAAACAAATTTGTTTTATTAACATATCTGATAAGGTGAAATGTGGTAGAAATGTTTTAATACCTCATCGTCACTTTGTACCATAGTTTGGGACAACCTTTCAAGGTGCACCTGGGTACGTAGTGTGCATACATAGCACAGCCCTGAAGTCGTGAGAAAGACAGACACGTACCTGCCATTAGTGGCTCAGCCCTCCTGACTTTGGGAAAACTTTCCCATTTATGCAGTGAAATGCAGCTCCTGAGAGGTTACTGGAGTTTGTGTGCTGGTGACGTGTTCCAGTGACTCACCGTCCGTCACGAGTCTGTCTCTGCCTGGGGAAACAGGGACAGCAAGGGTGCTAATCTGAGTCTTTCACCTAGTTTTTGACCCTCTGGAGCACAGGCTGGGCCTGGAACATGATCTCTCCAGCCAGGCCCCCTTCTTGGCTGGCCTCATTACCGGAGAGCTGCAGCTTATGCTCCCCGGGGTAAGATTCCTGAGGGTGAGCAACCAACCCCTTGGGCACAAACCCTCCCTCTTCTTGGGGAATGGGTGGGGCTACTCAAACTGGCAGGTGCTCCGTTTTTACTTCCCTTTAAAAATATTTGCCCTCGCTCACCGTAAAGCCGTTTGTAAGAACGTCCCTGGTAGGGACCCCGGTGGAAGCCGCTTGTTGAACCTTTGTGTTCCCTCTGAAGGACGAGGACAGATAAAGCCGCCGCCGGGTCCTCCAGGCCCCCCAGCCTTGACTCCTGTGTCCTCCCAGTTCCCTGAAATAAGTTTTCCTTGTGCCGGGGCGGGGAGGGGGTGTCCTCATGGTGAGGGCGGGCCTGCCCGCCGGTGCTGATCGAGCACCTCGAGCAGGTCGGTCACGGCCGCCCCCCGGCCCCGGAGGCGAGGGCACCTCTCCCTCTGCTTTACTTTCCGCCTCAAGAAGGACCGGGATGAGGAGGCGGCGGCCCCCTCCCGCCGCGACGCCTGACAGGAAAGCCGAGGGCGTGGGGGGGGGGGAGCGCGAGGGGGTTGAGGGAGGAGGGGAGGGGCGCGTGCTGCCCCCGCGCGGCCCGCCCCCTCTCCCGCGGCACGCCTCCCAGCCAATGGGCAGCGGCTCCCGCTTCTTCTCCCCCCCCCCCCTATCCCTCTTGCGCGGTGACGTGCGCGAGCCCCAGGAAGAGGCCCTGGCGCGCGGGCGCGCGGCGGAGGGCGGGAAGCGGCTGGCGGGGGAAGCCGGCGGCGCGGTCGCCTCTGAGGTGATGCTCCCGCGGGGTGAGGGAGGCCGGGCTCCTCCGGTCCCGGCCCGGCTCCGGTGGCTTTGCGGGAGCGTGCTCTGCTCCGTCCCCCCCACCTCCTCCGTTCCCCTGCTGCCTGCTTTAGGCCCGGCCGGCCCCCAGCGGCACCGGCGTCCCCTGGAGCCCTTCGGCCGGGTCGGAGGAAAGGGACGGTGGCCCTCAGGGCTTGAGGGGGGGATTGGGTGGGTGGGGGTGGGTCTGGTCGCTGCCAGCGCGTACCAGCCGGTAACCCTTCTGCGGCTGTTCTCGGAGAAGTTGGTGGAGCAGGGGCTGGGTTTGTGGTGTGGGGTGGGCTGGGAGCCTCGGCCTCGGTGCTTCGGGCAGCTGCCGCTGGTATCTCCAGGCTTCGGGCTATTTTTGTTGTTGTTGTTTGTGTGTTTTATTTTTTTCTCTGCTGGGTGTTTGGCGCGTTGCGGGTGTGGAACGACCTTAACTTTGTCTCAGGACCTGCCTAATGAAGAGCCCTTCGGACCCTCGGGGTGCAACGCCGGGTCTGCCGGCTAACGTTACGCCCAAGGGCCGGAGGCAGTCGCAAAGGTTTTGGGGACAAGGTTGTTATTGTTATTTAGCGGTATTGGAGGTAGGAGATGCGCCCCCGCTGTGGTACCAAGCCTTTTGAAATGCAAAGATGTTCGTTACTTCCTATAGGGTGTTGCTTTTCTCCGAAGGCGTACCTGTAGTTACCACTGTTTCGAAAGGGAAGATGGAGAAACTCAAGGCTTCCGAGGCCTTTTTTACAAGTGCCATAATGCAGTTATGCTAATTAAAATCGGGGAGTTTCTGCTGGGAAATCTGATAATGGGACGTGCTTGTGGTTCTAGATGTACTGCAAGTGCCCAGAGTGGGGTGAAAGGAGTGAATATTTACTGAAGGTGAGGAATAATTTCTTTTAGTGAAGGAGGTAGTGAGCATTTTGGACTTATAATGGCATCGTGTCCTGACTGATGGGGCTTCGGCAGAGACCGGGGGGAGGTTTGATGCCTTCTTTAGGCACTGGTGTCCTGATAGCTGCTTAGGGACTACAATGTTATGCCTCTAGTCATATGGAAACTAGACTAGGAAAGTGTTTGGTTTTGTAGGTTTTCCCTAGCACAGTTCTTGTTTTGCGTAAAAAAGGCTTTGTTGTGATCACTTGGCCTATCAGAATTAAATAAGTCTTTACATTAATTGCTTTAACTTTGTTTCTTCTTTCTCCTATCCTGCAACTCTTTAACTCATTTTAGTCAGATACTCTAACCACTCTGTACTGAAGAGGAAGGAGTGCCTTCTTCACCTCTTGAAGAAGTTAAAAAGTTTAGTGAGAAAAGAATTAAACTTGTAGTGCTCTGTTGGATCTGGAAACCTGCACCTTTAAGGACAGATGTGGCTCACAAGAACAGCTTAACTTGGATCAGAAGGCAGTGAAGAGGTTTGCTAGTGGCCCAGGGAATAGCTTGTTAGTGCATGAATTCATATGGCAGCTTGAGTTTTCCCTCTCTGTTGCTCTGTAGGCCCTATTGTGTGATCAGAGTGATCTATTCTTATCCTGCGATACAGTTTTGGGCATCTGTTGTGTAAGAGCAGAAAGATTGAAATGGTTGCCTGTCCAGGGTTTCCACCAAGTTGTAAGCCCCAGACAGGCAAAATGATCCTCTGCTCTCATTGTGTGGCCTGAAAACCTGGGAGGTGGAAAGAGTAATGTCTTCATGACAGTACCTGATAGATGTTTAAAGGTAGAGAGGGGTATTCAAAAGCTTTCAGCAGTAACTGTGTACAGAGCTGGTAGAAGTGGGTATGTCCTGCCAGCTACCTTTCAGTGCCAGTGAACATAGTTACTGTAGGAAGATTTACCATATTATCACCTAGTTCTTTCTGTTCATCATGTATATGCGTTTTGCATTATTTAAATGTCATAGTATGAGCTATCAGATGTTGTACAAAACCATCTGGGAAGTTTGTCATTTTTATGGTCTTTGTTTTATAGCTTGTAGACCTGGCTGAGATCTCCTGAGACTGAGAGAGCTAAGAGAGGCAGTGCTGCAAGAAATGGTGTTGGTGATTTAATTAGTGATTTGTTGTCTAGTGTTGCAGAAGGTTGGTGTTTTTTTTTTCCCCTCTATGTGATATGATGCCCAAAAGGAGAATGGGAGTTTGCTTTACTGGAGAGACAAACAGAGGGACCCAAGCCCTGAAAATGTCTGATCATAAATCTTATTTCGCTTTTGCAGAAGTGCCAGCCTCAGTATTCTGAGGAAATCCAGCCTTAAATAATTATGTTCTGCCTTCTTAGCTTTTGTACTAGTAGATGCATTTTTCTTGCCTGTCTCTTAACAGCTCATCTGTGCTGGTGCACATATTCTGTTTGCTAGCAACAAAACACATGTCTATTTAAGAGTTTGTGCCAAGGTGAAAAAAGATATCACAAAGGAGAAGCATTAGCTTGAAAATGTGTTCGCATACATGCCTGTGGTTTTCTGGAAGTCTGGTTCTGAAAATTGTCCCTGGTTGTAGCTACATTTCTGAGAGCTTCTTGAGCTGAATTGTGTGGAGAGTATGCTGGAATGTTGCTTCAAGATAAAATTAGAATATTCTTTCCCCCTTTGCGTTAGCTGAGAGTTTTCTGTTTTCAGCCTAGCTGTGGTGGTTCAGGTATACCCTGCTAGCAGCCTTGTCCCCAGCAGTGACCTTTGTCATTGAATTTGGCGTTGTTCAAACCTGATTCTCTCTTCCTGTTTTCCTGTGGTTTGCAATGCAACTGTTGTCTGGCTGAGCAGAGTACAAGGATCTATTGAGGAAGCTGCTCTTTCAGTAAGAACTAAAGACTTGACAGGAAGGGGCTTGGCTAAGGGAAAACAATGTGGGTGATTCTGCAGAGCAAACCTACAAGATCTCTTAGAAGACAGATTTTGCTGTCCAAGTGACTATTAGAAAGCATTTTCAAGGGTTTCTTGGCCTTTTAAAGATTTCACAAAGACTTAAATAATTTTAAATACTTAAAAGGTCTGTAGAGAAAGGAGGGAGCTGTGGGGGAGATGTTTTGGTAGTGGTGGGGGAACTTGCTTGGTTACTTTGTTCCCTTACTGTTTTCAGTAAGGGAGAGGAAGTGTGATCCACAGTAAATGACTAATACAAGTGTGTGCTTAATTTCCCCTACCCTCCCTCTGAATTCATAATGGAGGAAAGAAAGTCTAACTTCAGTGTAAATAAGGCTATATAAATTTGTTCTTGAAGAACATGAAGAGTAAATGAGTTTCTTTTGTCATTAATTGTCCTCTGTCCTTTTCTGGTCTAGCTAGGCAACAATGGCAGGTGAAGACTGTGTAAGAAAACGCCAGTCTGGCTCCACTACAACCAACAAGACATCTGAGAAAGAAGAAATGCAGAGGAGATCTGAGAGTGAGAGGTCATTTCAAAACTCAAGCAACGGTGAGATTTTTTCGCTCAGCATTAGTTGCATCTTCTCTAAGGTTTCCTTTCTAGCTCATGGTCCTTGCCTATTTGCTCTTTCATTTCAGCCGTTCTCCTCGTATTTTTATGAGGCTCCCAAGGTGGAAGTCTCTTGAGAGAGAAGTCTCTGTGTTCCAACTGCAATTTTTCAGCAAGTTTTGGTTATTTGGAGTGCTGTCCTGCCAAACCTTCCCTCAGGGGCTGTGTGCTGTGGTGCTTACAGGGATCTAGAGTAAATCAAGTGATCGTCACAGGAGAAACGTGTGTGATGATGAGGAGGAGGTGCTTTAATCCTTTAAAAGGTGCAAATACATCTTGACAACAGTTTTGGGTAATTGCTTTATATGTTTTTTCTGGAGGCTTCACCTTACATCCTTTACAAGCCTTAGGTATGTGGCCTCCTCAAGATTGAACAAAATTATCTTTAATGTACCAAGCTAAGCTGGTGTATCCATCCTGACAGACAGATAGAGGCAGGATACCACTAAGAGTGATTGTCTGCCCCTGTGGGGCTCTGTTAATGTCAAAACAGCTCCCTTCTGTCTGCTCTCAACCTTGGCTGCCTTAAAAGGTGTAATAGAACAGTAAGCAGTTGGGTTTGTATTCATTTATATTGTGGTCACCTTAAAAGTAATGTGGCTTATAGTTGGCTTTGTGGAAGGGTCACTGCTGCCTTTGCCCTGTCCGTTGATTTGCAGTAACAGTTGTGTGGCAGTTTGAGTGGTTTTGCCTGTGGAATCTGTGACTGTCTCTAATTCCTGGGTTATGCTTTACCACATTCCAGCCCGGTGATAAAGAGGTTAGCAATGAAATTGCAGCTCGTTTCCTTTCTCTTTAGGAGATGGAATAAGCAAAAAAGCTAAACTAGTTTATCACAATATGCCATGTGAGCAAAGTTCCAAAACCCTGGTGCTGGCGACTCAAGGAGATAATTCTTAGTGGTATCCTTCTGAATACATTGGCACTATTTTATGGTACTTATTTCAACTGAAATGGGAGTTGGAGCAAATTTAAATTTAGGACAAGTCAGATTTCTTGCAAAAGATATATTGGAGAGAGAGCCATCCCACAGACTACTTGGAGAGCTGGGATTTTAAGCTGTTGATGATACCATCATTTTAATCAAATTAAATGGGACTGTTCCATTAATGCTGTTTTTTGAAAGTTGCAAGGAGTTGATGGCTACTGGAAGAAAGTAAGAGTGGATTTAGAAGCAGACTTCTACCTTTTTATCTATGAAAACACCTTAACTATTATGCATGAATTTGAGTTCTTGTAAGCTTGTGGGTAAAGAATAAATATAGCTTTGATAATTAGCACTTGATAGGTAGGTGTGCCTGTCTTTAAAAGCCTTTCATTTTAATACCTCTGAGATGTGGCATAATGTCACTGCAGGTGAGATGCTGTGGGTGTGTAGCAAGTAAACATTCTGGGGCAGATCTCCTGAAAGTGTACGGAGCTTTCATGCATGTACATGTGCCTGGTGGGTTGACTTAAAACAATGTAATTTTTTTTTATTAGAGTACAAACCACAGTGAAAGGCAGCAGGGAGGAATCTGGCTCTTACCTTCCAGGGTCGCTGCCAGTTTTCAGCAGAAGTGTCACAAAGAGAGTTACTGGTTTCTGCAGACATTTTTCTCAGCACAGTGATGGGGACAACAGGAATCATGGAATCATAGAATGGTTTAGGTTGAAGGGACCTTAAAGGTAATCTAGTTGCTCAAAGCCCCATCCAGCCTGGCCTTGAACACTTCTAGGGATGGGGCATCCACAGCTTCTCTTGGACACCAAGAGACAGGAGACACGAGTCAGTCTCTGATGCCTGACAACATTATAAGCCTGGGAGGAAGATGCATCACTCTGTTCAGGAAATACTGTATACAGTGGGGTTAGATAGGTATCTCTGTGGTATAAATGCTGAAGCTTTACAAAGTTAAAGAGTTCAAGTGTTCCAGATAGTGGCCTCTTCATGTAGTCTAGTCCAGTAGGTAGGGCTTTCTGTGAAAGCACAGCTGAGGTGGAAGAATGTCTCAAAAGGAGTAGCCATTTGTGAGACTTTTCTCACTTTCTTTTGTCCCAGCCATTCACTTTTGAGTAGCTGTTTCTAAGGCATTAGTCCTGATGCATACAAAGGCAGTGAGGGGCCTGCTATGTCTGGCAACATCCTCTTTATACTTCAACCTCTTAACACTGGGTGTTGCATTGAATTTTAGACAAGATGCAAGTTTATTGCAGTCAAGGGATTCTAGCCAGGTCAAGACAGTCTGGTATGGAAGTAAATATGGTAGTGTCTTTGTAACAATTATTTCTGTAGAAAAACTAAATTGCTAATGTGATTTTCCCCACCCTTGATCCTCCCTGATTAACAATCTGCTTTTTAACTTAAGAGTTAATGTGTCAAGGGCCAATTGACTTGCTTCCAGAAGTGTGTGAACTTTCTACAGAAACTTCTAGGCCATTAATCCTTTCTTTATTAAAACTCAAATGCACTGGCTGATCTGAAATTGCTTGGAGGAATAATTTTAAGCCATATATTGGCTTTAGAGCTATGTTAGCTCTGACACTTCTGTTTGTATAGGTCACTTTTTCCTTGCCTCATCAATTCTGCTGAAAACTGTCTCATTGCTTGCTGAGTTCTAAGACCGATTAGTTTGTACTTATGTGCCCCCAAATTTAAGCAGTGTGGAAGTATTCATAGCTTTGAGATTGCTGGAAGAATTTTTCTGTCCCTTGATGTGTTTGTATTTTGTAATCATTCAGCCTGTAATTTCACTTTGGCAGAATAGCTGAACTTCAGTCTCATATATCACTTCTCCTTGAATTGGCTCCAGCGTCATAATTAAACAACTAATTTGATCCTGGCATAGAGTCAACAGGTGATCTAGGCAGCAATAATCCCCTGTCAAAAGCCAGGCTTCCTTAATAAGATTAGCTTTATATGTTTTCAGCTGGAGATACATAAATAAATATAAAACTGTTCTGCTTAATGGGTTATTGATATCAGGCAGTACCAGTTGCAGGAAAATTTACCTGGAATGAGCGTAATAGAAACTGGATGGGCAGATCTTAAAGGGCTAGAGAGGACATGGCTCCTAAGTGTGTAACTTGAGTGTCTCTAAAATGCTGAGATTAGACCATTCACAACAGTAAACGGATGGTTGTGGAGTCTGCCCTTGTTTCCTGGGAAATCAGAAAAGGATTAGAAGTGTCTCTGGAGACTAATCCGCAAACAAGCGATGTGGCATATCTTTGTTTGCTTCGAGTAAGCCTGTTTGGTAATGCTGGTCTTAGAAAGGGGTTGTTATCTTCTAATGAAGAGGTTACTATTGATCATTCTCAGTGCACGAGTTCACGAAGCTGCATGAATTGTGGCTGCCTACTGATAGACGTAGGAGGAGGGTGCACTGAAACCGGGAGTAATTTGGGAAGCTTTAGGGTTTGCTGTCTGACTCACAGCAGTAAGTGTTCATTGTATCAACAGGCTGTTTCTTACGGATTAATGAATTTGGGATTAAGCTGCTTGAATTGAGTTTCTTGGATGTGTTTCAGGGAGATGGATCAAACAGAGCTGTCTTGTCTGAGACTAGGTGGATTCTGGTAATTCTAGAGGCTCTTGTGTTTTGCAGCCTGTGGGTTTGAGGAAGGCTGAGCAGTTTCTTGTGAAGAGCCTGTAGACCTGCTGGTGTGACACAGAGAATGCTGATATTTCCTTCTGCTAGTGAAGAGGCTTTTTGGGTCCCATGTCTCTGCAAAAATGACTTTTTAACCAAATTCTTTGCCCAACTGCAGTGGAGTGACCTATGGACTATGCATTCTTTAAGCAGATCAGCTGAGCTCTGGGAGCAATCTACTCATATCTTGCCTTTATCTGCTGAGTGGCCAAAAAGTTACCATTAGTCAGAATAAGGCTTATTAGCACCAAATTATAAAAATGTCTCGTGTTGTACCATGTATGGAAGACTTCCCCTCTTTACAGCAGCTTTGCAGTAGGTTGGCTTTAACATTGGTTTCCTTCAGATACCATCTTCAGTGTTTTCAAAGGGGGAACCTTTGAATCCATATTTCTGACAGTAATTAAATCCTCCTGCCTATGTTGCTTTAGCCTCTTTAATGTTAAGTTTTCTGATGAAGAAGTAATGAAGATAATATATTTAAACCGTTTTAGACAAGGGCAGTATTTAGTGAAGCTTCTATCTGTGATCTCCCATGAAGATCCTGAAGCTAAATGGATCTGAACTCTGGGTGGTGTGCTTGGTTGTTCTGACAAAAGTCTTTTTTTGAATTATATGTGGCAATAAGTTGAAGTTCGTTTGTGTGCTTGCTTTTCTGTGAAGAGGCATTTTTGTCTTGAATACTGTGCAGGGATTTAGGTAGCAGTAGTTTTCCTGGGTTGTTCTAACTGCTTTGTAATAAACTTACTGCCATCATGCAGGAACAGTTTGAGTGGCAGTGGCTCAGAGCACTGGGCTGCAGGCAGCTTCTGTGGCTGGAGCGGTAACACAGCACGGAAGTCACAGCTTTCCTCAAATGACTTAATTCCCACTTGTGCCCTTGGTGGTAATTGCAGATTGTAGCGGTTAAATAAAATGATTGCTTTTTAACACAGTTCATTTTTGGAGAGGTTGCATAGTAGAGTGCTGGCTCATTTCTCACATAGAAGCTGGTTTTGTTGGGTCCCAAGCTGCAAAACTAACATCATATGAATGGGCTGCTTCTCTAGTCATCGCAAATGTCCCTTTTCTGTAACATGTACAAGAGTGGGTTGAAAAATGGACAGTGAGATCTTTTAAGAAAGGTAGTTTGTAAATCTTCTGTGAAACTTAAGTTGCTCAAGTTTTCAACAATAGGAAGCTTTCCTAATCTTCAGGTGATCTTTTATTAGCCTGATTTCCTAGGGAAACAAAGCTTCCATTTTAAATTTTTTTTTTTTTTACTGACTCTTGAACTTGCTTGTATTTTGAGCTGTGCATCAAACTTTGTCACATCCAACTAGGATCGGGTTCTACAAGCCAAAGCCAAGTGCTCAGCTAAAGATCTTATCAATGTCTTTGCTGATGGGAAAGGAATGCAACTCCATTAAGGTAGAAGTTCTCCCTGTGACCAAAGCTCTTTCAAAGTAAGCACTGCTTCAGTCTCCTGTGCAATTTGCTACTGTTTCATACTAGTCTTCAAAGAAGATTTTATTATTTCTGACTTCAAATAAATCTCCTGTTTTCTTAAGGCATATACCATCTTGTTTTAAATGCTAAGATGTGCTTGCTTGTGTTGTGCAACCTTGAGTCCCCTTTTTTTCAATGACGTTGCAATCCTCAAATGATACAGAGTGAACCAGTCTTCATTTTCAGTGTCAAAGGAAAATGAAGATTTGGACTTCTCAGCAGTGCACAATTACTTTTAGACTCAAAATCATGTGATGATCCTCTTCTCAAATGACCTCACAGAACATAAGTAACAGCTTGCACAACAGAAGATGAGTGATTCAAGAAGATGATGAGTTTGTGTTCTCTGGTATCTACCTTGTGATGCAGCTTGAGTTTATGGGGCAATGTAACACACCAGAACGAGTTGTTTGGGAGTAGGTTTTCTTCTACTGGAGGCTTTTTGTTCTGGAAAAGAAGCAGCAAGCTTACAGGTGGTTTTACTTTGTTTTATGAGATGCCTATACTAAAGACGTGGAGAGCTTGATTCTTTTAAAGCCTTTTAAAAGATGCTGTGTTTCTAGTCTACTCTGTGCAGACACACTGGTGTGTGGGTGAATAATGCTGGTGCATACCATTTAGCAATTACAACAGCAGCCGGTCAGAGACTGGCCTGATTCCCTGTACAACCATTGAAGCTGTATGTTTGATATCTGCAAGGCCCTGAAAATCAAAAAGGGTGTTTTATTTCCAAAGTGAGCCGCTCCTGGATAGTTATAATGACTGAGGCTTTGAATGCAAGTTCTGACAGGAAATACATGGTCAAAGCAGTGGCTATTTATTTTTAGCTTAGCTTACTAAGGAAATAGTGCAATCCCTTAGGTCTCATGTCCTGTCCTCTTTGGCTGTATTGGACGGCTTCAAGAAAACTTTAGATAGAATCTTGAAGTGTGCAGCTGGATAAGAGACAAATTCTTAATTAAAGGTAAGTTGTGTCTCAGCTGCTTTCTAGCAGGTAAACACAAGGTGGTTCTTAGCATAGCAGCAATGGAGGGAGGGGGCTACGAATACAGTTGTGGTGTGGCCAATAGAGACACTGAGATGATGTGGAGTGGGTATGGTTCTACTTGTGGAACAACTTGATTCTTTTTTTTTTTTAACTCATTGGAGGAGAGGGGAATCCATTTGAGACCAGTGAAGTGCACAAGCTGAGTGGAACAGGAACTCTCTAGTGGTATCTTACTCTGGAACTGTTTTCCAAACTGCAGCTGTTCAGTAAGTGTAACAGCATGATGAGCTTAAATGCTGTCATAATTTTTTTGTCTTGGAGGTGAGATGCGTAGCAACCAGGAATTCTGTTTTTGTAAAAATGGGTTCTTGCACACAGCCAAAAATTCATAGCTTTAAACAGTTTCCTTGTTTGTTGCATTACAAGGCTGCTAAGTAATAGGCAGTTGTTACTGGTCTGTTCTGTAGCAGTTCTTAGAGACAAAACTGGATCTTGCTGCTTGTTTTGGAGGGGTGTGCACATGCAGAACTGATGCTAACAACTGAGCATAGCTGTGTTGAAGACAGTCTCTTATTTCATTTAACTCTACTCCAATTGCAATACTGGAAAAATCTCAAACTTCTTACAACTGATTGCTCATAAGAGCACCCTCAGAATAGCATGCATCAGAGAAGCACTTGCTTCTATTAAAACAACACTGTGTTTTGTGTGCATAGGCTGTGCATGTACAAGGAGGAGATTGCTATGAATCTTTCTTCTTGTTACACAGCAGCACAAAGTTGACATCTCTCCTGCAAATCTGTTAGCTCAGGCTTCACTGGAAATGTTGCTAGAGATCAAGTCAGTACCCCCTTTTTTATTAAAAGTGATAATGTTGTCTTAGATACTGAACAGGCAAGTTGTAATGCCAGCCATGTGTTACTGTGTAAAGTACTGTTGTGGCTGAAATTGCCAAAGTACACACACAAGGCAAGGTTTGTTGATATCTTTTCACACTGACTAGTATTTTAGCGGGGTGGATATTGCTGCTTTAATCTTGCCTTCTATTCATATGCATGACTATCTCTTTTAAGTAACTTTTATCTTCTGTGTTGTAGTTCTTAATGGAGAAGTGAAACACCAGATGTCTTGCCAGCACTCTACAACCATTGCAGACAAACCTTGTCTTTAAGCTCAACTAGTCTAAAATGTCTGATTTGTGCATGTTCCGCTTGATGTAATAGAGATGTCTCAGATGTGTAGAGTTCTTTATGCAAAAAAAAAGGTGATATTTGAGCTTTACATATGAGCCAATAGTATTAGTAATGAAAAAAGTCAGATGATATTCATGGCATGGTTAGACCTGACAGTTTGCTTAAGCAAAGAAACATATTGAGGAATACAGTCAGACTGATGCCTAACACTTCTCCTTGGGGATGAAAGGAGTGGGAGTGGCCAGGTTTGAATATAGGATAACTTTCCAGCTTGCCACTTAACCTGTCTTGAGAGCTGGTTATGTTATTTTATACAATCGTGACTTGACTGCCTTGTCTATTGACAATATAGAGGCCTCCAGACAAGCTAATCTTATGTCTAGTTCACTGTGTGTAAGATAAAGCTTTGATAAAGGATCAGCACTCATGGGTATGACCTTCTAAGGGTTGTTCTAATCGCTGCTTCAAGGCTGAATATGTTTAGGGACCTTGGGAAGATTTGCAGAGTTGCTGATGGAAAATAAAGCTTTCGAAAATCCAGCATGTTATCAGCTATTGACTGTTTTATAGTGCTGTGATTCGAAGTGGCTGTTTAAAATACTTGGTCATAGCTTGTAAATTTCCTGCAGTTCAGTTTTGGATTTACTGGGACCTTGTTAGAAGTCACAAGGGCTAACAAAAAATCCGTGACTGAGCTATCATATGTTGTGCTTTCTGTGTTTTCTGATGTGCAGCTTGAATCACTGAAAATGCAACTGTTAAATATTTGCTTTCCTTCCTTAGGCCGGGTCGATGTTGACCATGTGATAACAAGGAAAATGCAGCTAATAGCAGAAGCTGAGGTAAATATACTCTAATGCTTGCCGGTGGGGAGGAGTGGGATAACTGACCCTGAATGTCTTCTGGAGGGTCACTAGTCCTAGAGCACAAATATCACTCTTGAGTCATAGCTTGAATGCAGTGACTGCTATACAGCCCGCCCTCTCTTCTGACTTTGCACGGGAGAGGTAGTATTATCAAATGCAGTTCTGTCTTATTTGACCCCAATAGGTTGAAGTCCAAAGATAAGAATGAACTTTGAGGCCTGTAAATAAAATGAAACTTCTCTCACCACTAATTATCAGCTAGCGTCCTTGCATATTTAGTCTTTAAAATGCTGTGTCCTGCTATATGTTGAATAAAACGTAGCATATAACCTGTATCCCAGAGCTTCTATTGCCCTGGCTGTGTGACCTTCCTCGCCCTTGGTCACACTCTTTTTGTCAGTGAGCAATAGCCTCAAAGAAATAGCACTGGGTGTTTCTAACATCGGCTGCATCTGTGTGTGAGCTGCCATTGTCTTAGCTTATGTTAAGGTGATTTATGCCCAAATTAAATGAAGTTAGCTAACAATGAACTGCACCCTCCTTGCTAAACATTGTTTTGTAGCATGCCTGTTCTTCAGGGCAAATCGTCCTGCACTCTTGCTTCATTTTATTGCAGAGAATTCCATGGTAAAGATGAAGTAATCTAATTGTGCCACCCTTATGTGAATATTAGGGAGTGGATACTTATAAGACTGAGAAAAATATCTTGTACCTTTGTGATGTTTTCCTGTTTTAAAGTCTTTTTTTTTCACCTCTTATAGGTGGTGTGTAATTTATAACAGATATAACTAAAGTGTATTTAAATGTCTTCTGTAGAGGGTGTACTGCTTTTTGTGCTCATACTCCTAAAACTGAATGTGTTAGAGGGATTTGCCACTGAATTTTTTATTTCATGTCTTCTCTGAACAATTCTTACTGAGGACATGGTAGAGCAAGTCTTGTGTCTTTTCTCAGCAGACAAAACAGCTACTGCAAATTACTATGTTGGCAACAGATGCTTGCAGGAGAAAGCTTTGACTGTGAAGCATATGCAGCTTGGCAACTTCCAGGGAGCACTAGTCAGTTGCAAGGGGGAAACTTGAACTTGGATTTCTTTCTTCAGGAATATCTGGTGCTGCTTTTTTTTTTTTTTCTCTCGACACCACCTTTAAGACTCACTAGTCAATAGAAAAAGTAATTTCTTATCTGCAAAGGGAATTGAAGAAACCAGCAGTGGCACTTTCATTACGGAAGTTTCTCCCAAAACAGGGGGAGTTAAGGTTTTAAACCCTGGGTTCAGCAGCTCAAAAATTTGTTTAAGGTTCCTCAAAACTACAGTAATAGCTATAAGGTTAAGTAAAAACCTCCATCTACTGCAAAATTTCTGAGAATTCCTGGAGTGCCTGGCCCTTTTGTTATGTGATCCACTGAACAAAAGCTTGGATTGCACTTTACTTTTTAGATGATAGGTATCTGAGGTCTAGACAGATGTTTGACTTCTGAGAAGTGCTGGTCACTGACAGATAGCTCCCCCGGATTTGTAGATGCTAGGTGTTACTTGAAGTAGAATGCCTTCATGCATCAAGTTCAAGGGTAGCCTTGGCTGCAGTGATAATGAAAAGGTGGAGTTCAAGATTCATAGGGCAGCAAGCAGGGTGTACAGCAAGCTTGCTACCCTGGACTTCAGAAGAGCAGACTTTGGTCTCCTGAGAGATCTGATTGGGAGGATAGTGGGGCCCAAGACTTTGTCAGGAAGTGTAGTGACAGGACAAGGGGCAACAGGTTTAAATTGGAAGAGGGAAGATTTAGATTAGATATTGGGAAGAAATTCTTTCCTGTGAGGGTGGTGAGACACTGGAACAGGTTGCCCAGAGAAGCTGTGGATGCCCCAT
>JAOQGH010000004.1:1785561-1848990 GCA_025769975.1 Gallinago jamesoni
GTGGATGCCCCATCCCTGGAGGTGTTCAAGGCCAGGCTGGATGGGGCTTTGAGCAACCTGGTGTAGTGGGAGGTGTCACTGCCCATGGCAGGGGGATTGGAACTAGATGATCTTTAAGGTCCCTTCCAATCCAAGCCATTCTATGATTCTATCTGCAGTCTAGTCTGAAAATTTAGTCCTTTGTTCTGAGTTGAGAATAGTGTGTGCTGTCATTTGGTCAGGACTGGATGCTGTCATGTTTCAGTGACTGAAGTTACTAAATCTGTTAGAATGAGTAAAATGCTGGGGAAGTTTTGCAACTTTCTCTTTGTAAGTAAGCTACACGGTTATTTCCTTTAACTTTCTTTGACTTTTCACCCATTCTTGTCCAGCATTCTTTTCATATTTGCCCCACTTCCTCTTTTTTTTTTTTGTAATAGCTTGATTCTTTTCTTTAAAACTTAATGGTGACAGCTGGGTGACCTGCCCAGTTCCTTGTCTGAGACTTCAAGCGTACTTCAGCAAACTCTTAGTTAAGTGCTCTCTAGGGGAAACAAGAAGGCCATCCGTGTATCCGTGCCCTGTCTCACCGGAGACTGGTGAGATTTGTTTATTTTCTTATGTTTTATTTCTTTAGTGATCAGGTGGAATGCACTTGGTTTATTGAGCACTTGCAGTTACCCTAGCAATTCCTCAATAGATCACCCTTTGAATGGCAGCCATAATAGCTGATAATATAGCACGATATGTTGAGGAGTTTTGTTGTCCAGAATTACAATAACCGTAAGGTCTATGCTCTGGTTATATTGTATTTTATTTAGTCTAACAAGAGCTCCCACCCTTCTCTTCAGATCCAAACGCATGCCTAAGTTGATGCCAGCCCTGGAGGGTTCTATTAGGAGGCAAACTCAGCTGAGTGCTAACTGTGAAGGGGAAGAGGTAGTTTAAAGAAATAATTTCTATTAAACTTATGCTGAAGAGAGATTGGGCTGAAAAGAAGAGGAGAGTCTTTAAACAAAATGACAAGCTTTGTAGGAATGAGTAGTGCTTTGTTTGGCATGGAAATTTGAGTGATCCAAGAGGAGCAGAAATTTCTATTTCACTTTTTTTGGTAGTGGTATGTGCACACATGCTGTAAAAGCAGGCTGTGCCAGAGAGCACTGCTGTCTTCTGTTGCAGGTTGTAGTTCCAAAATACTCAACTTTTTTCTCCTGTTTTTAAAGGAACAAATCCACATCTCTGCAAGAGACAATCTTGTATGCCTCCCAGAAAAGCGATAACCAAGAGTAGCCAGCTCTTATGAGTTGCTCTTTCATTAAGTATTGGTGAAGCTTGTTTATTCTGTGCTGGTGGCTTGCTAAATAGGGGAAAAATGTTTTTATTAAGTTGAATATTAATCTGCTCCTTCCCCTACTGCAGCTTCTGTTTCCAAGAGATTCCTCTGGATCTGACCACTGAAACAAGAGGAATTTAGAGTTCTGATGCACCTTGAATTGTGCCTGTTCCTTTTTAGCAAAAACAATGCTGCTCCAGCTTTCTGTAGCATAATAGACACTGAAACATAAACACTTACTGACAAATGAGCTCAAGTGTCACAAATGCTTTTTTGAGGAAGCATCGTTTTTATGCACAACTTCCAGGATCCATCTTTCCCTCCTTGAAAATTGATTTCTTGGTCTTGTTGCTTTTCAACTTTCAAGATTAGAAAGTAGGTAGCAGCTGGGTATTCTGAAGGTCATCAGGGAAACAAAGGTGTTTCTCAAGCAGCTGATCTACTGACCGTCTAGGAAGACTAGATGAAATAGTATGCAGTTACCACATAGGAAGACTTGGGCCTTGAATCTGGAGGCAAACTTGAAAAATCCCAGGCATAATGATGGTCAGACAAATGTTGCCAATAGACACTTGCATAAGAAAGCAAAATACAGTATGCAATTAGATTTTAAATAATTTCTTGAAACTTGCCAGTCTCCTGTGCTGAAGGTGATGGCTATCTGGCAGAGCATTCTAGAAAAGCTACTGATTTAGGAACCTGGATGTTAGCTTTCAGCCATGTTTCATCGCTAGGGTCAGGTTTTGGGAAAATCATTTGGTGTCTGGCGGACTGGACGTTAAGGAATGAAATTTTCAGAAGTCTTCTGAAGTGCCAGAGATCTTTGGACTTTTAGGTTCCCAAAGCTCTCACTGAAATACAGTGGACGCATGCTGCCTTTTTCTTTCTTTGAGGGAATTTATTTTGCCTACTTTTTTTTTCCTAGTCATAAGAATAACACGCCACTGTGCAAATCTCAGCATCCTCCCTGCATATAAAGAGGAAGAGAAATTGCACCACAGCAAAGGCCTATCCAGAGCTCAGTGTAGCACTTTCTGCAGAGAAATAACTTTGAACACTTTAGGTGCATTTAGAATAAACTGAATAATAGTTTTAAAACCTCTGCCTAGGGTGTGGAAGATCAGGTCTTTTAAAGATTATATTATGATCCTAAAATGCAGATTCAACTAAATTGCAGACAGGAAAATACAGGAATGAATTACACGTGTTAGTGTTCAAGCCGGACAAAAGGAATACAAAACCATCTTAGCATTTTACAGTCTGCCTATGGAAGATGAATCACAGTCCTTGTCTGGGTAGCTTATGATTGGGAGGGTCAAGTAATGTTTTCGGTTCCAGAAAAGAAACTCTTCCTCAGGTGAAGCAAGCAGGCTTTGACCAGGGTGGCCTGTGCTTTATCTACAACTGTTTATCTCCTTTTTTAATTCTTTGTACTGTATCAGTGCATTTTTCCCAAAAGATGGTAGAGAAGGGGGGTGGTTTTTCATGTACCCTTAAAAGTCAAGGTCTCTAGTAAACCAGAAGCTCCAGAAGTGGCCTTTGTCTAATAAAATGAGAGAAGAAAAATAAGAATAAGCTAAAAACAGTGCAACTTTGTCACCATTGGCTGTAACAGAGAAGATACCCTTATAAAGCTGTCTGAAGAAAAGAGAGTGTAGGCAATTCAACTGGTATATTTGATACCCTGAATTCTTGAACTTCAGTCTTGCTGCCTACCGGTTTTGTCCCTCTTGCTGCTCAGTCTTAATGCTTAGTAATTTTACCCTGTCTTGTTTTAGTCAAAATTTTCTGTGTGTTCTGTAATTTCACTGGTATGTGAAAGTTTTTATCCAAACAGTGGTAGCAGTGAAAGGGTAAACTTGGTCCTTCTTCCTGCACTCATGTAATTGAGCTTGCTTCTGCTTTAATGCATGAGAACATCAGTGGTGAATGCTTAGCCACAAGTGTGAGAAGTTCCATTTTTCCCTCAATAACACTAGATAGGCTGAAATGTGCATCTTCTTGTACTTGCTTCATATGCTAAGGATGTAACTGGTTAAAATTGAGAAGTATTTTCTGGGGCTCATTTATTAAGTTTAGATTAACCTTTATGGTACCATAAAATATGTGAAATACCTGTCACTCCATATATATATATATAAGAGCAGTATGTTTATTTTGCTCCTCTATGGTGCATCTGATAGAGAAGATAAACATTATTCAAATTCCTCTGGCCTGAGGTTTATGAAGGGGCTGGGATAAGCTCCTGATCTTGTCCAAGTTGGCTCCAGCTGTTGGCAGATGGTACAGGAATGTTTTCTTGATGCCTTGCTCTGCTCTGGGATAAAAAGTAATATAAATGTTTTATGAAAATGTATCCAGAGAGTTAAACAACTTTCTGCTCTGTTTTTGCTGTCAGCAATTGAAGCCAGTTTTCATGAAGGAAGTGGACAGTCACTTCACAGAATTTGTGAACAGCTTGGTGGCAAAATCAGCACTCCTGGATTCCTCATCTTCAGCCTCCCTCTTCCCAGCTTCCTGCTCAGAGAAAGAGCTGCACAAAGCCAAGTAAGTCAATTTTAAGGTGTTCTTATAGCAAGGTTATGTTTCCTGAAAGCCTTATCTCCTCGTCTTATATGTTCTCGTCTTTGTTTGCAGGACCTTGAGGGCCCCTCCAGAACATGGGAAGATCTTTACTGCCAGGAGGTCCCTCTTGGAGTGAGTAATTAAGAACACATTTTCTATTAAAATAATTGAAAATACCCTTGATAGCAAACTGACTAGCCTTTGCTTTGAAGTACTCTCACCACCACCACCACCCATGGGCCTATGTTCAGACCCCTGTGGCTTAATCCACTTAAGCTCCTCTGTTTCTTTCTAAAGCAGGCTTCCCAAATCTAAAACTTCATTACAGTCCTCTCAGTACGGCTAAGGTAATGGCTAATTGCCCTTTGTGGATAAAGTGAGGAAGTGGCTGTGTGGACTGGAACTCAAATTGTGCGTTACCTTCAGCCCTTTGAATTGGGATGTCAGTGATGTCATCTTACTTTACTGTGAAGCACTGTGGTAGCTAACATGCTGGAGGTGTGGTGTGCTATGCCAATGGCCTGATAGCATTTCAATCTCTCCCGTAGTGAGCTCTTTGAAGTGAGTCACATCAGGACGATCTACCATATGTTCATCGCTCTTCTCATTGTCTTCATCCTGAGCACGCTTTTAGTGGACTTCATTGATGAAGGAAGGTAAGAATGCTTTGGAAAGACAAGGACCAGGGCTGGGAAATCGTCTCTTCCAAAGCACCAGGGTACATGAAACTGCAGAATGGTGCAAGAAGAAGCAGGGAATCCTTCCTTGGGATATTGTGGGAAGTATGTCACCTTGACATACTTAGAATATATGCTGGAACTTCTGTTGAGGAGATATGGTCATTTCAAATCAGGTAGCTAGATGTTAGGGAAATCCTATGGATTAGTGTATTCTGTGAGAATTGTGGCTGACACATTTGGGCCTAATGTGTTTAGTTCATCACAAGGCTGGCAAAAGGGAGGGGTCATCATAGAATGTGGACTGCTTTAGTTGAGTATCTTAATGAAACAGTAGCTTTTAGCTGCTTGTGTTGCTTGGAGGAGGATTGTGCTTAGAAAAACTTAAATATTTCAGCAATCCTTTCTCTGTTTACAAATGACAGTTCTGGAACACTGTACTTGTGCTTAAATAAAAATAGAACTTTTGTTTTTCTTGGGGAAAAATCTCAAGGCTCTTGGCACAGCCTCTGTTAAGATTGTGCTTTGCAGGTAGTAGTTGTGAGTAAGATTGTGAAAGACTGTTTTCCTCACACTTGCTTGTTGCTTTAAATAGTATCTTTTTGGCAAGCTGTATCCCATGTACACAAGTAGGATTACATGTTTATCTTGATGATTATCTAATCTTTAGTTTACAAAACTAGAGCTGTATCTTGATTAGAATCATTATCCCTCTTGTCTAGGTATAAGAACAGGCTCGTGCGCTATTGAATACTGTTTAGTTGATCCTAACTTAACAGTGTATGGGCATTGGGGGAGAATAGGTATTTACCTCCAAAATCAACTAATAGGGCTGTATTCTCTGATTACTTAAAAAAAAAAGTCATTGTTATATTCTCAGCTAGATCTGATAATTTGGATCCAGTTTACAGTTGAGCCTGAGCATGAGAACAAATAAAATGTGTTGTTGTACTCTGTACTACCTTCTCCTCTGACCTTGATTTAGAAGAGCTGCTTAAATATAGGAGTAAGCTCCGGTGATTTTGACAGTCAGTAAGGTTCAACATCCTTTTGTTTATGTCCCAGTGTTTTAAGCTTGATTAATGAAATAAAGTACATGGTGTGCACCACATGGACATGTTTAGACTGACCATCTAATGACCTTGAGCCCTTGGAGTGATTTGTAAACTGAATCCATATGGAATGCTTACAGTTATCACAAAGCAGAATTAAATAGGTTTGAGTGCTAGATGTTAAAGTATCTCATACCTCTAGAGGTGGGGAAAAAGCTTTTTCAGGTGTTTTAAACTCCTGGGAAGAACTGGTTCTTAATGTAATAGTGATTATGTTTTGGGAGTGTTCCCCAAGAGCTCTTTTGGACCCCAGTTCAGTAGTGCATCCCTTAGTCACACGCTTGTTCTTAGCAGGGATGAGCTTGAGCCTGCTCTTAAAGCACATGCTGATCTTAAAGATGTGCTTAAGCCCTGTGGGATTTGAAGGTAAGCTGTGCCTGACAGCATTGATGGCATGAGTCCTTCATCTCTTATTTTCTGATGTGCTTGTGGGTGGTCACTTAAATCTGCCACAGACAGCCCTCTGTTTCTGAGCTGAAAATTGCCACAGTAACTTCTATCTAGACTGTCAAACAATTTATGATCTTTGCATATGCTTTGCATTTTGTAGCCATTTAGTGGAATAGAAGTATTTCTAATGAAATGATGGACACTGAATATTGTCTCTTTCCTTGTGCCTTCTAGGCTGGTCCTAGGATTTGATCTCTTGGTCTTTGTTTTTGGAAAATTCCCAGTTGTCTTCTGTACTTGGCTGTGCATGTTCTGTGCCACGGTTACTGTCCCGTACAACCTTTTCGTCTGGTGGGCCCAAGGCTACAGCAGTTCCTCCCATCGTGGGATCCGCTCTCTGTTCTATGGAGTGTTGTTCATGCTCTTCCAAACAGCTGGGCTTGGATTTGGACCAACCTATATTGCTGTAACATATGCCCTGCCTCCGGCTTCCCGTTTTATTGTAATACTGGAACAGGTAGGTCCCTACCCAGTGTCTTCGGATATCTTGAATCTTGTTTTCAAAATGGAAAGGGTTCTTTGTTTCTGAGGAATCAAGTGGTGTTTTTATTCATTAAATTAAGCCAGAGCTGTGGATGGAGTTTTTCGTTGACTTACTGACAGACATACAGGCAGCAAGTGTAATGAGAAGAAGTAGATAGTAATTTTCATTTTGAGTTGGAAACTACTTGTTTTACATACCTTGTATTTAAGATTTTGCTGTGTTGTTTTTGTTTCTGAACATACTTTGAGGCTGAAATTTCATTTATTTCTAGTTGTTTTGTGGATGCTGAACTCTTAAAACCAACTTAAGAACCTGTTGTGCTGTAGTTCACTGGGAAGCTGTAACATTCCCCTTTTAAAAAAAAAAGGCAAGGACACAATTAACAAGTCATTTCTATTTCTCTTTCTGTTCTCAAGAAGCAGCTGTCTTTTTGTCTTGTATTCAGAACTTTATCAAAAGTGGAATTTTCTTCTTGGGGCAAGCGGGGAAAGTGCAGAAGTGTGGAGAACTGGTCAGGCCCTGAGGTTAAAACGAGGATGGCTGAATGTTGAGAGTTCATGGTTGAAGAATTAACTTTGGACTGGGCCTTCTTTTGGTCCTTCAGGGACTATTTCTGTGTGGCACCACCTTATTCTAATGTAGTGGTAATTGCTGTAGAACGCATCTAACTTCAAGGAGTCTGTTTCAGTATTTTTGAAACATACTAGCCGGTTGAAATGGGTAGGGCTAGGTTGTGTTTTTTTTTGCATCAATTTTAAGTCAATGTTAATCAGTGACTTAGTAGTGTAATTCGGAATCCCTGCATATGCTGTGGTCTTGTGATTGTAAGTGGGATTTGTTTTGATTCTCCTCAGTCGTGATTGTTACTGCATGTTTCACTTTGCAGTGTTTTAAATTCATGTCAGTTAAACAGGCTTGTGGGCAGAGGAAACAGCCCTTTTCTTGTAAAAGGGATAAATTGGAGAGAAACCAAGAATTGAAGGTGTTGCCTTAACATGCTTGATCTGGTCTTTATTGGGAATTTGGGAAAGTGAGAGTATTAAACTGATACTATCTCGGTTTTACAGGTTCGTCTTGTTATGAAGGCTCATTCATTTGTCCGGGAGAATGTGCCCAGAGTCCTGTCCTCTGTAAAGGACAAATCCAGTGAGTATCTTGCCCTACTTTTTTTGCAGTGCATAACCATCTTTTGTTTTACCTCCATTGCTTTGAGCTGCCCTCATGAATTGAAAAGGTAGGATTTGTGTAGGTGACTTTGGGCAGGTGATGAGGTTCTAGGCTGACCTTCTGCATCATAATTTCCATCTGAACCTTCTCACTTGATAATAAGCAATGAACTAGACTGTTCAGATTAAAGTCATCTCTGTGTCTTAAGTCTTGCTTCAACAAGACTCCTTATTTCTGCTTTTTGGAGAAAAAGGTGTGTAGAGGCTGCCTACACCCTCCCCCCCAGTTAAGTGCTCTAGTTGAAATGACAGCAATTGTAGAAGCACAGAAGCTCTTTCAGCAAGGCATGTCAGAGCTGAACATTAACCCAGTGTTAGTACAGGCCTTGTAGCTTCATCTTCCCTAGAAGGAAAGGAAATGTGATATCATTAGCAGTGTTAGCACTGCAGTACCTATTAGTCACCCTCACTTATTAACTATGCTTTGGCAGGAGAGGGAGGGAAATTCCATCTGATATGTCTAGTTTGGTTTATTCCCTGCAGATACCATACCTTTAGTTTCAGACTGATGTTTTTTTGAGGTGCCAAGGGGTGTATGTTGTGAAAGTATACTGGGGAAACCAAAAACTTCGGTAAGCAGAAAGATTTCAGTGTTCATTTTCATCTCCCCCTCTTCCAGGCACAGTACCTGTTCCCAGAATTTCTCAATACCTGTACTTCCTCTTTGCTCCCACCCTCATCTACAGAGACAACTATCCCAGGTAAGGGGGAAACATCAATAAAGCATTAGTCTGAAAACTGAAGTGAATGTTAAATATCCCTGAATGTGATCTATTCAATTTATGAATTAGAGCTTTCATAAAGACGTGGTTAAGTCAGTAACCTAGCAAGCACAGGGCTTGATCATGAAAATTCTAATGATACTAGTATTTTGAATTGACAGTTCTGGTTTTATTTCTTTGGGAAGTGCACCTGAAGTGAAACCAATCAAGAACTTGCTACTGAATACCTAGTGACATCCAGTTCCTGCAGTAGGCTTGTGTATTGTTTTATGAGGTGCTAATAAGCAGCCCTGTCTCTTGAGTATGAGGAGGTAGGCTGAAGCCTTTAAAACTGGGAACTCCCAAACACTTTCTGTGCATTGCTGGGTTGCACTTTGACAGTGTCAAGTCAGCAGTCCTTTATGTGACTATTGGGCAGATCACCACCTCCTATGTAATGGCATAACATTGCCCTCCAGATGCTTTCCATTTATGGAATTGCCATAGTTTTCCTGCTGAGGTTGAAATTGAGGAACCAACAATTTGGGCAGACTTCTCTTGTATGTCAGGAGGTTAAGAACTCTAGAATTCAAAAACCAGGTTTTTTTCAGAGTGTAGATCAGTAAAGCTAACTGAAGTGAGGTTTTTTGCTGTTTTGAGGCCCTATTTGGATATAATATCATGTATTATTTTTCCTAGGAATCCCATGATAAGATGGGGCTATGTAGCTACCAAGTTTGCACAGGTGAGTAGTGCAGCTTTCTGAAGAATGCACTTTCAGAGATCATTTAAATGGTGTTGCTAAGCAGTTCTCCCTTTAGCATTAAATCACTGTTTACTTAGTGTGGGCTTACCGGAAAAGAGTACTTTTTAGTGACTAAAAAAAGAAATGGTGATCTTGCTATGCTAATGCTTGTGTCAAATTAAAAAAAAGTAATCGTTGCTTAAACAAACCTTTAGACTTCATTCCATACAAACAAAAGCTGCATGTGTCTGTGGGGAGTGCAATATCCATGCTCTGTCCCTCTTTTTTTTACCCTGAAACTGTATTGTGGTCACTGGCACAGCTTCCTGCCTGCAGATATTCAGACCAGTTTTGAATTAATTAGGTCTGGGGTGCAAACATTCCATGCTTATTTGAGCTCGAGGCTGAACTGATTTTCACGTTTGCCTGGATGTGAGCTTGAATTGCTTCTTGTGGATGTGTTTCCAAGATTTGCACAACTGAAACTTTTACTGCACACAGTGCATTCACGGCTTAAAAACTAAAACAATTTAAAAAACAAATAACAAAAGACAAAAAAAAACAAAGTATGGAAAGGCTTGCTCTTTGAAAGAAAAGGGTGATAAAGCACACACCTGGCTTAGAGCACTCAGAGTATTTAAAGCAGTAACTTGCATTTTGACCTCAACTTCCAGAACCCATGGCTCACGGGTTCATAAGCCAAAGAACGCCTGAGGTGGTTTGGCCTAGAAACATCTCCTTAGCATAAAAGAGAAGTATGCTTTAATATTAAATTTAACTACAGTAAGTATTTTTACTTTGGCACTGGCACAAATCTTGTGTGTCATGACTTCTGAGTTGATAGGACTAAGAGAAACTTAGAGCTGCTGCAGTAGAAAAGACAAGTTGGTTTTGCTCCTGGCTGTCAATGTGCTGCAGAGATGGCTGTGGCTTGCTTTCTGCCTGGACCCTTAGGGAATTCTATTAGCAGCAATCTAAAATAAATTTTGACGTGTGTTGGCAGCTGCTGTTCCTCTCCTAGAGCTGTCAAGAGGTGATGTGTTAATTGTGTGTTTCTCTTATGGACTCAGACTTTTTTTTTCTTGTTCCAGGTGCTTGGTTCGCTTTTCTATGCCTACTACATCTTTGTGAGACTCTGCATTCCTCTGTTTCATAACAGTAGTCAAGAAACCTTCAATCTTCGAGGGCTGGTCCTCTGTATCTTCAATTCCATTCTGCCAGGTAAGACCCGGATTCATGAGTGACTGTATCTTTCTGGAAAAGGTGGAAGGAAGGGGCAAGTGCTTCATATGAAATGCATTAGTGACAGCAAAAATCAGCAGAGAAGGTCTTGTGGGCAGACTCCAGTGTTATGGTGTTAAACTTTAGAGTCAGCATGACAAAATAAAAGCTTGGGTTTGAATTTAACTGTCTTCAAAGTTCTAGGCTCTGTAGCAACTTTGATATTTCCCTCTGGGGTAACCATGACCTGGTGTGGTGAGAAAATGAAATGTTTTCACCCTTTTGTATAGGTAGCAGAAAGCTCATCTGTGTCAATACCTATAAGAACAGTCTTGACTGTTATGTGTTCACGCTTATAGCTGAGAGAAAGCACTACAAAACCAGTCTGAATCTACCTTGTTTCTAGGTGTCCTGATTCTCTTCCTGGTTTTCTTTGCATTCCTTCACTGTTGGCTTAATGCATTTGCTGAGATGCTGCGCTTCGCAGATCGGATGTTCTACAAGGTAAGAAGCAGGGGTTATACTTTATCACACAAGCTTTATAAGGGTTCTAAAATTAATTTTCCTAATGAAAAGGAAAGATAAGGAAACCAAAGATTGTTTTTCCCAACAAAGCATCCACAGGGTTTTGCTTGTCTTACGCTGTTAAGGCTTACGTTTGTTGCTGTGCTGTAGAACAGATCTGATTTCTGTTTGGCAGTCTGAATTCTTTTTAAGGTAATATATCCTGTGCACAACAGAACCAGCCACCAGACCCATCCAGTAACTCTGTCAACACTCTTTTTATTCTTTTATCATCTCAGCTAGCACAGTTTGGGATAAAACCAAATTTTGATCTACAGAGTAGAATGTTGAAAGTGCAGTGGAATGCATTATTTCACGGTGCAACTTGTTATATTAGCTTGGTATTATTTTGATCAATATTTTTCAACTTGATATCCCAGAAAAGACTTGTAGAATGTTTTATGATTGATTAGATTTATACTCTTTTCAACTGTGCTTTCAGGACTGGTGGAATTCCACTTCCTATGCAAACTACTACCGAACCTGGAATGTGGTAGTACATGACTGGCTCTATTACTATGCCTACAGGGACTTCCTTTGGGTGAGTAACAAGCAGATGTATTCTTGTTAACTGAACATTTAACCACTGAGCAAGACAGTACATTTAACAAGATACAGCGTCACTGACCATTGAGAAGCACAAAAATGTCTTGCCTCAGCTGTTGTGGGTAGCCACTGTGGTTTTTAGAGATCTGTTGCTCATTTCTAAATCCTTAATAGGCATAAAATGTGGGTCTGAGATGTAAGAGTGTAAGGATTAACTCAGTAATATGAGCTGATGTTGCAAAATTTTGATGGGCTGTTTTAGATATTTCATGAATGGGCTCAACCTGACTACTAATGCAGAATACCAGAAATACACCTGAAGAAGAACACCTAAATTCCAAGGTGCTCTGCAAAGAACTTAGCATTTTATTTTGCCTGGAGGAGGCCTTCCTTAGTTCATGTTTTAAGAAAAAAAAAAATACCACCCCACAACCAAAACAATGTTGAAACAACAAAACTAAAACCACAGCAGAATAGCTTGTAAGACTTGTGTATTCTTCTCTCTTCCAGTTTTTTGGTAAGAAGTTCAGAGCAGCAGCTATGCTGTCTGTCTTCACAGTATCAGCTGCTGTACACGAATATGTTCTGAGCATCTGCTTCGGCTTCTTCTATCCAGTTCTCTTTTTCCTGTTTATGTGCTTTGGAAGTAAGTTCCCAGGAGAGAATATATGAATGGGTTGTGGGGTTTGTGGGTTTGGTGGTGGTTTTTTTTTATTCAAACAAATCTGCTTTGCGCTTCTGATACTGGTGCCAGTTAGTGCCTAGAGGATAACACACAGAACTGTTTCTTGTCCAAGAGTTGCAATTGTGGGTCCAAACTTTGTGAATGGATTTTTGCAGCCAAGTACCTCAGTAGATACACATATACACACAGTGGGTTTGCAAGCTCGGGACTCAGATGAGCAAGGTATGGGTGGGGAGGGAGAGCTATACATACATACATACATATACTGCTGTTCATGACATTCATGACACACTGTATGTATTTTAATAGCGCTGCTTCCTGTTTGCCAAGCTGTAGATGAATTGCTGTATGTCAGCAAGTTGGAAATCATAGTGTGAGACAGGTATTACATTACTGCTGCAGTGAGGAGCAGAGCCCCTTTAGAAGTTAAAGCTCTTGCATTTCATTTTGGGTTTTGAGCTAGAATGAGTTAGAGGGCTCTAATAAGCTCTAGGCCAACTCTGCCAGCATGTCATGGTCACCAGCGTAGCACGAGCAATATTGAACCCCAGAGGCATACAGCCGGGCCAACTTGTTGACAAGCTTATTGGAAGTAAATGTCAGAATCATCTCTTAGTATTTGCTTTGCTGCTGAGCATAACCAGATTTTCTTGCACTATACTGGCCTCAGAGCAGCCTTGTTGCTTCAGAGATTAAGTGAAGGGAGGGAAAGATCCAGTGAAATCAGTGGATCTTTGATTCTTTAATCCCAAGTTTGTTTCTGAACAACACTTCTTGTTTCATCTCTTCCCAGTGGTCTTCAACTTCATCCTCAATGACCGTCGGAAAGGGCCCATCTGGAATGTGATCATGTGGACTTCCCTTTTCCTGGGTCAAGGTGTCATCATTTGCCTCTATAGCCAGGAGTGGTACGCCCGCCAGTACTGCCCTGTGCAAAATGTGAGTGACTGACCTTTTCCTGTGGGGTCGCTGTCCTTTCTTGCTGTGGGGACAGGGCAGATGTTAAATGGCACAAGCCTTTCTGGCAGTGTGCTCTTCATCAAGAGTTATTTAGCCTAGAAACTGTAGAGCATCTAGGAAAGCTTTTTTGAACAAAAGTGCTTTCATCAGTGCTCTTTCTATGCCGATGGTATTCCACTACTTGAAAATGAGGGTGTTTATCCCACATCTCTGAGGACATAAGTGACTACTTGAGAGTTTGCTGGGCCATTCAGGTTGCATGAATGGAACTGCAGTGTGTAGCCAATGAGGTCAAGAGAAACACTTCTGGAAGGCCCACAAAAACTGAGCCTATTGTGCCTTTCCCAGGCTAGAGTGGGTGGCAGTGAGAACTGGTTGCCTATAAATGGTCAGTTTGGTTTGTGGGTATTACTTTCTGACTTACAACTGATTTTTTTGATATTGGATTTTGTACTACATAAAAGTTCTTGCTGTCCTAGCTAATTTCCATTTTAACCAAAGGTGTCTTCAGGCAAACTCTATTTTAAATTTGGTTCTCCTCACTTAAGAGTTTGCCATTGTAAATGACTGGCTTCTTGATACAGTATGCTACTAAAAACAGCATTTAGCTGATCTGTCAGAACTAGGGATAAGTTGGATAGCAGGCAAACGTTGTGACTGTAGCTACGCTTCTACATGATGTTTTGTGAGGACAAGAGTAGGGTTGCAGGATGTGAAAATGCAGTTTGATCTTTCTTGTTGGGGAAGTTTGACTTCAGCAAAGCACACCACAGCTGGTGCTGTTTGCCTGTGACTGATGTATTGCTCCTCTGTGTTTTGCAGCCCACGTTCCTGGACTACTTAAAACCACGCTCATGGTCATGTCATATGAAGATGTAAAAATGGTATGCTCTGGCCATGTCATCATCGCAGAAGATGAGAATTGTCCTCCAAGTATTTGGACCAATGACCTAACTCACTATGGACTTTTTCTAAGGGAAGTTGTGCCTCCTGATTATTGGGGAGAAACTGTAATTTTTTTTAAACATTACTGAGGCAAACCAGTTGACCTGGATTGCAACAGGCTTCATAGGCAGCATTTACTACATGCTGTCCCACTTTGAGCCATTCTCCTGCCAGTAAAGCATTGAGCTGATGGTGGAATCTACCGGAATCCTACTCATCCAGGGGTCCCCCAAGTTGCTGCTCTTCTGGACAATAGATAGTCAGATTTGCTAGTAGCTCATTGTTGGCGTCCGTCCATTTTCCTTAGCCACCCCTTTGCAATCTTTTTTTTTTTCTCTCCCTTTTGGTAATGGGATATCTGCAAAACTTCTCTTCTTTGTGATCCTGTCTGCTGCTATGACCCAGACAATGGTAGAGCAACAGGGTATTTGCCTCCTTGCTCTGAAAATAGCCAAAGTATTCCTGGATGGCTTTGAACTGCATTCTACCTATGTTGGCTGCCTACAGATTTAAAATGAGCAGAGGAAGAGGGGATTATCAGTTTACTTGTGGCTGCATTGGAGAATCAGGTTCGGAAGCAGGGCACGGTGTGTGCAGTCTTTATTTGGCTTCTTACACTGAAAATTTATGTTTTCTCTGTATTCATTAGGTTCCTAACTGACTTACAGCATTTTGTTCTCTGAAGGCCTTTGTGACTTGAATAGTTTTTCTTCTAGCTTTTCCTTTCTCTTGCTCCAAATAACCAATTCTTTTAACACAATTAACTTGTGAAGGAGCTTTTGCTTTAAGCAGGTGCTTTAAGGTGTACAAGTTAAGGCTTTTTTTAGCGTTGAAAGGTCTGAAATACTGTGGCCCAACTGTAAGAAAATGCAATCGGGTTTACAGATACGTAGTGCATTCTCACCTGAGCTGGCTACATCCAGCCCAATACACCAGCACATCTCGGTGCCTCTCACCAACGCGTGCTGTAGCAGCTTCTGCCACTGTCGGTGGAAGACGAGGGTTGATGCAGTGGTTGGAGTCAGAGCTGCTTCTTCATCTGCCTGTGTCTGCCCTTATGTCAGTGGGGACTTCAGTGAAAACCAGTTTCCTAGGCATTTCCCTCCTCTTTCTGAAGAGGTAGGGCATCCTCCCGTACGCACTGCTAAAGGGAAATGCGTTAAGTGAATTTGGTGTTTCAATAGCTATTAATTAGGCAGAATCTCTTCAGTTTTCTTGTTCTGCCAGACGCTGAGCACAAAAGGGAACTTACACATTATGTGGGTACGTATCTCTCCAGTTTTACTGGGGCAGTAACCTCCTGTTACTGGAGAGAGAGGGTGACCAGATAGAGGTACCTTAACTTTGGTCACAGGGATTTCTGAATTACTCAAATGTTCACTTTTTCAATGCACTTTTCAGTAATAGCTTTTCCTTACTGATCTACAGCCCTAGGTATTGGATACCAGCAGTATTGGGGCTGTTAATGGACTTGTCTCCCAGTCTACTTAAAACTGTGGGGTTTGGTTTGGGCTTCTATTTTTACTAACCCCAGTCACAAGTAACTTCATGAAAGCCACGCAATACTTACAGTCTTCCAGGTCTTTGGTTTCTTGTAAGAAGGTATCTGGCCATTCAGAAAGGACATCATTTCAGGTCAAATTTGCCAAATACAGCATTTCCATATGTGGCTCTACTCTAAAATATCTCCTACAGGGACTTGTTTGCTGAAACGGTGAAACAGTGAGGTTAATTTCAGAGGAAGGAGTTAATGTATATACAGAAACTTGGCAGTATTAGTATAAAAAATCCTGAGAATCCAATGGGTTTCTTTCTTCTTGTTTGATTAATCCTAAATCTTTCACTTTTTACCTTTTGTGGGAAGAAGGGACAGAAGGGCTGGGGCAACTAAGCCTCCTTTTTTTAAAAAAAACACAAACAAAACCATCCCACCCTTTGGCCAAACAGCTTTGTCATCACCTTAACGTAGGATGAAATTCAGTCCAGTACTTCTCAGTTGTGGTGCTCAAAACACTTACGTATGGCTGTAATTGCACTCAGATGGGGTGTGATGGACTGGGGACTTGATTTGTCTTCCTGATGCCCGTGTCAGGTCTTGCTACTGTCTCAGTGTTCTCGAAGCGAGATCAAATCATGGCACTTTGTGCCAAGTTTTGGTGTTTCCCTCGCAGCTGGCACCTTTATACTCCTAATAAAGAACATCAGTGTTTACTGTGTTAGCATCCTGAGTGTTTGAAGCCTCAGGGCTTGAGCATCTGGCAAGCAAAAGGCAACCAGTAAGGGATGTTCAGCTGTTGGAACTAGTCTTGGTTTTTGATGAGCTGAGGTTTTTAGCCTTGTAGATCAAGGCATCTGGCAACTGTGCTGTCCGGGCATTAATAATCGGGGGTGCTTTAAATTTCATGGGTTTTTTAGATTGCTTTTGAACGTGGGCTTATTTTAACTTTACTCAAGAGTACTGGAGGGGAAATACTAAGTCTTTTGCACATTGGTTGTTTAATTAAAGTCAATTATACCATGTTTGTTTGAGTTTCCTTAGGCTGCGAGTGCCAGAGATAGCAGTATGGTGTTCTGGACAATAGTGAGGATGCTGAGGTTCACAGCCTGCCCTTTACAAATTCTTAATAATAGTATATACTGTTTCCTGTGGTTCTTTCCAACAGAAGAATTGTGCAGCTTGCTTCCATGGTAACTCCCTCAGTTTTGAGGTGGGAAGCTTTGGAATGGCAGCCAGTACAGCTGCAGCTCCTTGCTCAATAACATCACAAAAATCAGTATTAATATGGTGAAACGTGTCCTGGTTTTCATGCAGATAACAGTTTGTTCTCAGGACGACTGAGCCTCTGCAGAGTCTTCATGCCTAGTACGTCCTTTCTGTTGGGATATTTCACTTCCAGCCTTCAGAGGTGAGGCAGTCCTGCCTCTGAGCTGCCAACTGTGTGCTCTCCCGTGACAGCCGTCTGAGTAAGGCACGTGCTACGTGCTGTGGGGGGGGAAGTCATGATGTGTTTGGTTGTTTGTTGTTTTGGTTGCTTTTTTTAAACATGAACTGGCATGGTTGATGTGGCCTGCTAAAGGAAACCTGAACTGCTTGAGCTTCTGCCTTCTGAATGTAGATGGGCTAGAAGGACGGCGGTCCAGCCTGAGCCGTGAGCAAGTCTGTCCACTCTGCAGCATCAGGACTCCGAACCATCTCCCCACAGTGCCTCCGAGCCAGCCCACTTCAGCCTCCTCTCTTCTCCCTGTGCTCGCAGCCGAGGCCGAGAAGCCATTGCTGTCCCTTCACCTGCGGTGGCAGGGGAGAGGGCGCCCAAGCAGAGCTGTGCACGGGCTGGGGCCTTGGCACCAGTGGTTCCCTGTACGCAACCTGTACTGTGTTCTGTCATGCAGAAGAGCTGTTTATAATCTACTGTATTACAGGAGTTGAAATATATTTTGCTATTAGGGGAGGAAAAAAAATTGGCTTGGCCTGTTTCTTCTCTGCGGCTCCTGATTTTGGGGGGTGGAGGGGGGGGGGGCGGGGAGGGAGGGATGTTGTACAGGAGCTGGGGGCAGGGTGGTTCTCCTGGGAAGGTGGCTACTCTGGGGAGAAGATGTGGGTCAGAGCCTTGTGGGGCTGGGGAGAGAGGGAAGGAGGGAAGGCATCTCTGTGTTGCGGTGAGAGCCCTGTGTTTCCATGGTGATAGAGCCATGGAGAAGCTCCTCTGGCAGGTAAGGCCTGGCAGGAATGGCAGGGGTGTCCCTGGCACAGCCCCCTCCCAGCCCCCCTGGATGGGGCTCAGAGTCTTCCCCTTTCCAAGGGCAGGGAGGGGAGAGGGATGGAGACAGGCAATGCTGCGGCAGGCCCAAGCCTGGAGGTACCAGGCAAGACCACTGGAGGGTGGGGAGGAGATCTCCATGGCTGGGTGTGTAGGAGGAACCTTTTACACAAGCCCTTCTTCAGGTCCTAAAAAGCCAGCAGGAAACGCCAGAGCTAAATACCAGCTGCGAAGGGTAGTTGGGGTTTCAGAAGCTGGGTGTCGGCCATCCCATCTCTGCCGGAGGAGGGAGCATCCTTGGAAGAGCTGGAGAAGAGTGTGCAGAAAGACTTGATAGCTCTTGCAACAGACCTGAGTTTCTAACCTCTCCCAATTTAAGGCATGTTAAATTGGAGCAACTGCCAAATATATATCATGTTGATGACTTCTCCCTTTATTTTGGGCCTGAAAAGGGTCTGTGCGCCAAGAACTTAATGTGATATTGTCCAGCTGTGCACCACATGCTCTGAAGTCAAATCTTCTCTGTGTCCTTAAACCGCAGCCACTGCAGAACAGCACCATCAATCTTCCCATCCCCTCTGGTAGGAATATCGTGTGCTGCCAAACTGAGCTGTTAAAGGCAGAAAAAAGAAAGTTTTTAGCAAATGATTATGTTTTCTTTGCAAGAAAAACCATTTACGCAGCAAGACAAGAAACTACCTGGCAAGATTACTCCTAGATTATACCTACACCCACAAATGTGTATCTGAAAGCAAAGAAACGTTGTTAACCTAATTAGAAACCACAGTACACAAGGATACAACTGATAAGGAGGTCAACAAGTTTTAATACAAAGAGCATTTATAAAGAGCAATATCTATTGGCAAGGCTAGGGGCGGGGGGAAAGGTTTCAGATGAGAATTCATGGAGATTATGAAACTATTTTTTTTTCATTAGAAGAAAAAGCGGTAAGATTAATAATTGGAGACATACAATTAAATGTATAAAAGAAGCAGTTGTGCTTAGTAGATGGAAAAACAAGCATCCCTATGGAAGATGTAGCAAACATTGAGGGGCTTCTTCCCAACTGATCCCAACTGAGGTACCTGGTGTCCGGCATAAGGGGCTTCACAATAAACAACAACAACAAAAAAAGCCCTGTTAACCCTGCGAAGTATGAATTCAGTTTTCGTTCTTTCTAGATCCATCTGTTAGTGTGCGTTTCCTCAGTGAAGCATTAAAATAAAACAAGCTTTCAGCATGCCCAGAAGGGGAATGCCAGCTCCTGGACCAAAAGCCGAGGACCGGCCAGGTAGGGCTGGGCTGGAGGCTGCCCTGGGGGGGTCGTATGTCCAATTCTCCATCCTTCCAGCTCCCCTTTAACAGTGGGATGCTTCTCTGCGTTAGTTAGGCAATTAACTGGTATTTTAGGGTGTTAATATCTTTGCAGAAAGCCGACTGCTGGCAGTCTATAGGAAGGGAAATGGCTTTACAGAAACGTGCGCTTCAGCTGGTTACAGCATCTCTTGGCGTCTGCGTAGCTGGCAGCTTGGCACAGTTGTGCAACTAGTGCTTTATCTCCTATAGTCAGGAGGTAACTGTTCTAGGCTTCACTGAAGAACTAACAACTGCTAAAAACGGGATTAGCTGCCTGTGTTTTAGATGGAGTTGATCCTGCTTTGGGATAAAGGAGCAAACATCTTGTCGTGGCTTTTCTCAGCCCTGTAGTTTATCATCGCTTTTGCTTTCTCTTTCACCAGCAGAAAAAATGCTGTTGACATGCTGTTTTCCAGAGATCCCCAAGCTGAGGGGTACCTCAAAGATGCTTGACTGCATCAGGCCTGTTCCTTCCTCCCGGGAGCACAGATTTGTTCCAGAAGAGGTTTTCCGAAGCCTGACCTGCGCCAGCAGGTCTCTCTACAGCCCAAAGCACACACGGTCCCTGCAAACCACCAAAACCCCTGCGGGCTTCAGGGTGAGTGCGTTTCCGCCTCCTGCCTTTTCTTCTCCAGAATTGTCTGTTTGTTCCCTGCACAAAAGAAAAGTTTGCCAACCTCGTGAGATTAAATTTAATCTTATATTGCATCTCTTTCCTGAGGGCGCTGTTTGATGCAGATCCAAAGTGCTACCTTCCAGGGCCAGTGAAACCTCCTCCTTGTACTCTGGTGCTGCTCTGAACCCCTCGCCAAGGCCATGGTGTTGTCCCCACCCATTCCTCTAGCCCCAGGAGAGAAATAATGATGCGGAGCTTGTTTAGACAGCCACCCTGACCTCTTCCCGCTCCTTGGCGTGTTTCTCGCTAAGAAGTGACAGCCACGTGTGCCTTGTCTGCAGGGCTGCCTGCAACCCCCAGATCGGCTTTGGCATTATCCTAATCGTCGGAGCAAGTTCAGACACCTGACAGACCACCCTGTCAGTTTGACAGGCGCTGGAAGGTAAGTAAAGAAAGGGATCAGGAGCCCAGGGTGATGGAAAGACATTAGAGCTGAGAACGCAGAGCTAGATCTCTCCCTTGGTCTTTTTTTTTAACGGTAGGTGGCTGTGCTGCCTAATGCGGCTGGATGAACAGACCAGGCTGGAGAGATTCAAGGGAAAGATGTTTTGTGCATAATAAATAAAAGAGTTGCTAAGTGAGCAATTCTTGGAACTATCCTTCCCAAGGGTAGTAGTCTCACAGGGATGCTCTGTGATCCATGATTAAGAAAAGAAGCTCTTCTGGCTTTAATAGACTTAGCAGGGAATAGCTTTACACTTCTTTGTAAATAAGCGATGCTTTGGGGTGCTGGGAAGTGAAAAATGTTTTGCTCTTGCTCAGATGTTGGATATGTGTGTGACAGGGCATTGGCAGCAGATGTGAAAAATGGATAGGCGATGCCTAAAAACCACCAATCTGTCTCAAAAACATGGTATCATCTGTCTATTTTGGCCCGGGGAGGGCGTCCTGGCAGTGAGCCTGGCCTTGGGCTGAGCAGAACAAACTCGTGCATGGTTTAGGCTGGAGGTTGGTGGGTTGCTTGTGAGGTGGGTCAATGAATGAGCTCTCCCCCTCCATTTCAGGGATGTCTCTTACCTGTGTGATGTTGCAACTGGCCAAGGAGCTAAGGAAGCAATGCTTAACAGAAGCTCTTTTTGTGAGGGTCATCAGGACCGGAGAGGGAGCCGTGGTATAGTCCCACATCCTCCTGTGAGTGCTGTCATTCAGATGTTTTTCAGTGTGTATCACTACCTGGGAGAAGGGAGGCCCTTACACACGTTATCCTGGTCCTAAAACTCATCAGGTCTCCTTGCGTCTCACAGCTCCCTGGCTTCTCTGCCGCAGTTCGGTGTTAGTCATTTCAATCTGCTTTTGGAGGGAGATTGTTTGTCAGGCTCTGGATGTGTGGAGCAGAAAAGGGAAAAGCAGCATGAAAAGACACCACATGAGCTTCCCTCTCCCGGCTACCAAACCTGGCTCCTCTTTGGG
The DNA here is from genome assembly GCA_025769975.1 of Gallinago jamesoni. Lineage (NCBI taxonomy): Eukaryota > Metazoa > Chordata > Aves > Charadriiformes > Scolopacidae > Gallinago > Gallinago jamesoni. The sequence continues at coordinate 1,806,955 of JAOQGH010000004.1, forward strand.
AAGGAACTAGGAGTTCGCTCACATCTTTTATGCTGATGTTTCATGCTCTCTTTCTTTTCCATCCCCAGCGAACCACCCTGGCAGATAGTCTGGTTCCCAAGGAATTTCACATCGTGAAGAACAGGGGAGTTTTGCCCTTGAAGTACTTCGATGAGTGAGTGGTTTCTGGTTTACAAGGGTTTGTCTTCAACTCTTCAGAATGGGGGGGATAAAGTGATCTCACCACTCTCAGGGTTTTTTGTTTCCTTGCTCGTTCGTTTGCAGTTTTTTGTTTTGTTTTAATTTTTCAGGCTGTGAATTTTGAATTGAGTGAATTACCAAGCCTTGTCCACAAAAGGCTACTGAGACTCTCCTTGGTATCTCTGGACAACTTCCTAAATTTAAAGGAGATTCTTTCTCATTGTTCAAGGATTAAAATACTAAGATTAAGAGTGAAATCCTCACAGCTTCTTTGCCAACATGATGTAACAGAACACTGTCTTCTTATTTTGATGGTCTCCTATGATCAGTCTCTGGGTGGTTGTGATGTGGATGTGGTGCTTTTAAATTTTCAAACCTATTGTTCACCTTTTAGCCAAGTACCATGGCAGGTCTTAAAGGGTTCTTAAAGGTTCCTACAAGATTTGTGTTGTTGGTGGCGAGGAGTTCTGGCTGGGGGAACAGGTGCAGGAGGTCCAATTCTCACGTTAGGCTCTAGATGGTCCCACTGAAGAGCAGCCCAGTAGAGCCTTCTCTGACTCTCCAACCTGCATCAGCTTGTATATGGGACAAAGACTGAAGGGATGAGTGAGTCCCCAGAGCACTGGAAGGATTGCTTTCTAATCAAGTTCTGACATTTATGTTGATTTCAGTAAATATACAACACTGCTTGAAGACCGTGAAAAGAAACTACGGCTGTTCCCATCCATGTAAGTATTGCTCTGCATTGGGAAAAAAAAAAAGCTGTTTGAATTTCATTTCCTGGAAAAATATCCTAATGTGCTATACAGAATAATGAGGTGTCTCTTTCCGATCTGTCAGGAAACCTTCTGGGAGGTTAGAGGTCATCCAGCTGATGGAGGTGATGGATAGCATGTTGGAAAAAGCTGGAGTAGACAAGCTAATCAGAGTAACAGGACCTTTACAGGTAGATAACTCATTTGGACCCAAACAACTTCCTTGTACCCAGAAAAATAACATCCTGTTTTCCCCAGTGTTTATCCTTGCTGTGCTTAAGGGGCCTCCAAGCAGGTAGTTTCTGCCCAAGCCAGCTGTCTGTAGGTCCTGTAACAACCAGGGGTCTCCTCTCCTGAGCTTCTGTTCATCTTCACCCGATCCACAAAGAACAAACAGTTATCTTGGTGGTGTAGGAAATACATTTTTTTGGCAAAAATGCCAGAAAGGAGTGCATTTGGCATTATTACTACGGAGGAATGAAGGCAGCTCTTCATTGGGAGACAGGCTGCTGTGTTACAAATTGGGCCATTGGAAACCTTCATACACCTAAAAAACAGATGTCAAAGAACTTCTGTACCTTGCTTGGACTTATTTTCTGTTATTCTTGCACAATAATGGAGAAAGTTTAAATGGATGGGAAAGGATTTCTGAAAAATGTGGAGCATTGCCTCAGCAGGAGCCCCGGCTGGTATTACCACAGAAGCTCCCATGGATGTTGACAGGAGAGCAGTCAGGATAGTGCATAACATGTTTGAAAACAAACCTGTGAATGCATGCAGAAAGGCTCTTTCCCTTCTCCTTTATATCTTTAGTAGTGTTTTGCCCTCAAAGGGAAACCTCCTTCAGAAGAAATGACAGATCTGCGCTAACCTCTGTTGGTAAAGGCGTAGACTGGCCACGCTCTGCAAGGCTGTGATTTTTCTTGCCTTTTTTGCCAGCTGCACAACGTGCTGGAGCTGATGAAGGCAGAGCAGAACATCTACAATATTGTTTTCCATGAGCTGATTCGGCAGGTCAGCGTGGACTGCACAGAGAGAGGACAGCTGCTTTCAAAGCTCAGGTCACCATTAGCCAACCACCCTTAATCCCCCTCTGATTTATGCCAGTGTTCTACTGGGAGTAGCATAAGACAGTGCATATTGTTCCTAATGCCCTTGCCCAGCAAAGCTAGCCCGTTCCAATGTAATCGGTGTGGGATCTGATGCCAGGCGTGAAATAGGATTATCCTGCAGTTAACAACCAGGGCTAATGAGCCTCTGTTAGGTAATCTGGAGCTTGAAGTTGGTGGCACTGTCTGGGCACCTTGTTGGTGTGACATTCAATAGAGGTTTTCACACATAGAATAGCTGGTACTTCCCTCACAGCTGGTGTTCCCGTGCTCAGATTACCACTAAATGTAGCAAATAAATCATTCTAGAGTGTTTAAAATCCCCAGTCCAAACACTCGAAAGACTGCCTTCTGGATAGCTTTCTGTACAGGGAAAGGAAAGGATCTTCAGGTAGGGAAAGACTGCACTCTCAGGTAAATACCTTTTTTAACTCTTTTTACTGCAGGCAGAGATACGTGGGACTCCTGGAGCGGATCCCTGAACAGATGAAGATCCTCTACAAAAACATGATGGCACAGCGGTTGGTGAACCAACATATTACAGAAGACCTACTCTGTTTTAAAGAAAATGTTGAACAGCTGGCCAGGTATGATCCTGGTATGGCCAGGTCCCACCTGATCTCTATGCCCTACGCTTAGTCTGTTGATTTTGTTCAGTTTTCTCATCTTCCTCCCATAGGAGCAGGATGACAGTGTTATGATTTGAAGCAGAGCAACAGCGACCACACTAGAGCCTCCTCACACTCTCACTGCACTCTCTTAGTGCCAAATAATATCAAAACCACCTCCTTTTCTTAGCACGCTGGAGGTTCATTGGTGGGCGATTGCAGAAAGGGGTTGTTGGAGCAACATGCTTGGAAAGAGAAGGTCGTCAAGATGCCTTTCACCCCTACAGTGAGATGATTGTGTAGGAGGAAGAGAGCCTTGCATGATAGCGTAGGGCCCACCAGTTTGTGTCTGCCAGGTTAGAGACCGTTGGGTTGAGCTGAATTGCATTAAGACTATTTCGTGCTGTTTCAGAGAGCTGTGTGAGGTACAAGAACATGACCGCAAGGTGACCAAAGAAGCAGAAAAAGCTCAAGAGGAGCTAGCTGCAGGCATGCAGGAGGCTAAGGCGAGTGTAAAGTAAGTTGCTTTCGAAGTTGAGGTTGTGAGAGTTCTGCAGCGTGCTGGTATCATTCTTTTGGGGTGGTTGGGAAGGAAAGGCGAGGACTGATTTCCTTCTGGGGAAGAAAACTTCACCATAAATCCTAAACTCCTCAAAGGCATAGAAAGCTGTTCAAAACTTTTCTTGTTTTATGGCACAAAAGCTGCATTCATTGCTCAGGTGCTGGCATCCCCTTTTCTTCACCCCACATTCACTGCTGGTGAGCTCATCATAGTCTAGCAGATCCTGCAGCTCTGAACATCTGGACATCCTCTGATACCTAAGAAATTGAGGATTTAGGTGGTCGGTATCAGAGTTGTGGTGAGTTCTTAGGCAGATGAATTCACTTAGAGATTTGTATTCATACTGGTTGGACACTCACAATATAACAGAAAGGTGTTGTAGGGAAGCAGGGAAAAGGACCTGTGAATTTACAGGCTGTGCAAGAGGTGACTGAGGAAGGAAGGAAGGAGGAAGAGGCAATAACTAAGAAAATCCTTGGGAGAAAGACATTAAACATGGATGAGAAACACAGGTACACATATTACATTGTCTTTCCCTTCTTCTAGCCTTTTGGAAGAGTATCGGGAGTTATATGAGCTACAGAGAAGACGACTGGAAGAGCAAGTTCTGCTGGTTGCCCAAGAGAGAGACATTTGGAACTCAGCAGCATATGACCTGGCTCTGAAGGTGGGTGCAGGAGATCAGTCATACATTGCAAAGCATAAGCCATCATAGCTAGCAGTCTTGTTCCAAAGGCAGATTTCATACCAAGGAATGTTTCTATTCAATTCAATTCGGTAGTAACACATCTCATACTTGCCCTGACCTCATTTCCCAAGGTCTGTTGCATTTCACATGTGTGGTTTTTAAATAGAAAACAGTTAATTTATACACCATTTCTGGTACCAATCTCCAGTTTGTGCAGGAAGAACGTCTTTGAAATTAATATTTCCATTCAGAGATGGGTTTGACTAAAACGTTTCCTTTTCTCGTAATTTAGAATATCATAGCCAGATTCCTTACGCTTCCTCATAATATCATTCTTGGTTAATTCTGTGATTCCCTGTTTTGTGTCCCCCTTGTTTGTGATCTCCTGCTTTATCTTGTTCAAGTATAAAAGCTGTTCACAGAACTTCTGGGGCTGTTGGGGAGATCAGAGGTTTAATTGTAAGGAAAGTGGACTCAACCAATTGATCTCCATTTCATTTATGGTAAAGCTCCTGTGTTACTGCCAGGTGTCTCTCCTCTCAGGAGAAAACAGGGCAGATAACCATGTTTCTTTCAGATAATAGACAGAAACCAGCTCACATTGGTTCGCAGGCTTCACGTTAGTGGAAGCATACTGACCAACATCCTCAAGCATTTCGTAGTCCTCCTGGCCTCAAAGGTAGGGGCCCGTCTGCGATGGGTACTTGTTCAAAGTGTGTGTATGCGTGGTTTATGTAGCTCTACAGCTCTCAGTAAAGCATTTGGTACTTCAGTTGTTATTTGAACTTTCAAATCTTGGTCTAGTTTCAAACAAGCATTAAAACTTGAAAGAGTTCACTCCCTGCTTTTCTCTCTTTACTCCATGCCCCTCTTCTCTACCCCAACTTTTTCTTTCTCCTCTCTTTCCTCTTTTTCTTTGTGGCTTTCTTCCTTCTCCCCGATCCTTCTCCATAAAACCAAAACAGATCCAGGCTAGTGTAATTTTGGCCTCCTAGATATGGGGCTGCATGTTATGTCAGTCGCATACAAGCAAGAGGGAGTCAAATGCTCAGTTCTGGCATGCCTGGGGAGGGTGAGCCACCCTAGTCCTGTCTCAAAGGGTTTGGGAGGGCTGTGCTGCGGAATTACAGACATTTCCCAGATCTCTGATACGTACATATCTCAAAATAGCTAGGGCAAAGGGAGAATTCCTCCAACTTGGGTCAAAATAATCATGACAACAGTCCCTTTTCCCACCCTCTTGCCCAATGCATGCAGGACACGGGAGACTTGGCTGATCTGCAGGAAGAGACCGAGCAGTTCAGGGAGAGGCTGGGTCATGTTGGAGCAGAAATAGAGCGTTCCAAGGAGTCCAGCCTGGGGAAACTGCACACTGTCTGCAGCAGTCTCAACAAGTGGCTTCAGTACTTCCATTGCAGTGACTTGTGAGTGGCCCAGAGGGACTGGGGTTAGCAGTTGACTCCCTCAACCTTTGCCTTGTGACAGTAGGTCTCGCCCGTCCACCGCAAAGCGTGCGCTGATTCTCAGGTGCAGTGAGATTTGGTGCCCTTTGCACCATCCCTCGCTGCTCCACTTTTCTCTTCAATGAATATATTTTGATAGTCACATCCCTAATAGTAACTCCAAAGAGATAGTGTGGGTTTGTGGTTTAATTCAGTGGAGCAAGGATTGTACCCTGTGAACTGGAGTGTCCTTTTTGCTGCTGTCGTTGCTATGACAGAATTCTGCTATTTGCTTTGTTTTAACTTGAATGCACACACGGTAATGCTTCAACATAGCACTTAGTTCTCTGATGCATTGGAAACAAAATGAGACTGTGACACATGATGTTTCAAATCCAAAGTAATTTTTTATGTTAAGGTGATTATATTTTGCAGGCTTTTTGTTAGTTCATTGTGATATATTGAATGAAACAAAGTATAAATGCAAGTAAAAACCACAAAATATACATGTGTGCATTAACAAAAGACACCACTTTATAGTTTTCAATCAGAGAGTTAATAATGTCTGATTTTTTTGATATGTGCTTTGATTTTAATCTTTGCTGGAAGTAACTTATTTTCTTAACTGACACCCAGTGTCTGCATTGTGCTACGTGAGAGAACAAAAATCTCTAGTTGAGGAGGGCCTAGTGGGTTTTAGTTCTCTTTTGAGTTACAAATTGTGTCACAAATTTGGTATATATCTTTAAAGATTAAAAAAAAGAGTATGTCTTTACTCTTGGTTTTACCTTGTCTACTAAAGGAGTTTTTCCTCTCATCTCTCATTCCTTCTTTCCCTCTGCTTTAGCTCCTCTCCAATGAATGAAAAACTATTGGATGAAATCCTGCAAGATATCAAGAACATGATAAATGTAAGATTTTTGGCATTTGGACGTATTATTAGATACCACCATAGATACCACATACAGTGGTATCTGCTCAGCAAATTACTGTATGTTAGCTGAGCCACAGCGAGTATTTATGCCCATCACAAATGTGAACAAAAACACATTAGCTCAAATCTTTTGTGCAGAAGCTTAAGCTAACTATCTACATGGTTCGGCCAGTGCATTAAACTTATCCATGTGTTGAGCACCATATGATGACAGCTCTGCTGACTGATAAATGACATTAATCTGTAGAAACGCTCAGAATTGTTCCCAATAAGTTTCCTGATTATTGTGCTATTTACTCTCCGTGTCATCTTTATGCTCATGGATTCATCACACTTCTCTTACCTGATTTCCATCACCTTTCTGTTGCAGCCAAGGGGTAGTCCAACTTTTGGGGGCATGACAAGCTTGCAACTTTTCTTTCAGATACTAAAAGAAGACCTGCAGCAGTACGGAGGGGAGGAGTACCTGAGAAAGATGGAAAGTCTGAAGAGCGCTGTCAGCCTGCAGGAGCACTGGATGGAGCTGGGACAAACAGTCATGAATCGACACCGGAATTTTGCTGGAGCGTTGCCCCCACAGCATGCTGCCCTGGAAGAAATAAACCAAAGGGCGTGTGAACTCTACCAGCAATACAATATAAAGATAGATGGGAATAATGGTAAGGAATGACCATTTTTGCAGTTCAGTCTTTCCTTGGGGATGCCGGGAAAATAGCAGGTAATAAAGGGCCAGTTGACATAAAGTATACTGGCCTTTTCCAAAGCTAAAAGAAAAAAACCTAACCCCCAGATATGTGCTGGGAATCAAGAGCGTTCAGGGGATAAACTCCAAGAAACTTGACTTGCTGTCACATGTAAAAAGAATATCTGAAATTTTAAATACGATACAGTGCAAAGAACATGCAATGCAGATATGACACAGGGAAGCTGTGTTATGTTCAAAGGTGGTTTATGATTATGCATGGAAAAGAAAATAAATGTAAAAGGAAAGAATGGATGTTTAAAATGTAAAGTAAAACATCACTCTGGAGATCATTATCAGATAACACTGTCTCAGAGGGTAATACTTTTTTTTATTACTTTACCATTAACACAAAATTATCTTAATCTAGATACCAAATTATCTTGATAATAAAGTATGTAAATAAATGTTTTCTTTGCTGATACAGACTTATCATGTCCTGTGTAAGATAACAAACATGTATTGGGTAATTTGCAACTAACCTCAACCTTTGCCTCTGCAAGACCTTGACTCATTTCTGATTTTGGAATTGTTTCGTCTCTGATGGTTTTTTCAATCATCTTATTTCCTTTTAAGCAGACTAAAACCAAACTGAATGTGTGCTGTCAGGAACTCATGTTTGCTAAGCTGCTTGTCATACTCTCATCTTATTCTTTCACTCAGGCTTATCCTGTGCTTTTCTTTACATTATCTTATGCTACATGTTATATTTCAGCCTTCTAAAGGAGCGGACATAGAATGATAAGTCTGACCGTCCCAAGTGACACCTAAAGGAAGTAAATATTCCCAGTAGTTCCCATTAGAAAGTGAGACAAAGAAGGAACGAGGCCATAATTGGCCAGATGCCAGCAAGGCAAAAAGTTAACAGCAGATTGTCAGAAGTCTTGATAGTTAGTCGTGATCTGAACTAAGGGCTAGGCAGCACAGCACAGACATCTGATCCAAAATTGCTCTAGCCAGTGAAGTCCAGAAAAAGAGGGATTTTAGCTTATTTTTAACAAAGGCTTTGGGAACTGGGCCGCAGGAAATATATTCTCTTGATCCATACAAGGAGTGTATTTTGAATGGCTTGGATTCATTTTGCCATTGTGGCCTTTCGTAATGGCCTTTCAGTAGAAATAATATTAATTAAATATTAAAATAATATTTTAAAAAATTGTCATCACCTCCATGTGCCTAGCATGCCATCTTTGCTGCAAGATGTCATGGAGGCCAGAACGTCATCAGCTTAAACATTGGATATCAAGAGCAAGCATTTTTATATTTCAAGCATATTCCCCAGTAAACAGAGAATATCATGTGCCAGAGCAGTGAATGAACAAGTAATTTACTACTTTGTCCATGTGTTTTGGCACATCAGTGCATACTGTTTCACCTGCATCTTTGAAGAATGGGGTTGTTAGCTGCAAAGCTGTTTTAGAAGGAGTTATATTAAGCCTTTATGCAATGAGGGAGCCAAATCTGCCAAGACAAGAAGTCAGGGCTTCAAATCAAGCCCATTTTCTTTCAGCTTGCTTTGAGTTCAGCGCTTACTAAACAGCTCATTCTTAGTCCTAAGTGTAGCCCGTTCCCACATAGGCTGTTCATCCCTCTTGGCATCCCTCTTTGAATCCAGCTTTGTTTTTGTTGGCTGAAAGAATTATAATTAAAGGTTCCTATTTTCTTCCCCCACAGTCACAGCTAAGTTTTTGACAGCCTTGGTGAAAAGTATGGAAGATTGGTTATTCAAGGTGCAAAAGCCGAAGAGATGTTCCAGCACGCACAAAGCTGAGCTGCGGGCATTTTATCAAAATATTCCTGCATGGCTGGCCCAGACAAATGCAGTGATGAGCTGTATAGGCTCCAGCAAGTTGAATGAAGCTGAGACTGATAAGGAACCACATTTCCCGTAAGGACAGAGGTGTTAATTGTGTCTGGGCTGGTTTGTACATTAAACTTCACTCCTAAGAAAACAGAAAATTTTTTGGGGGGGGAACCCTGGTGCAGTGGGATAAACGTGATCAGCTGAAGTGTTAAAATGATTGGCAACTGCCTTTCATTTGCTTTGATTTGGCAATATCTGTGGAAACAGTTGGTGGCTTCAATATCGCTCCTGGAACATCACTGTCTCCCACAGAACTGCCACCTGCTTTGGAAATCTTGACATTTGAAGAAAACCAAAAATATGTGATTCACTTACAGTCAGATTTCTGGGGGCATATTCCTCCTCATGGTACTTCATTGTCTTTGGTAAATAAGATCAGGAAATAAATTACCTATCTGCAGAGCACATGCATAGCATAACAAGTAAGAGATTACTTGCAAGTGCCAAGTTTGCCCACAACTATAGCATTAATAAAAACGCCTATATCATGTTTCCAGCATATGGTGTACTAAACTATGTAGTTCTCCTTGAGCTGAGAAGCAAAAGATGTCTTTCTGACAGGAGATCTTCAGGTCTGATGCACTAGAGGTCACTTTGTTTCTGGATTTGTTTGTTTTGGTTTGTGTTTTTTTCTCAGGGTGGTACCTAGAGAACTTCTTAAGATGATTCGACAATGGGTTCTGTCCATGAATAATGAGGTTGAGAAGAGCATCACAGATCTTAATGAAAAAGTAAGTGCAAGCCTGAAACTTCTCAGGATAGGAGCATTGTATGTCATATTCACCCTTTCCTTTAGTTTCCATCTGGCCAGAGTGCAGGTATGGGGAATGCTCGTTTCTCTTTTGAAACCTTCTTTCCTGTTTGACTTGGGTTGTGGCTTTTGTCTTCCAGCCAAAGGAGCAGAGGAAAACTCTGAAAATAGCTGTAAGGTGTCCTATACAGTGCATGAACACAATTTTATTGTTTCAACTTTAGCATCCGTTTCCTTTGAAATAACATTGATATTTCCTGTTCAGAGAACTGTTTTGGCTGCTGTCTCTCTCTGGTTTTTCTTCTTTCTGCCAGGATTGTAGACCAGACACTCTCATCATGCATTTTTAAAAAGTTCTATAAACGTGGTGTGTGTTTTTTGGTTTATTGCTGAATTCTGGAAAAGAGAAAGCACTGTGTGGCTGATAATCAGCATATGATCCTAAACAAGAACAGGGAGCAGGATAGCTCCATGACAGGCTTCGTGATGGGAATGAATATGGGAGAAAAAGTAGTAAAAGCAAATGTTCCTGTCATTAGGTCAGTTTGCAGATTGAACTAGGTAGGACATTGGTTTATGTGAAATGCATTGACTTCAGACTACTTGGCAAGACCGGTCATTTATTACTGGTTTAGATTTGCTTTGACATTTTGTGCAGGTGACTGAACTGCACCAAAACCTGACCCTATGGGTGGTGAATTTTCTGAGACACATGACAGCAGACCGCTTGTCCTGGGACCATCCCCGGCGGCAAGAGTCAGACGCCGAGATGGATGAGGAGCTCAGACTTCTGGAGGCTTGTAAGCTACAGCACGGAGCTGAAGAGATTGTTGTAGAGATGAGCAGACTCTCTGGCTCCATAGTCAGGTATCAGCAGAGGGTTTCAATTTCATCTAAAGGGTTTTTTTCAAGAAAAAAATGTGTAGTGTACTGGGAGATTGATCATGGGGCCTTACTGGAATTTGCAGGGAGCTTAATAAGATAGGAATAGCAGTGCCTGCTTTACACCTACTATAAAATGTGCTGGCATCTGTGTCTGCATGGGCTCTGCCCACCCTTCTGTGGATGACTGCCAGAGGACCTAAGGTCAGTACAGAAAGCAAGTCTGCAGTCCAGGTCACCTGGAGCAAAGCCTCCCCCTGATTCAGGATGTGTGCTCACACGTCTGCTGTGGGTTAGTACATCACTGTCCAGGAGGTCCATGTGTGAGTGGGGCAGGCAAGGATTGCTCTTCTGGAGACTTCTCTACTGCAGAAGTTTGCAGATAGCTCCCATACCTTGCTGACAGCAGCTGGATCCTGGCTGGAGGTAATAAAGCATTTGAGAGTGCTTCTGCAGGGCTAATGACATTCTGCATCTTTGCAGCTCCTGCCACGATATTGTCAATGCAATTGTTCAAAAGAAACATAGTGAAACGGATTTAGAAGCTGATTTTGAGCTGGAGGAGCTGAATAAGATCAAGGTAAAAGTTGTCTGTGTTTCCAACTGTCTAGGTCTGGGGTAAATAAGACTGCATTTGCTTTGTGAAAAGTACAGAAAAATATACGTAAAGGTTTCAAGGAGGAGGAAGACTCCTGCTACTCCAGTGGATTACTGTGGTCCCCCAAGTTTCTTACTGACTTTGCAGCCCTGGAAAGCAGATAAACCTGGATCAGGTCATGTCCAGTATTAGTATTTTCCCACCCTGTTTCAGGGTATATACGTAAGGGCTCTCCTGAGAGATTTATTCCATATGAGTGGCAGTAGATTCACCTCTGGTTCAAAGCTTATCAGAGCCATGTACATTCAGATTTGAGTGGTGCTCAGGAGTTCCTAAGGGTCCTTGGTGCAATATGCCTTTATACAAATGCAGTTGAAACTTTTTGCAGTCAACTGTCCTGGCCTGCCATCTCCATATTCTACACTTGCAGGTAAAGCTCTTAGTTGTTACTGCTGTCATTGTCAGTGTTTAGCTGAGCTTTGCCTGCACTTTCGGATTACAAGAGGGAGACCCTTCCTGAAGCCCAAGGCTTCCTCGAGCACAGGGCAAATGGCATTGCTTCAAGGAACGGAAGAAGCTTCTCTTCAGGGATTGAAAATACTCATGCTTCTGTTCTGCGTTACCTTAGCGAGTGAAAAATTAACCCCTGGGATTTACACTCATTTCTTCCTACATGGGCTGAGGGAGTGGCTGTGACAGATGTTCTGCACTGGCCTGAGGAACAGCTTGTTGAAGGGATTAGTTGGTGGGAGTGATTAGCCAGTGATGGAAAGCTTGGAGAAATATGTCTCCTTTTTCCTTTGTAGGATGAGGATGGAAGGGTCCAGGTAGGTCCCTGGAACAGGTGAAAACAGAAAGGTGGAATTATTTAACTGACTGGATTAATATAACAACAGCTATTTTTTCTGCTCAATAATCATTGAATAATAATTTTCTTTTATGTCTTCCCAGACTGAATGCTGTAATTGGATTCAAGTGTGTAGCCTTCTCCTTTCAGAGATCAAAGGCACTCCGGTCTCCCTTCTGGATTTAGAAGAACTGAGAAACCTCTTTGGATCAGAGGTATATATAGACTGCATTTGCTGTTCTAGGCTGGACCATTTTTAATTAAGGTCTGCTTCAAAACTTTACCTTAAGGAAGTGACTACACTTCAGTTTGAGGGAAGATTTTGCATGAAGACCTGCACACACACAAAGTTGCAGCTAAGAACTATGAATTGTTATGACTGTAAACTGGTTAAAAATTACTGTGCTTCTTGTGAGGGCAGGTCTAAGGCAAAAACCAGAGCTCCAGTGGAGCTAGGAGATTTTGCTCCATTGGTAGATTAGTTCCCCATGGTGTATGATAGCTTTTGCTTCATCCATTGGCGTGGACTTTGGCTGGAATCGTGGTGATTGCCTTGCCCAGGAGATCATGCTGAACAACTAATTTAATTCCTTATGTGGCTAAATGGATATCTGACACTTCCTGTGACAATTAGATGTGGTTTATAGGTGATTGGCCTGGCATTGGTCTACTTTCATACCAAACAGGTTAAATTCAGGTGATGAGGAAATGGCTTCAGATTTATTGTCTTGAACAATTTGTTAGCATCAGTTCTGAACTCAATCCCCCAAGCAGAGTGACGTTGTTCGTGACTTTGTGTACAGCTAGTGCTGTAGCTCGTGTGCTGCCCCTCTTTTTCTCCCTGCCATGGCCTATCCAGGTATGCCACAGGGGGTCCTGGTTATGTAACGGTCAGTAATTAGCATATTCATTTGTGATTTGGAATATATTCATACTCAGGACCTGCCTAGCTGGCTGAAGTCCAACTCTAAATATGTGCAAGAGAAAGTTAGATTTGCCTAGATTATTTGGATGGACTGTGCTACTCGCCTGATCCTTATGGTGCCTTGCAGGAATTGCAATCAAAGCTTCAGCTTAAGGACACTATCATTTCTTCAACTTGGGAAGAGCTTGAAGCGGAAGATGCCAACAGCAATGGGAAACCCATAACAGAGGAAGAAACAAAAGTAAAGGAGGAAACTGCTAGTATGCAGGTGGCTATAGTAGCTACAATGTGCTATTTTCCAGCAGGGCCTTTTTAATTATTGCTTGATGTATGCAATGTGAAACATGGCCTTACAGTTGCCTTGAATGCTGCTAAGCTAATGGTATCTCCTGTTTCTTGTTCCTTTTCTCTCAGCAGTGTCCGGGTGCTGGTATGGATTATCTGACTGAGGACAATGAAGCTACTGAACACATGATCAGATATGTAGGACATGACTCCAATGTCCACCTGAAATCTTTGAAGTCAGACATTGTTTCGGTTACAGGGGTAGGAGTCTCCACTGCATGAATGGTTTTAGCCTGTTGGCAGAGATTTGGGGCTGGGTTTTAGCTGTCAACTCAGACTCTTTCATAAGACCCCCTTTAACTCTTGTGTCAAGCCTGCTGGGGCAGTGCAAGGTGCTCATATTCTGTCTGGTTCCTCTCCTTTTTCAATTTTAAATAATCAGTAGCACAGTTACCACAGCTGCAAGTTGTCCTCCTGACCCAAGCATTATTGCCACGGCCCCGGAACTTTTGTGGGACCAATATCAGGTGATACATGTAGTCTGAACCAGGACTATCTGCAGAGAGATGGATGGTGAAAATAGTTTGGTGCTGAGCACATGGGAGGAATTGAAGAGGATTCAAAGGTTCAAAGTGGTCCCACAACAACAGGGAAGCAAGAAGTTCAGGTTGTTTTGTCCTCCTAAGTCCTTGTTTTCTCCACTTGCCTTTGGGACGGTGCTCTTTGGTAAAGTTGCTCTTCAGAAGTTATATGGGCCTGCCTTTTGCAGCCATTCCCTCCTCAACCAGTCATCCAAAGTGGAGCCCAGAGGTACAGGAATTGTGGATCTTTAGCAAACTGACTGGATGGTCCTGCTCCTACTCAGCTGCATTGCTGAGTGTGCCTTGCCCTTCATGCATTGGAGGTGGGCAGCTAGTGCAGAGTGACAGTGGGAAACACAGGAATGTTTCTTTATGTACTTTGGTTTGTCTTAAAGAAATTAATCCCTGGAAATCACAATTACCTTCCAAAGCTCAGAGTACGAACCTTTTAACAGTTACTCTTACAGAAAAACCTGTTTGTCGTCTTCAGATGAAGAAAACTTACGTATGCCTGTTAGAGGAGCTGCCTCTGTGTGTTCTCTGAATATTGTTTTGTTGTTTTTTTAACTACTGGTCAGGCTTCAGCAATCTCCAACCCCTGTAACCCAGTGAAAGCACCAGCAACCCAAGACCATGAGACAGTGAGACTTTCATGTCTGAGTCAGAAAAGCATTTTAGTCTATTTTTATTTCCCAGATCAGTTCAGTGCCTGAACTAGCCTCTGATTTTACATGTTTTGCTGATACCGAGCTCTTGTCTGTGTTGTGACTGTGCACTGAGACACCAGCACCAAACCAGGCACATGCTGCAGATGGAATGCAGCATTATTGGTTGCACCTTCACTCATAGAAAGTTTTGCTCTTCCCAACCAGAGGGAGATGACCGCCACCAAGCCGTTGACTCCTTTTTCACAGAAAGAGTTTGAAGCTCTAGCAATGCTGGAACACCTTCAAATGCAGCTCATGTGAGTACTGGTCCTGTGCCGGGTGCATGAGCAGGGCAGGGTTTCATCCCAGGCAAATTTCTGTTCTGTTCTCTGCTTCTCCAATATCTGTTGGCTTAATTTTGTGTTTCCTTTCATTCTGATTGTCTTGGGCCACCGACTGTGATTTATGTTAGCTGAAGACATGACCCATGTCAGCTCTCCTTCACCTGTGAGCAGATTTTCTGGTTTGTGTACTTATGAGGTAGGCTGCAGAGGTAATCATGATAGTTTTCTGCAAGACTTCTTAATACTTCAGGTCCTGTCAGCACTGCAAGGTGCTACATGAATGCAGCTGAGCGTTTCTAGAGCCTGCTAGTGCCCAGGAGCTTGGTAGGTACAGCCCCACGTAATGTTGTGCTTAAGTGTGGGGAAGACAATGAAGGGACACCCAAGAAGCTCCATGCAGAACCACTTTAAGGTTTCCATTTGGTAATTACTTCCATGCTTAAGCAGGTTTGGACACTCTGAACTGCACTCCCTCATACTCCTTGTGTTGTCTGTGAGCTTGCATTACCCAGAGTAAGCCCATCTCATTAGCCTTGCTAATAGAATTGACTGTGCTCTGTATTTATCCCTGCACAAAGAAGATCGGCATCTCACCCTTTGCTAGCAAACACTGAGTTTTAAAATTAATTCAATTTGCAGGGTTTACACATAGATGTGCCATGAAGTCCCTTATAGATCTTTTAACAATGCCCTTCTCTGAAACCATAAATGTGTTTTATAGTCAGTCAATCCTACTGAACACTTCAGCTTTCTAAATCTTTCTTTTAGGTATCCTGCCAGCAGCTGCTTAGATTTCAGGTTTCAGCAGTATCTTTGTTTCTGTGTTTCAGAGAAACAGAGATCCGTGCTCAGAATGCAGAGGAGAGATCTGAGGGTCTTGAAGAGAAGCTGGAAGAAGCTCTGCAGAGAATCAAAGAGCTAGAGAGTGAGCTGGAGAAAGAAGGGAAAGTCACCCCAGAAGCCACACATGAAGAAGGGCAAGGTCAGAAGAATCAGTATTCCGAACCCTCTCCTAGACGCACAGAGGGAAGCAGTATTAATACACCTTTTTCATCTCCTGTTTAGTGCAGGACCCTCTCTGGCTGCACACACCCTAGGGTTTTGTCCAGACTCTTTATCAGGTCTTGCCAATGTAATGTGGCAGGGAGTTTCTTAGGTCGTGTGTTTGTTGTGGATGAAAGTATTTCTTTGTGTTCTTTCTCAGCTGGGTCTGCACAGGAGAAAGAATGGGAATCAAAATTTCTTCCCCATCTCTTTGACATCAAAGCCGTAGGAGAGGCTAATTTGTTTGTTAAGAATGTGATACCTTGGGCATATTTTTACCTTGTGGTATTTTTAATGAGTTTGGTTTGTTGCTTTGTTGTTGTTTTTTTTTTTTCCAGAAAAATATTTCCAAGAAAGTGTCCCAGAAGTAGAGGTCTGCTTAAGTCCCAAAGCTTCTACCTCTGATAAGTCCAAAGGATCCAGAGAAAGTGAATATTAAAGAACAGTAATGCCTGAGTAGTTTCTCAGTGCCCATTCAACTCACCCCTGAACCACTGCCTTACTCCTCATCTACTACCCCAACATCTCTGAGCTATCTCAGCATTTATGCTGCTGTTCTAGCTGGCTCTACCACATCTGTCTCCTTTGTCCTCTACTTCCTTCCTCAGTTCTAATATCTTTACAGATAGTCTTCCTTGTAATACTGTTGCTACCTTGACTTTCTCCTACCCTGATCTCTCCTGCCTGTGCACTCTCCTCCCCTCCCCTTGCCTTGTGCTTGCCTCCTGGTTGTGTTCATCAGTCTCTTCTTGCTGCTCTACATCGTTCTGCTTTATCCCTGTTGAATCATTCAAGTAAATCATTTGCACCTCTTTCCTCTTGTACCAAGGGTGGTTTTTTTTTCTCAGTGCCAGCATTGCCTGGTTGTGTATCTGATAATGGGTACCTCCTTCATCCCCTGGGCTTTAGATGATTCAGTTACCAGCTGACTGGTTACGAAGAAATGGTACAGAAATTGTGCAGAATTGTATAGACAAATTTTTGTCTTGGAATGTTCTTCTTTTGAAGGTCTTGTCCTTCTTTCAGAAAGCATGAAACAGCCTGAAGCAGCACATGATCCCGAAGGCCTTTCTCAAATTGCTGCCACAGGAGAACTTCTTGTAACCAAGGTTACAAAATCAGACTTCAGATGATGCCAGGTCACCTGCTCAGTGTTCTGGGATAGCCTGTAAATGCACCATCTCCCTGTGATTCTCATGTTTGGTATCTGAGCCCCCTAGCTCCCCATGCACAGTACCCCTACAGCCTTAAGAGGCCAAACTGCCCAGTGAGGTGGCCACCCATGTCTTCTGCCTCTGTCAGGTCCCGAACCCCGGGGCAGTCTGTACAGTTATAAAGCTCTGCAAGGCCAGCAGAGCTGCCTGGGTTTTGGCATGACTCTGCAATTTGACCCAGCCTCAGCTTGGAAGAGCAGGCAGTGATAGTGTCAGGAATCGCATCAGATCAGACAACCCCTGCCAACTCCCTCAGAGTAAATTCTGTTTTGGAAACATCATATATTACTAATCCTGAAGTACGTTTTTAAATGACGTTTTCCTTCTGCAAGGTTTTTCAATGTAATATGACAAGTTTCTGCCAGCTCTGTATATGTAAAGGAGAGAAGATCCTGCTGGAAAATGGCATACTCTTTGGAACTGAGGATGCTCTTAGCTATAATTTGCCTTTTCTGTAACCACAGAAAAGTTACATGTTTGAAAAAGCTATGCCTGACTTCTGCAGATACGAGTGCAAATAGGGTAATGTGTGTGTCCTCGCATAGTACTGCGTGTCTCTTGACAGTATTTCTGAGGCTAAGTGTTGTTCCTTTGAGACATCTGTAGAGGTGTTGGCCTTTGATATGCTAAGGAATCTTGGTCTGGATGGATCATTTCACATGGAGTTAGAAATGTAGCAAGAAGTGTTCAAAGAAAGGATCATCTGCAGCTCACTCTGTGTATGCCCTTTCGCCCTGGGTTGGGAAACAGGGAGTTATTCCAGCAGCATGAGAAATAACCAGAATTAGCCTTAGAGAAGTAACTACATGGCTCGTGTTCACCAGTGGAAGATTACAGAACTGTTCCACTTCCCAGAGCTAGTTTTCCACACATTGATCACTACTGAGATCTATCACAGACACACAGGAGGAGCCACAGCCGCTCTGCTGCCCTCTCCTGAGGGGATTGCAGTGGCAGAGTGATTCAGATGTGGAGCACCTGGAGCACAGATGCTCGTGTGATCACAGAGAATTTCACAAGTGGATTTTTCCCACTTCTCAGCCACTTGTAAAGGGGGCTGGTTCACCCGTAGTTCTCACTGTAAAAAGGCCAGCAAATACTTGTAGTGAGCAAGTATTATAGGAGCACTGAGTGTTGAGGACTTCAGGGAGCTGAAGGGGCTGATTAAATACAAAATATGTGGTACTTAGTATAAGTGGGATCCTTGTCCTTTGCAGTAGTATTAAACCAGTACCTACAGACCACCCTCATGACACAGCTGCATTTAACAGAGCTATTACCCATGATAAGTGCCAATGTGAGTGAGTGTGACCAGCAGGGAAAGAGGGACTGAATAAAATTAAATGAAAGAGTGAGCAACTCCTGCTAGGCACACGCATGACAAACAGCTACTGTGGGGGCAATTTAGTGAAGGGCCACAAAGTACCCTCTTGTCTTGGCCTCTACAGACCACCAGAAACAGAGTATTTGGCCTGGGAATGGCTGTGCAAGAGAGGTCTGCATTGAAGCAAGGGAAGATGCTGCCGGTAAAGTAAAAGGGCAGGAGCAGAGCTGACATCTACTGAAAGAGCACCTGGAGCAGAGAAACCAAGTGCATTGGTATTTCCTTTGACAGTGCTCCGTATCTTTGTCAAGGGAAAGGACTGCAGTATCTGTAGGTTCCTGGTCATTTCAAATAGCTTTTGGCATGAAAGATAGGAGTAGTGAGGATTTATAGGAGTTTTGAGGACTTTCTCTGTTCCTTCTCTGTGTGTGGTTACCAGGGCAGCTGCAGCAGGCAAAGGTATTACTGTTCTTGAGGCTTTCAGTTGGCTCTTTCCCAGCGGTGCTGGATTCCCCCTTGTCTGCTCAGTGGGAGTTGGTTAAACAGATCACCTCTAAAGTGTTTAGAGATGCCCACAAGCCCAGATCTTGTCCTGCCTCACCCCCCAGTGGAAGCAAGCAGCAGCACAGCCTGCCTTTCTCTGCACAGCTGATGTGCCTTGCAAGGAAATGCCAAGCCTTAAAGGTGGCCCCTTCCTCCTCTTCCTTTTCCTCCTGTTTCAGAGCTAGGGCTAAACACCTTGGTTGCCTGTGTGCGTATGTATGTGTGCATAGGTGGTGAGCAAAATCCTATACCCAGGACTACACCTGGGACCCAGCTCGTTCCCTCATCACAGGAGAACCAGGCTGGCAGCACCCAGCACACCTGCCTGCGTGCTGAGCCCCTTCCTGCTCCCCTGCTGATTGTTGGACTCCCACCCCTGCCTGCCTGGCTGTTCAGTTTGGGGATGGGGGCATTTAAGTACATAAGGGCTAGTCTGTCCTTCCTGCCAAGGTGATGGGGTAGGACGGATCAGACGCTAAGGGCCAGGTCCAAGGGTGTCAAGGTGCACTTCCCCCTGTGAAGGGGGAAGGAAGACACCCCTCTTCCCTCAACCCTCTGCTCACGTACGTGCCAGGCCTGCTCCTTGTGCTCTGTATTTTTCCCTTTCCAAAATAAGCAGAAGCTTCTTCCATGTACAATCCACTTTATATTACAGGCCTGGGCTGCCTTCCCTCAGGCTTTCAGACCAGGACCTGCCAGTAGATCAGCTGTTTTGCTCCTCTTCTGAGCAGAACTGACCAGGGGCAGTGTGGCAACCATTTCTGGGACAGCTCTTACTTAGAGCATGGGTGAGTCCTTCTTGTCTTCTGAGCTTTCTGGGAGCTTTGTGGTGGCTGTGAGGAGGCTGCTCACTGCCGGAGGACTCTGGGTAGCTGGAGAGACCAAGTTCATGGCATCCAACGGCAAGGGCAAGATGAAAGCAGGAGGTTTCTCTGCAGTAAGGGAGTGCAGTGCATGGAGGTAACGGAGTTGAGCAGCAGCAGGAGCACTGGACAGGATCTCAGCTGCCATCCGCAAGGACTCAGAAACAGCCTTTTCCCCCTCAGCAGCAATCACCTACCAAGCAGGGGAATAAAGAAGGTTTCTGTGAGGCTGGGAGTAAGAGAGGGAGTGGGCTGCTCATTACAGAGGGAGGTTGCCACTATGAAACTCCCAGGGCCAGTGTGATGATAATATTCCTGCTGTCTGAAGATCATGGCATGTACTACACTGGTGGATGCTCCCAGAAGTTTGGGACCTCATGTCTAACTCCTAGGCCAGGTATCAGATATGGCACTCCACTGGGCTGGCCCCGAGTCTTGCTGCAGCTCCCCTTATTAGACACGGCTCTTGAACAGGAATTAAAGGAAACGTATCTTCCCAGAGCTGTGTCTTTGTGTGGCATGTCCCAGGGACCTCAAACCAGGGGTGGGAAAGGAAGGAGGAATGCTTCAGAAGGAGATGAGAAGTACTTGGAGCTGGCATACCCGCACTTTGGCCTGTCTCTGGGCCTCCGCTTCCACAGCCAGGGACTGCCGGACTTCAGCAGGGAGCTGCACGTTGTTGCTGTGGTAGTAAAGGACAGGGATTAGCTGGACTCTAGGTTCTCCTGGCAGGACTGGATGGTCAATCTGAGACTTGGAATGGGCTCATCGGTCAGTCTCTGCAGCTCAGTTCACTCATGTTCTTGACACCCTGGGTGTCTCTCTTTGCGTATCTCACTGTAGCCTTCTACCTTCATTCCTATGCTTCTTTTCCAGTCTAGTTTTCTAATGATCGGGCTTCCATGATCACTAGACAGCAGAGAGACCTCTTCTACCTGTGCCTCTGAGGCTTGAAGTCCACGGTCTCTCTTTGTGAGACAGCAGAGAATCCACTGGGAGACTACTCTCGAGACAGGCACAGGCACTACCTTCTGTTCATAGATTTACTCATTCACCGCTTGGCTGTCTCTTCCATGGGCCTCTACATGATGAGCGAGTCCCACCTTTCTGCATGGGCTTGTGAATGATAAGTCCATCCTTACTAGTGCTAAGATCTTTGGGCCTTTGATCTAGAGTGGGACACAGCGGGTCCAGTGCCCGCTGCCCCTCTTGAGCTACCAGAATTGGGTGCAAACTCTGCCTGCAGCAGCAGTGAGATGGTGATGAGATCCCAGCTAAGGATCCTGCCCTGGCTGCCAATGCGGGAGCAAGCACAGTCTTCACATGTGGAAGTTTTACATGAGGCAGAGGCTGAAAGGGGCAGGGAAAGTAGGAAGGTGAGGGGTGAGACTCTACCTTCTGCAGCATGGCTGCAAGGAAAGAGACAGAGGCAAAGAAGGAAGAGGAGCAGACAGCATTGAGCAGGGGAGGACAGGTATTTGCAAAGTGCCAGGGAAGTCCCCTCTACCAGCATTTCCTACCTACATTTCTGTTCTCTCCACTTTGATCCCCCAGCAGCCTGTGACCGCATCCAGAGCCACCTGTGAAGAGGAATATTTTTAGACCATGGGGAGACTACCAGCCCTGGCCTAGGCCCCTTACAGGGAGTAAGACAGTGCAGGGACATTAATTTAAGGCAGGCAACTGCAGGACTGTAAGGCAGATTTATTAGGTTTTGTGTGCTATTGGGTGAGGCCCCTCAGAAATAAAATTACTTCCCGCATTTTACTTCCAATTTGCATTTGCCCCAGTGGTTTAGCATGATTTAACTAGTCCATACTGGTTCAAGTGTGGAACCAATTCAGTTCCATAGGAAACATTCAGTTATTGACTCTTATCATCATGTATATGTGTGTCACGGCCACAGAGAACTGCTGCTGGAGGTCCCATGTATACTGGGTTTATTGCAACTCACTTAAGCTGCAGAATACATTTATCCTGAAAATCTCCTTTCTGGGGTAAGGACTGAAGCCGGGGTATCACAAAGCACTGATGAAGCTCATCTAAGTGGTTCCTTCATGCCCTTCACAACATACTGCCCACTACTCTCACCATGGCCACCTGTGGGGCCCACACTGTATATCCTTCTCCTAAAGTGATCTGAGGCAAAAAAACAAACAGAAGAAGAGTCTTCCATTTTTTCTGTGAAGGAGGCACATGTTGGTTTTTTACCCTTCTGCAAACCAGTGTCTGTGATTTTGAAGGACTGATCACCTGAGTTTCTTTGTGAAGCCTCAGTTCACCCCTTGCTCTGCTATCTCCCCACTGTGTAAGTACCTTTATCTCCTGACTGATGCTCTTCCTCTCCAAAAGAAGTTCAGAGAAGGCTCGATGTGCCAGGAGGCGCTTCGTGGTGGTCTGCACCAGCAGCTGGATGGCACTGGAGATACTGGTCAAGGTGGTAAGGAGAAGAGAGGCATTCTCCAAACGGTAGTAGCAGACAGCATCTATCTCCAAGGTAACCATATCTTTAGTCACCACCTAAGCAGAAGACATTAGGGGAGATGGAGTTGGTTCTGACAATTCTAAGGTAGCACACAAAAGCATGTAATTAAGATAACGATGAAGACTAGCTGGATAGTTAAGTCTTTTTAGTTTCCGCCTCTGCTACTGACTACCCTTGGGTAAACTATGTAACCTCTGGATCTCAGTTCTGTGCACAGCATCTTTGTGTCTGTCTCCTCAGTACATCTGCTGAGCTAGTGACTTTGAGTAGGTCATCATCCTATGTTGTGTTTCCCTGCCCACTGCTGCCTGGTCTGTTCCTGTTCTGAGAGCATATGCTGTGTCCTGAGATGTGCGCTTATTTATTGTATCTCCAGAAGGATTTGCTGTACACCATAGAGATGAGTCTGGAGATGCTACCAGACAAGGACAGTCCCACTGGCAGCACAGACAACATGTCCCAAAAGGAGAAGGAAGAGGGGCTGCAGCTAGGGAGGTGCAGGTAGGGAGGTTCAAGGGTTAGAAGCAAGGGTTCAGCCCTTTCTTCCTCCCAGGCTTATACAGGAGTAGAGTACCACCTTTACATCATTTAAAAATCTTAGTCTGAGTTCCTGTCTCTGCTGCACGCACTCCTCTGTGTGGTGGGTAAAAAAAATGGTCCAGTATCTCTGCCTCAGTGATTCCCTATTGGTCTAGATTACCATTAAAGCATGTCAAATTAAATGGGATTAAAGGCAGTAGTTTTAAAAAAGAAGAAAATTTGCTATGTGGAATTTTTGGCCTTCCATTTTCTGATGTGTTAAGGTTACTTTGAGATGTTTTTTCAAACTTTTCCATGCAGGAATGAAGGCCAGATGTAACATTAAAAAGAGCAAACAATTAATATAGAGAGGGGCTGTCAACCATACCTGATGGAAGGGGATCTCGAGGGTTTTGAGGCGGAGGTCTATCTTGTGATACGTATCCAGGCAAGGAAGGAAAAAGAAAAGGCCTGTGGTAGGAAGAGAAAGGCAGCTGGTGATCAACAGGACCATGGAAATTGTCTCTCCTGCTCTGGAGAACAGGGGAGGGTTTGGCATGCAGAACTACAAAGGAACAGCAATATACAGGCTCAAATTCTGAGGCTGCTTCCATGATGGGAAAAGCCATTAGAAGATGTTGGCCCTTAAGAGGAAGGTAGTAAAGACATCCCATCTCCTGTCTGGCTGTGCCTGCTTGGAGGGCACCAGCATGTGAGCTTCGGTAGAGCATGAAGAACAGGAATGACATGGCTGGGGGGGGAGCTCAGTAAACACCTTACCAGGCCCTCTGGCTCTGCCAGGAAGGAGATGCCCAAGTCGGAAGACAATGGCTCTCTCATACTCCCGTACTACCTGCAGAAGGAAACAAAAGCTAGGCTGGAGAGGAGGTGTAGGACTGGGGAAAGGGGCCTCACTGGTATGGGAAGCTGTCTGTTCTGGGAAAGCCCTGCAAAGGGAGCATTTCCACATATATGAGCTAGTGGAGTCACTTGTCGCTGAGTCCCTTTACCCCCTCAGAGAACATGGCCCAGAACTGCTGGCTGGCCTTGTGTGCAAGCAGCCCTGTGACAGCCTGTGCTTTGGTGACAGCAGCCTATGATGTTAGAGCTGCCCAGGGTTTCCCAGGAAGAGGCCAGTGTTCTGCTTCCTTACAGCCCAACCGAGCCTGAACACCCTGAGCTAAAATTTTGCATGTTGGTTGTTAGCCTCCAAGGGAACCATGTGTGAGTGCTCACACATGTAAGATCTGAGCCATAATACCGAGACTCTCGTTGAGAACAAGATGAACTTGACATTTCCTGAGAAGTGGGAATCAAAATATGTCTACTTGTAGCCATGCTAGAAATCCGAGAAAAGGGGAGGAAGAGGGAAAATCTGCTATTAGCTGAGAAATCAGCTTCTTAAAATTTTTAACTCAAAACCTATTCACCTTGCTGCTGCAATGCAGCCATCTCTGGGCTGGCTAGGCTGAAGGTTATGCTTAAAAGTTAACAGACCTGCAAATTATTTTTAAAAAGGAAAACTTAAGCCCTTGTCTGCTGATATTGCAGCAGGAGTATCTGGTAGGCAGTGGCTGGATCCATGTGCAACCCTCTGTTGCAGGCATGTATGATAAAGGATAAGTAAAAATTAATGATGAGTTGAAGAAGCGTAAGTAGAGCCTTACACCAAAAAAGCTTTATGCTCTTGTGTGATACATGCTGAACCACTGAGTTACATCCACATGAGACACCAAATATTACACCTAGAGAGGCACCATGACTATTCTTACCTTCATGCAGAACCAGACAGAAACGGGGAAGGTCATTATGACAAACAGGAAAGACAAGATGGTCAGAAGCCACTCACAGATGCCCAGACCTGGAGACTTTACACCTAGGGAGAAATCCAACAAAACGATGTTAGGAGTGGACTGCTTCCAAAATACTGACGGCCTGACAAGTCCCTGCACAGATTAGCTTCAACATTGTCCTTTGCCCAGACCTGGTGTATGCGAACTATCTGGCTCTCTCTGGACCTGTGTTAAAGAATACTCCCTGCCCAAGGTGGCCAGGAGCTGCCAGGGTGGACTGACAGATTCTGTCTCTGCTCCACTGGCAGAAATTGTGACTTGAGTAGAGAGCAGGTCTTAGCTTGGAGACCTGTGGCTACCAAGCAGTGGTGAAAGGCTTGGAATAGGCACCTTGTTGACTGAGCTGGGATCCCAGAAGCTTATCTGCAAAGATAAACTAATGGCAAAGAGAAAGACTGTAAATAAGAGGTAGCTCTCAACACGCACAGCCTGAAGTGCCCTTCCCTATCAGAGTATTTCTGGACCCTTTGGAATAGGATTTTAGTCACATCCCAGCTCCTTAATGTAGCAGGAACAAGCCACAGGTGCCACCGAAATCTCCCTGTGCTCTGCAGCCGTCACACCAAGGTGCTGGAGGCTGACTGGAGTGGTCAGTTCCACATGAATACTACCTTCTATATCTCCCCAAAGTGAGTGTGGGTCATCCTGATCTGGCTGCCTTTTGTTGTGCTCCTGCCTGAGGGAAAATCTGCACATACAGCATGAACCTAGATAGATTACTACTGGGTGTACCTAGACCCAGAGCTTTTCCAGCAGTGAAGTTAGCATCCCTGCATTCTTTCCGTTTTGACTCCTTCTAGCCCTTCCATTCCTGCCCGTTTGCCACTGGAGCTCTCTGCAGAGCCACCAGGTCCTGAAAGAGGTTTAGATCCCAAGAACCTGTGTGATCACTATAGCTCCACAACACCGCTCACTAGCTGGGATACCTGTAATTGAGGCAGAAAGAGGCAGTTGTGAAAAGTTAGTTCCCAGAGAGACAGGAGCAAGTGTGAACCTTTGCCTCACTCTAGGGCAGCAGAGCTGCTGGCATGGAAGCAGACAAGTGATGCTGGCTCCTGTAATACACATCCTGTAAAACAGCATCTCTGGTGGTTCTGGGTCCAAAGAGGCCCAGTCATCTTGCCAAAAGACTCACAACGCTCCTTCCTATCATGGCAGACTGGGAATTTGCCTAACCTGCTCTGGAGGGTTATCCAGAAGAGAACCTACAAGTGTGCACCTCAAGCGCAGTTTTTCCCTGCCTTGCAGTTCTTTGGGCTGTGAACAGGCATTAAGGCTAACTCCATCTACCAAGAAGGATAAGCAAGAAAAGGAAGACAATAGAGCATGAACAGAACTGGGGACCGGTAAGCTGAAGCATAAAGGGTGCTGGGGATATAACTGCTTGTTTCAAAGTTCATTGCTTTGCTAGACAGTGCTGATCTGAATGGACTGACTGGAGAAACTGGCTGGGCGCTGGCTGGAGTCTCCTGTATCCTGTCCTGAGGATAAGTATATGTCTGTGCTGAGACTCACTGTGCAGAGAGCAGTCATACTGTGTCCCACACAAAGTCAAAAAACCCATAGCTTTCCCGCCCCTTCCCTTCAGTAAGCCATACCTTCCTCTTGCTGCTCGCTGTCCAGCAACGCCATTGCCTCCATTTCTTCATCAGATATCACATCATCCACATCCACCACCGTGGACGTGTGCACCCTACTGTCAGTCCCTGCAGAGCTCTTGATCTCCTTTGCCTTCTCCTGTTTTACGTCTCCCCTTCCTTTGCCACCTTCTCTGCTGCTCTCCCTCTTCTCCTGTTTTCTCTGTGTAGCTGGGGACTCTCTGCGTCTCCTGTGAGACTCCCTGGAAGAGCTCCGAGACCTCTTATCCATTCTCATCTGTGCCAAGGAGCATGCAGCTGCCTGTGGGAGTAGGATGAATTTGTGCTTGAATTTATTGCTGCAAGCAGGAAAACCCGGGAGGGGAGGAGATAAGGGAAGTGTCACATCCCGGAGGCTTGTTTCAAGTTTATTACAGGTTTGTCAGGCATAATGGACAGTGAAGTGAGCAAGCTGTTTTCCAGCTGCTCTGCTCTCATCATGCACTGCTGTGGAGATGGGAAGGAAGGACACGGGAGACTTCAGAAGGACATTCTGCTTACATCTTCCTGCCTTTGGAAATAAAATACAATCAGAAGCACCCAGATGACTTTCAGTAGATGGTTCCTGCAAAGCTGTTGAAAAGCAACCTAAACTTTTAGGCTTGTCAGATGTGTGGCTCCAAAGACCTCAAATGGTGAGAGTGGCCCAGAACAATAAACAACATGGTGAAAAACCTTCACCATAAGACCAATGCCTTACTCAGGAGTACTTTGAAGGGGTGTTGCAGAGAACTGCTGAGTGAGCATCATCTCACACTGGTCTGCTCTCTAGAAACCCTTTGGCTGGCACAGCGGAGGGACGTTGGCAGCAAACTCCCCCTCTAGGGTCACCTCAGATTTCAGCAGGGAGGGAAATTAGTGAGTCCCAATTCAGCCATGAACTTTCCTGAATGGGTGCAAAGCATGGAGACCATTGCAGGGCTACAACTGACGAATCTAAATTGCCAAAAGAGTTTGTGCCTAAGTATCTCCCTAGTTTTCCACAGCAGGAATGTAGCAGAGGAAACATAGGAGCTTTTTTCTGTTCATGCCATGTGGCTTGCGGTGACATCTGCAGAAGCCTCAGCAAGAAACTCCATTTTAAAGTGCTTTAAAGTCACTGAGCGCATGAAAGAAACCAGTACCTGGCTAGAAATCAAACTACAGAAAGACAAGGCTGGAACAAGGCCCTGGCAATGGGGCAGTGCTGAGCTCAGGGATGCCTAGTCTCTGGTGATGAGGAACAGCTGGAGGGAGTCAGGAAGCTCCCAGCTGGGGAGGTGCTGCTCTTTATTTTTTTCACAAATTCCTTTTTTATTAAGAGACTTGTGGCCCACTGGGAGCCAGGATATTGCAGTCAGGGAGGGCAGGAGCACCAGCTCCCCATTTCCTCTGCTGTCGTGCCGGCTGCTTTGTCAGCAGGGCCACCAGCGAAAGCGACGGAGGGAACAAGAGGAGAAAAGCCAGGCAGAAACAGGGTGTTAATTAATACAGTGCCTACATGTTGGCTTCAGAAGCGCTCCAGAAACCCTTTTTTCTTCTCACTCGACCAGTGTGCCACATGAGGTACGGCGGTCTCCAGCTGACAAATTTTCCTGTCAGAAGGGGGACACATCTAACCTTTTTTTACCCGTGAGCTGCAGCTCACTGGGAGTCAGTCTCCATAGGAGACACTGCCCACGCCACGGCCCGGGGCGTACGGGGCGGTAATCGGTCGGGCGACTGAGGGGCCGCCCGCTGCCGGGCCCTCAAAGCCCCGCTGCAATGGCGTGAGGGACCTCCCTCGTGCCGCGGAAGGGCGGGAACGGGAGCGCGCCGGCGCAGAGCACTGTGGGAGTGGCGAGGGGGGGAGCGTGTTGCTCCGTGAGGGAGGCGGCGGCGGGATGGCGCGGTGGGTGCGGGCGGCGCTGGGGCGGGGGTGGCGGCAGCAGCAGCAGCAGCAGCAGCAGCAGCGACACCGACACCCCACCCCCGGATATCTGTGTGGGATGGTGGTTTGAGGGCACGGGGATCTCTTTAGGGGGTTGGTGTGACCCTCTGAGGTCTCTGTGGGGTCTGCAGGCTGTGGTTTAGGGCCATGGGGATCTCTTTAGGGGGGTGTGACCCTCTAGGGTCTTTTACTGGGGGGGATGTTGTCCCCAGGCTGTGGGTTTGAGACATGGGAATCTCTTTAGAGGGCAACGATCCTCTGGGGTTTCTGTAGGGGGAGTCCGCAGGCTGTGGCTTAGGGGTACAGGAATGTCTTTGGGGGGCAGTGGCTCCATGGGGCTGAGGGAGGAATCCACAGGGCCATGTTTAGGGGCATGGGGATCTCTGCGAGGGGCAGTGAGCCTATGGATAGCATGTGTGTGGTCTTCAGACAGCATTTTAGGGATGCAGGGATCTCTGTGGAGCAGAAGGGTTTCTAGAGGGCAGTCCCTGGGGGAGGGTTGTACAAAATTCTAGGGAGATGAAACACTTGCAAGGGGCCATAATCCCATGGAGAGAGGTGGTGAATGCAGGAACCATGATCTTAACTGGGATAGAGGGTGCCAAAAGGTGGCAGGACCAGGGGCGTGCAGGGGTTGGTAGGTAGTGGCTATTGGCAAACTTGGCTTGCTCCCTTCCTCCCCCCGCCCCCCCAGCTTTTAGCTGCTAAGCTGTGAAAAGCCTTTTGCCTGTATTTGAGCGGCTGTGGTAGGAGTTGTTTTCTTCTTGCTTTTGTTGCCCCTTTAGTGCAGACATGTCGAAGCAAGCACAGCTTATGGAAGTGCTGAAGAAGGAGGTGAGATCGCTGTTAATGGCTTCAAAAGAGGGCTTAACCCCAGCAGAGCTGGAGCAGGAGTACTTGGCCACAATAGGCAAACCTCTTCCTCTGTGTGACCTGGGCTTCCAGTCCACTTTGGAGCTGGTGGCGGATATGCCTGGTGTTGTCAGAGTCTGTTCTTCTGAGAAAGGAACTTTAATCCTCAAAGGTGAGGATTTTTTTTCCTTATGGGTGAAGGAGTTGTTTGCAACCACAGGAAGTGATTCTCCAAAATGGGGGTGTGCAGGTTGAATTCCCGGAGCTGTAGGTCACATATCTCTGTTATTATTTTTCTTATATAGCTCTGTTTAATTTCTTGTATTTGATGTTTCTTCCTGTATTTTGATCTGTCTTTCAGCGCTTTTTCGCTCTTTCCTCCTGAAAAATCACAGAGGCTTCTAGTTATTTTTGTACATTTTGCATTCTGCACTTAAGTTTAGAGACTGCAGTAACATTTCTTATGGGTACTCTAGAACTGGTAAGCATTGCTTTTACTGTAAATGCAGACCAAAGCAGGAGCCAAAACCCGGAATGAGGCCTCTGGGAGAAACTATAAATGTCTCTCTACCTGACCCCATAGGAATTTTAGTATGTCTCAAAGAACCTTTTTCGTTTTCTTTTTCTTTGGGGAAGAGAAACAAATGGAAACAAATAGTAGGTGCAAAGAGTTGACTGGGAAGGGTTTCTTTTAGAGTGCTACAGTAAGATAAGCAAAAGTTGTTTAAAAGCATGGAAAACACCTGGGCTGCTCCCCAGTGAGACCTTACTTGGGCAGGTGGGCGCTGTATAGCGGGAGTTTACTGTGATTCTGGCTGAGAGGAGCAATGAGCCATTTACTGTTTTCCCAGCAAAACTCGCAGCAGCTGGCTTTCCTGTTGTGATCATGTATCCAAGAATTTGACCCACCTTTCTACGTAGATCTGGATTTACAGGGATGAGGAGGGTGCAGTTTGGTCGTTGGCCATTAAAAATGGTTCAGTCCAAGTTTAGAAAATGAGAGGGGAAACTGATTGCCCTGCTGGAAATCGGCCATGATTTCATGTGATTGCATTTGAAGGAGACATCAGCTTCTAAAAAGGGTTGGGGGAAAAGGAAAGAAATGAAAGCCTTCTTTCTTTTCTTTGGAGCTTTGCCTGTGTAGAGCTTTTAATGGTCTGCTGTTTTAGTAGTTTAATAGTTTATTTCTTTCTGCTGTAGCTATTGCAGATGAGACCACCAAGGCCATTGCCAAACTGGTTGCCAGACAGAAGAGAAGTGCTAGGGCACGAAAGAGTGCTCCTGGAAAGGCAGATTTTGCTTCTCCCTCTAAGAATCCCCAGAGTTTCCCTCGGAGGGGGAGGGCTCCTGTACTGCCAGCGACGGTGAAGGCTGAGCTGCAAGATTTGCTGAGTTCTTCACCGCTTCTACTCTTGGACTTTGAAAAGGCCTTCTTCAGACGTTTTGGCCGGGCATTCCAGTACACACAATATGGTTTTTTTTCCATGTGTGAAGTCCTCAGGAGTGTGTCTGATATCATTGTGGTTGAGCAGACAAGAGTGGGTTCCTTGCTGACCCTGAAGAAGCATCTGGCAAGTGCAATAGAGAAGGAAGAGGTGCCACAAGATGAGACTCAGAAGGAGGTGCCACAGGAGGAGGTGACACAAGGTGAGGTGGTGTGTTACTTAACTGAAAGCACATAGCTCTCACGAGCACTGTGGCCAAACAACTGTGTTTCAAGTGGATGTTGCTGCATTCTAGGGGCCTAGAAGAACATCTCTCTTATGAGGAAAGGCTGGGGGACTTGGGTCTTTTTAGTCTGGAGAAGAGAAAACTGAGGAGGAACCTGATCAATGCCTATAAAAACCTAAAGGGTGGGTGTCAAGAGGATGGGGCGATTCTTTTTTTCAGTAGTGCCCTGTAATGGGACAAGAGGTAATGGGCGCAAACCTGAACGTAAGAAGTTCCACCTAAACATGAGGAGGAACTTCTTTACTTTAAGGTTGGCAGAGCACTGGATGAGGCTGCACAGAGAGATGGAGGAGTTCCCATCTCTGGAGACACTCAAAGCCTGCCTGGACACGTTCCTAATGCAGCCTGCTATAGATGGACCTGCTTTGGTAGGAGGCTTGGACCAGATGATCTCCAGAGGCCCCTTACAAGCCCATACCATTCTGTGATTTGCAGTTGCTGTAGTAGTCCTGGTTCCCCTAGGTTTTAGCATAGAAGGGCTGTGGGGTGTTGCAGAAGCAGCTGTCACAAGGGAGTTACCTTGGTAGCAAAGACCTTAACTGGAAGTTTTCTGTGGGTTGCCACTGTTTTTTGGTGTGAGGTGAAAGAAAGCACGTTTAGTCCTTTGTGAATGCGTGTGTAGGACTGGAATTTCTAGGCATTCCAGGCAATAGATAACAAAACTAGAAGGATCTGAATGTGTCCACTGCAGGCTGGTAAAGCCTTTTCAATAAGAGACTGAAGGTTTAGCACTAGTCTGAAAGGCACAGGTACAGCATTTCACAAAAGAAAACAGAAGAGACTGCAGATATCCTCAGCATTCCTGTAACAGCTATGAGAGAAGGCAGAAAATTGCATACAGTTCCTGCCAAATTCATTACTTTTCTGGGTAAAAATCATTTTAGCATCATTCTAGCAATTGATTTAACTCTTAGCATGCTTACGAGAACAAGTGATTTCTGTTATGTTTTGGTTTAATTTATTAATACAGTGAAGGATGGCTCTCAAGTGAATCCTCGTGACCGTAGTGGCTGTGAATACTACAAGAGATAAGGAAAACGGCACAAGTACTTCTCATTTTCAGATGTCTTCTCTTTCTGCTTAATGTGTAACACTGCATCAGTCCCACAAATTAAAACAGCCAAATTATTGTCTTTGCAGCAGCACCTGCAGTTAAGATGCCTCCTTTGGAACCTAGCTGTGAGACTGACAGCTTCCACCTGAGAGCAGAAGAGAAGTTGGAGCCAGTGGAAACACAAGCAGTAGATTTGGGTGATGGCCTCAAACAAGTAAGTGGCTAGATGAGCGATCTGTTGCTCTATCGTGTCCTAATCTGGGGGGCAATACTCTTCCCACTGCTTTTGTTTCTGTTGAGTTTGTATTGGTGATGCACAGCTGCTTCCAAAAATGTTTGCACTTGCTTTAGATGAGCCTGGGGGTTACCAGACTTATACTGACCTGGAAAATAGCTTTATACCATCCAGACCAGGTCTTTTTTCTTGGCTCTTTCTGGTATTGAGATGTATGTTACAGATCATGCGAGGTCTGTTAAGCATCATTTTTCTCCCTGATAATAGTGGTGATAGTTTTTGATGTATTTACTTGTAACTGGACTTTAATAACTTTGTTCTGAGACTAGCTGTGTGGAATTTTCCCTGCTGCAGTAGGCGGGGTTTAAGTGTCAAGCAACTACATGACAGAGCTGGGGAATGGTCCTCAGAGACCTTGATTCCTGCAGTTTCAACTATGCTGTTTGGTTGGACTTTCAAAATTTTGAGGTTTTGTTCATTTGTTTGGGGTTTTTGTTTTGTTTAGCAGTGAGTTTTTAGAAAGAGATGGAACTGAACTGCCATACCTGATGGGGAGAAGTTGTTTGTGTCCCCTCTTTTTTTTTTTTGTTTTGAGCATCTTTAGGCCACCTTCTTTTCAGGATAATCTCCTACTGAGAGTTATTTCATCTACAAGCTCACCTTATGCGTGTAGGCAACTGTACAGTTGGAGTGCATAGGTAGGGAAAGAGTCCCAGGAGTTCTTCCTGACTTTGGTGCTTTGTGTGCGATGGAAGCCTGGGACTGCAAGTTGAATTTTGGGCAGCACTTCATAAAATGTACCCTTTAGAGATTTTTTTGGCAGGTTGTTTTGATCCTTTAAAGAAATTTTAGTTTGATATGATGAACTTCACAGGGAATTCCCCTAGATCAAACAAAGTCTGCTCGTGGGGAGGATGTGGTCCTTATAACCCCAATCTCAAGTCAGGTTTTTGTTCCTATGTGTTGCAAAGGGAACCTGTTTAAAGATCCTAGCAGGATAAGTCTTGGAAGGTGTTTGTACAGCTAATATTCCTCATGAAACACCAAGTTTGCTGTTCTGTTTTAAAAAATCCCTCATGGGGAGGGAAGCAGGTTGGAGTATGTTACTTTGCATATGAACACTTGCTCATCGGGATGCTGTGAGGTAGAAGGGAAAGATGGGACCTGATTCCCCTCCTGCTGCAGGTTATCCAAGTATCTGGTCACGAGAGACTAATAGTGGAAGTGTTGTAAGGGGCAAATGAGGGACAAGGACTGAATCAATCTGTTCAGCCCTGAGAAGGGTAAAGTATGTAGTGCGGCTGCTCTCGGCAGCTTTTCTCACTGCCCTGAACAGAAGGAAAGGCATCATCCACACCACTCTTGGCAGCTGCCAGCCCAGCTTACAGCAAGGAGTTAGCCAGTCATACCACTTGTAAGCCAAGTTTAATGGTGTGTCCTGTTGGTTTATCTTTTTATAATTTTGTTCCTTTTTTGTAAACCTGTTTTTAAGTACACATCTACATCTTCCATGGAAATGACTCTTAACCCTACCAATGTATGAGCTAGATTATAAAGATCATGTGTGCACATAAGAGCTGGATATTCTGGGAGGAAAACTGCTCCCTAGAAATGCCATTATTCACAGGCACTTTTTAGAGGAAATCCTGAAATTTAAGGCTTTTTTTTTTAGAGGTGATGCCTCTGCTCAGGCAAGAATTCCCTCAGTTGCTCGTTAACTCACTGTTTGAATCAATGTTTTAGTCAAAATTTTTAATTGAAAAAGGGCATTAGCTCTTGCTTAGTCTGCAGAAGGAGGGATTCTCATCTGCTTCTTTAAACAATGGTTAAAAGAGCCAGTATTGCAAAAACCCATTGTTTGCAGTTGAATTTAGAGAGATAGGAAGACAGATTTCCCAGACATTGACTGATGCATAATGCAGTGGTAACTTGTAGCATATTCATGATGAGTAAAATTGAAATAATTTTGATTTTTTTGATCATTGGAGGAGCGCTGTTTGTTGGCACAAAAGGAAGCTCATGAAGCAGGGAGAGCAGCTGATACATGATTAGGGTTCCAATCCACACTAGTTAAGAGAAGTAGTTGTTTTCAGCAGTTAAAGAATAATGCAAAATTGTAAGCTATGCTAACAACTCATGTACAAATTTGTCTAGAGTGAGAAAAGAACAGAGAACAGACTTTGTGGGGTTTGTTTGGTTTTATCCTTGGGAAATTACTGTAGTGTGAAAGTGATACACATTTGTGCCTTCTGTCACTTTTGAATCACTTTCAGAGAGAGTTTTGCTGGTTCAGTCATGTACTCTGTCATGGAACACAGAAATAGCATCTTTTGGGTAAAATCCAACACACAGGTAAGTTGTGTTTGGTTTGGGTTTTTTGGTGTGCGTTTTTGTTCTGCTTTTTTAGCAACAGCCATTCAATACTTTGTTTAAATATGTGACATGACTTCAGTTTGTCTCCTTTATTCCTTGCAGGAATATGAGCAAAGTGTTTTTATTGCAGCCCTCTTTACACTGTGTGAAAGAAGGAAGGAAAAAGAGAGTGTGGAAATGAATGCTGCTGTCACAGGGAAAGTTTTAAGCCACGTTTGCAAAACTTGTTGAGATTCTCTGATACTCAGTAATTCACAGGTTGCCAGGAAAAAATAAACTATTTTTTACTATAATGGAAATGCCAGTCGTGTGTTCAGTGAATGACAAGACATCTGAGTGCTACCTTCTTTTTATTCCTTTGTAGCCTCGAGATTTGGAGCAGTCTCTACTAGCCAAATTGATAATGACTCCAGAAATCCCCCCAGATGCTGTTCAGGACAGAAGCCTTTGCAGTTTACCACCACTAGAGAAGAGGTGCTTGGTGGGAGTCTTTGTGGAATTTGTTGTCTCTCCAAGCCAGTTCTACATCCACATCTGCAGCAGTGAAACGTCTGATAAACTGCAGGATATGATGTTTGAGATGAGGTGCGTACATGCTGTGCTGATTCAGTGCAGATTCAGATTCGGTGTGTGTGTGTGTTTGCGCTGAGGGAACAGGGGACCCAGCTGTTAGTTATGGTCACTGCTGGCTTGATTATTTGATACAGAGGTGCCGGTGCTGTACTGAAACATGTACTCGGAATGCTTACACAGTCCTTTTAACTAGCAAGCAAAAAGTGTCGTTAACAGTAATTCATGGTTTTTTGGCTGTGTCCTAGACAGACCTCAACTTTAAAAGGATAAAAAGGTTATGGAAAGGAACTTTGGGGTCCCTGTGCACCTCTCTGTTATCTGTGCTACTTTTCCTAATGTGCTCGGTTAAGGCTTTTATTTCCATCTCCAACGCTTGCCAAAAAACCACAGGTAATAGGCCTTTGTCATATCTATATTTAAAGCAAAACCCTATCAGTGGCTTTGTCTGTGTCAGTTATGTTATGTATTTGGGATTCTATTCCACCACAATAGTACTACACCTGCTGTTAATTGTATGCCAAAGTAACGGCTTGATGTCTGTGGAGCACATGTGAAGTGTGATTACAGACTCGGCAGGCAGATACTGTGTATATGAGCCAGTACCCCAGAACCTGGTTCATAAGAAGCACTGACATGTCAAGGTAATGTTAAAAATTAATTACTAGAATGACTGCATTTAGCCTCTGATTAATCCCTGTTAATTAGCTTTTTATTGGATCCCAAGAATGTAATTCAAGTGTTATAAGATTGGGTTTGCATTTTTTATTGTCATTTCAGTTTAAGTATAGCAGAACAGAGACGTAAAGCATCTGTTAAAACTGCTGCTGAACATCCATGTCATGAGGACTTTGAGAAATGAGGATTCTTCTGAAACCCTGTATATTTCTCTTTGTTCATCTCCTGCATACTACCAAGCACAGTTTTTCATTATGATCTTTTGCAGACACTGTTACTCAAATAAACTTGTTTCTGATCGTTATATCATGCCTGAATCTTCAGTACGGCCTGGACAGCTTTGCTGTGTAACAGTCTCAAAATGGTGGTACCGTGCTATCATCCACTGTGTCATCAATGACCAGGAAGTAGAGGTGTTCTTCCCCGATTATGGAAACATCGATATTGTCAAAAAGTCTTGGCTGAGATTCCTCAAGTAAGTAAATTACATGTGGGTGACAGTCACAGAATGGTTGAGATTGGAAGAGACCTCTGAGGGTCATACTGTCCAACCTCCCTGCTCAAGCCAGGGCCAGTTTTTGAATGTCTTCCCAGGATGGAGACTCTACAACCTTTCTGGGCAACCTATTCCAGAGCTTGGTCACCCTTTTGGAAAAAATGCTGCATTCCAGCCAGTCAGCTCCCAACGTGTGCTGATGCATGGTGGTGTTTCTCCCCAGGTGCAGAACTTTGTTGAATTTCTTCATTTCCCATTTCTCTATCCTTTCCAGGTCCTTCTGAATGGCAGCATGACCCTCTGGTGTATCAGCCACCCTTCCCAGTTTTGTATTATCAGCAGATTTGCTGAAGGTAGACTCTGCCCCATCATCCAGATTGTTAATGAAGTTGTCAAACAGTGTTGGACCTAGTATTGACCCCTGGGGTACACCACTAGTTCCTGGTCTCCAACAAGACTTTGTGTCACTGAGCACCACTCTCTCGGCCTGGCCGTTCTGCCAGTTCTCAACCTACCTCATTGTTTGCTCATTCAGCCTGTACCTCATTAGCTTCTCTGAGGATCTTGCAGGACAGTGTCAAAAGCCTGATGGAAGTAAGGGTAAACAATACCCACTGCTCTGCCCTCACCTTCCAGGCCAGTCATTTCATTGTAGAAGGCTGTCAAGTTGATCACTTGTGACTTGGTGAATCCATGCTGACTACTCCCAGTCACCTTCAGAAAGACATCCCAGCATGCAGATTTCCAAGAAAGGATCTGGGGTTTTATTCCATAATGATGCCTTGCAGGCGCTTCCTTGCTTACATGCTAATGCTTGAGGTGATGTTGTTTTCAGACCTGTTTTTGCAGATTGCTCCAGGTCCTTCGCTCATCAGCCCTGTCCATCACTCCCTCACAGTGACTTTGGGCTAAATCCTTTCCTGTTTCTGCCTTCATTTGCCAGTCTTTCCTCTTGCTACTTTCTGTCACTGTGGGGCAAGCTCCCTAATCCTCCTTCCTGGGTTCTGCAAATGGGTGTAAACATCTTCTTGAACAAAGTCCAGGCGAGTCTGGTTGGTTGTTAGTCCAAGTGGGATGCGTTTTCAGTCTCAGAGTTAATCATTCTCTGCAATTCCATACCTTTTCTGTATCTGCTTCTTCCCTCTCATTTGTCTGTACTCATGCCTTGCCATTTGCCTTCTTAGGTTCAAAAGTCATTGCTCTCTGTCCTGTGTAATCATAAGGGGTTATGATGGGAAGATGCTTAGGCAAGGGAGGGCATAGGGGACCAGTTGATACTGCTGTTTCTGTTGTGCCCATTCTCTGGATATAGGGTGTTTTCCAAAGCTGCCTTTGGGTTTTAGTCACAAGTGCAAAGTCCAATATGTGCCTCTATTCCTAAGCTGATTCTAAAACCCAGAAGAGGAGTTTCTTCTGCTTTTCTACCTGGTTTTGCTCTGTTTTTGCTGTAATGGTGATGGCTTTGTTTTTTATTGTAGGTGGTGCTACTTGAAGCTCCCTGCTCAGGCCATCCCGTGTTCCTTGGCATGGGTAAAACCTGTGGAGGTCTCTGCTCACGTGTAGTTTTATTTACTGATATATGTATAAGAGCTAGCAAGTAGAGGTTGGCTTTTTGTCCTCATAAGGGCAAACATTTGGATTAATTCAGGTCCCATTGACATTTTCAGGAGAATTGCTGCTGTTATGGTTACAGCAGAAACTGCATTTCTGTGTCTGCAAATGATGACCCTTCTGCTGTCTGTTTTCCTTACAATCAGAGTATTCTTGCTTATATTGTTGGAGAAACAGATAGCTATTGTTAAGCAAATTAACAACCTTGTTTCTTCCCCTGCTAATAGAGCTCCAGGGTCCATCTGAAGCCTTGGTAACTCCAGCTCTCTGTGTTGAAAATTTCTTCTGTGATAGAGCTTTAAGTGAGTTGGTTTGATGCAGTCAGCGTAGCCAAAGAATTATAGAGATCATAAGAAGTTTCCTCTCTGCTGGGAAACCTCTCGGTCAAGAACTTGAGAAATACAATCTCTGAAGGAAGGCATGCAATCAGAATTGCTTCTTCTGTATTTTAAAGACATTATTTTTAAAAAGTTATTTCCTCTGTGTTTTGAAGGTTAAAGAATCACAATTTTCATTGTGGTGAGGCTTAGACGCTTCTTAAAAGCTTCTGACACTTTCAACATTTATAATAGCATGATTCCAGGAATTTAAAAAAAAAAGATAAAAAACAAAACCAACACCAAATAACTGTATTTTAGGCAATTGCGATAAAATCACTGGTGAATGCCATTGAACTGTGTTTGGAAATAGGTATTTTGGGTGAAAGGGCAGTCCCAGTGTAACTGGCATTGCAGGCTTTGGGGTAGTTTGATTTAGTTCAGTGCTGGAAAGCTTGTCTGCCTGGCTTGCCTGTATTTGTCCCTAGCCTGACCTAGCTTAATTGCTCTTTTTAGCAAGTGCATACAAGGGAAATTCTCAGGCAGTGGATGTTGATCTGTTTACAGTAACTTTACATCCTTTTTTCTTCTTTAGGGTGTGTGGTCCAATGCAGCAACTTTCCTGTTCAAGAAACTATGTGACTCCAAGCTACTTGTGGGCATCGTGGATGAGTATGTGAATGGCATTTTGCATCTCTTCCTGTGTGACACGTCCACCGAGAAGGATATCTACTTCCACTGTGTCTTGAGGGATGAGGGATGTGCTAATGTCTGTGGAGAGAACATTCCTTCCCAGGTCAGGGGGGAGGCGTGTACTGCTGAAAGGAAGGGCAGGGAAAGGGTTGATTGGATGCATGTAATGGGAAGATCTTTAGCTTGAAGCAAGTAATTTTGTGAAGAGCAAAACTGGTATTCCCTGCTTTCCTGTAACTTAACATTTTGTGACTGCATCCCACACTGTCTAACTCTGTGGTGAGAACTGGCTTTTTCGTTAAGGTGGAATCTGATGACAGAGCAGAGATTTTCTGATTTAGTAGAACGAATTATTTTTGTCCCATCTTCTAACAATGGATTCGATAGTTTTGATTTTTTCCTTAGTTGATTAGCTTGTTAGTATTGCAGATTGGTCTGGAGCTAACACACATCTTGTATAAATAACATGGAGAAGTAAAATAGCTATAGGTGTTTTGAGCATAAGGCCAAACTGAGATGGAATTGAGAGGTTGTTAAGAGATTTGTTAGTTACTTCACTACTTCTTGTTAATTCCATTAATGTTTGTTGCTGGAATTTTGTTGCAGCTGTAAATTGAGGCCCCTGATTCATCCAAACAATTAACGAGGATAAGTTGATTAGATTTTATTGTCTGACTTAAAGTAGTGCTACATGGTGGCAGGGGCAGTTGAGTGAGGAACAAGATAGTCAAATAAATTATTGTGGCCTTCTCTGCTCTAGGCATTGAAGATTAGTTATGCCATTAACAAACTGAATTATGGAAATGGTTGGTTTAAAAAGTCTCTTACTTTGCCAGTGAAATGTACAATGCTGGACAGCGTAACCACGGTGGATTGCATGTTATGCTTTGGACAGATGTAAGCCAGTGCAGAGAACGTTTATGATGTAGGCCCAACTGTGTCATTATCTGAATGTCTCGGTTCAGTTTCAGTAAAAACTGTGTGGGTATAAAAGCCCTTAGAAAGGTACTGCCACGATTTTGTATCTCAGCAGAAAGCCAGGCTTTGCAGCCTGGAGTGCTTCTGTCCGTTTTATTCAATGGATACAGAAGGCATGTTTTGGCAGGATTAGATCCTATGATTGTATTCTTGTATGTGTATGTCCAGTTTTGGGGGGAGAGAGGCATTGCTGCATAATTTTGTTGCTAAAGGGAGAGGGAGATTTTTATACTAAGACTGCAAATTCTGCAATAATCTGGAGCTAACTTGTGGGTGGTGTGCTTCATAAAACCTTTTAGAAATTTGCTGAATCCTTTTTATTGTTTGTGGTATTTACAACATGGTTTTCTTGACTATGCTGGGGTTTGTCGTTTGGCGGGGTTTTTTTGTTCCTAGGGATTCGAGGAGCTGAATCCTTCAGCTTTGTATGTTCAGCCCAGTGGAAAGCAAGAGAATGCTGAACTGGTGGAGCCAGACCTTTGCTTGCAGCAAGAATCTCTAAATGCAGATAGTGAAAAAGCAAGCTCAAAGCTGGACAAGGATGAACTGTGTGACCAGGTGGGAATTTTCGCTGTGACGTAGCCATCGTTCAATGAAATCAGTTCCAGAGGTCAGCTAGACATGTATTGGTTTAGTCCCATGCAGTTCTTTCTAGAGTTGTTTACTCTTAAAAGAAAGCACAATGTTAGTAACTTGTAAAGCAGTCATTTCATGTAGGTTTTGTTTTAGCCAACTGTATTTCTGTGCTAAAGAAACTCTATATAAGCTGTATTTTTTGGATATCAATGTCCTTGCACTGTAAATAAATCAGCTGAACTGGAGGTCCCAAAACAGCATCATTATGTATTTGTCAGAAGTTAATGTGACTGAGACTCCACAGATCTGAGTTTATTGTGATTTTTATGGAAAAATCTGGTTAACTGTAGCAAGATCTCTGTGTGTAGAGGTCAGATATAGCTGGCAATTTGGAGACTAGAGGAATGTAAATGCATTCAGATTTACTTCTGACTGATGTGAAGGGTCTTAGAATCCTTTTCCAGAAAGTGCAGTCCTCTGGATCTCTCTTTGTATAAGACTTTAAACATTTTCTTCTCTGCTGTTTTTTTCAGTGGCCCAAAATAATTGTGGCTAAGCCATGACACTTCCTTTGTGCATCGCTAACATG
The DNA here is from genome assembly GCA_025769975.1 of Gallinago jamesoni. NCBI lineage: Eukaryota > Metazoa > Chordata > Aves > Charadriiformes > Scolopacidae > Gallinago > Gallinago jamesoni. The sequence continues at coordinate 1,847,843 of JAOQGH010000004.1, forward strand.
ATCATTAATGCTGATTATAAAATTACTCAATGTTTTGAATTGGAATGAAATGTGTCTGATATGACACCTGTTACTGCTCAGCTAGCATTTTCTGGTAACTCCTCTTAAGCAGTGGAGAACTCCCTTTTCACTGTCCAATCTTAGATTTTCCTTGTCAGGGTTAACAACACCCCTGGACTTTGCTGGCCCTTAAGTGCAAAATGGCTGTGTTTGTGGTATCAGTTCTGCTACATTAAAACACTTCTCCATGGTAAAATTTCTTAGAAGGCAGCAAACAATGACCAGAAAATATTGCTTGAATAAAACTGTACTTTCCAAGTGATAAGTTTTACTGTGGAGAAATCAAAGTGACAGTCAGTTAGTTTCTTGTTCACATTATTTTCTGTCCTTCCATGTTCTTTCTGTCCTTTCCAAGTAGCCCAAACTTCTCCAGATAGAAATGTTAAAACTTCTGAGCAGAACAGAAAAGCTCTTTTGCATTTCTCTCTCAGCTAATCTTGGAGTAGTATCATCTGATTGCTCTGTAATTTCATAGAATTATCTGGGCCAGAAGGGACCTTCAAAGGTCATCTACTCTGACCCCCTCGCAGTAAGTGGGGACACCCCCAAATAGCCCAGGTTGCCCAGGGCCTCGTTGGGCCTCACCTTGAATGTCTCTAGGGAAGGGGCCTCAACCACCTCCCTGGGCAACCTCTTCCAGTGCTCCACCACCTTCATAGTAAAGAACTTATTCCTAATATCCAGTCTAAATCTGCTCTTCTCCAATTTAAAGCCATTACCCCTTGTCCTGTCACTGCAGGCCTTTGTAAACAGGCTCTCCCCAGCTCTCCTGTAGCCCCCTCAGGTACTGCGAAGGCTGCTATTAGGTCTCCCCGGAGCCTCCCTTTCTCCAGGCTGAATGACCCCAGTTCCCTCAGCCTGTCCTCTGAGCAGAGATGCTCCAACCCCCTGAGCATTTTTGTGGCCCTCCTCCGGACCCGCTCCATCAGGTCCATGTCCTTCTTCTATTGAGAGCTCCAGACCTGCACACGGTGCTCCAGGTGAGGTCTCACCGGAGCAGAGGAAAGTGGCAGAATCACTTCTCTGGACCTGCTGGCAACACTTCTCTTGATGCAGCCCAGGATGCGATTGGCCTTCTGGGCTGCAAG
>JAOQGH010000004.1:1849090-2009243 GCA_025769975.1 Gallinago jamesoni
CTAGGTTAGTCAGGCAGGACCTGCCCCTAGTAAAGCCATGTTGGCTGTCCTGAATCATCCCCCTGTCCTCCATGTGCTCAAACATGGCATCTAGAAGGATCTGTTCCATGATCTTCCCAGGCACAGAGTGAGGCTGACAGGTCAGTAGTTCCCAGGGTCCTCCTTTCTACCTTTTTTTAAAATGGGTGTGATGTTTCCTTTCTTCCAGTCTGCAGGGACTTCACCTGACTGCCATGACTTTTCAAATATCATGGGAAGTGGCTTTGCAACTTTATCAGCCAGTTCCTTCAGGGCTCTGGGATGTATTTCATCAGGTCCCATGGATTTGTATATCTTCAGATTCCTTAGATGATCATGTACCGTGTCTTCAGTTACAGTGGGATGGACTTTGTCAACTGGGTCCTCAACTTGTGGGCCATCAACGTGAGAGCTAGGAGGAAAGGGGTTGCCTGTGAAGACTGAGGCAAAAAAGTTGTTAACTTCCGCCTTCTCATCCCTTGATACAAGTTCCCCACTGCTGCTTTTTAGGGGGGGGTACGTTTTCTTTAACCAGAAAAGGAAGGTTAATGTACCTGTAGAAGCCTTTCTTGTTTTTCTTTACGTCCCTTGCCAAGTTTAGTTCTAGCCTTGGCCTTCCTGACCTCATCTGTACACAGCCGGGCAACATCCCTATACTCCTCCCAGGATGCCTGTCCCTTCTTCCATTTCCTGTGTAGCTCCATCTTGCCCCTTAGTTTGACCAGCAAGTCATAGCTCAACCATGGTGGTCTCTTGCCTTCCTTGCCCAATTTCCTACATGTAGGGATTGAGATCATTTGTGCTCTATAGAAAACATCCTTAAAGATCTGCCAGCTTTGTTCCGTTCCCTTGTCCCTAAGGGCAGTTTCCCATGGGGTGCTATTTACTAACCCCGTGAAGAGCTGGAAGTTTGCTTTCTTAAAATTTAGAGTCCTAACTGTGCTTTTCGTGTGCTCCAGTCCATCCTGCTTCCTTCTGCCCACACTAGCTGTGCATTTTCTTGCTTTGTCTGTCTCCTTAGCAGTGGCACCTGTCTGATAAGGAAGAGACACAGGATGATGTGCTTTGGGATGAAGTCAGTGTACTGAGAACAGCAGACCAAGACCCTGAACTTGCACAGGAGGCTACAAATGAAACTCTGGCAGAGCTTAGGGCAGTGGTTAAGGTAAGGGTGTTTTTCTCAGCTGTTGCAGTTGAGAGGGGTTGTTCTTGGTTTTAGATGCTTTAAGTAACCCTTTCATTGCTTTGATATGTATCTTTTTAGAAGTGACTGACAAATAAATGACTGACATGGGCTCAGAGCTATACATTTTCCCCTTTGCTCTTGTTTCTGGTCGTGCTCCACTGGTACGTCAAGCTATTGTGGAAATAAGACTGACCGTTTCAGCACTTTATAGATCAAACTTTGGCCCTTCTTCACTTCTCTGCTTCACCTCCATTCACAGTTCTGAGGGTTACTGGGAGTAACTGGAAATTATTGTGGGGCAGTTATTGGCATGCAGGGAATTACTGGGAAGTTACTGGGTCATTGGATCCTCTTCCTGAGGAGAGTGGGCTTGGGAGGCTTGCGTTTTAGGCTGTGATTTGAGGCATTGAGTGGCACTGGTGTTGAGGATTGCTTCCTGTAGTGATTAATGATGAGTCTAAGAGGACCTGCAGCATGGCATTTTGCAAACACTTCACTCTGGGTTCAGTGGGGAGCCAGTATCACTCAGGATTTGTTAAGCCACAGAATGCATTGCAGAGCTGGAAATGGGAGCCTGCAAGGTTTTGGACAACCACAGCTCCTTGCACATCTGAGCTGACTTAAATACTCCCCTGCAAGTATTAAAGTATGTGAGTTTCAAAGCATAGGAATTATCTAACTGGATCAGAGAAGTCTTGAGCACATTTTCTGTCCCTGGCTGTGAAGTCTCATAGTCTTTAGAAAAGAGGACAAGAATTTCTATTAAGAAAGATCGTGGGATGACAAAGTAGTCCTGTAGACATTAGGGGGGAGAAAATGCATCAGTCAGCTAGTTACAAGGACAGGCAGGAAGGTTTCCTTTCCCTGATTCCTGTTTATCTCTTGGCCTCATGGTTTTGTGGCACTTAAAGCATCACCAAGCTGTATTCCCTCTCTGCCAGTTTTCACTGCTCTTGTTTTCCATTTCAGCGCTGGTGGTCTTAATTGTGTGAATCAAGAGGAAGAGTAGCTACTGCCTTAATTCCTGCCCCTCGCAGCTCTCTCTTGGGTACCCTGTCTCACTTGCCTCTTCTGTAAATTGAACAGCCCTTTCTTTTTAATTGTTTCCATCCCAGCTTTTTCCAGTGCTAGCAGACGTTTTTAGCGTCCACCTTTGCAACCTGCCTGTTTCTGCTTTGCCGTAGAGTGGCAGTGACACTGCTTGTCCCACAACAAGGATAGCCTAGGTGGCAAGAGGAGATGATAATAATCCTTTAATCCTATTGGGTTTTTTGAGTTTTTTTTTTGTCCTACCACTGTGGTTTTTACTCCATGTTAGGCAGGGGTTTTCAGTGGGCTGGTGGTGTCAAGCTGAGTAGTTTGTTGAATTGGACTCCAGTGATGCCTGCCAGTCAAATTATTCTACCTTGGCATCCTGTCAGCACAGAATTTCTGTTGCACAGGCACGTAGCGCTCTGTGCTGCTTCAGAAGTGCCTCACGGTTCTTTTGTCGGGGCTAATTTAAATTGTTTAAATCTGCTAGTGTAAAAGGAACTGTTTTGTTCTGGGCCAGTGCTGTGAACACACTCTCGCCTAAGGGTGAAACACCTCTGGATGGTGTTTCACCCCTTCTGAAGATGGATACTTTTTTTTTTGCTGCCTTGACAACAGAAGAAGCCTAGAGACCAAACACCTAATTCTTGAACAGCTATGGTTGGGAAAGGTGAATTACTGCTTGTCTGTCATTCCACTATTTTTCTCCTCCATGCTGGATTAACAAATACAAACATTGGCTCTAGTCCCTGTCTATGGCTGAGACACGGGTGAATCACCCCTGGAAGTTAAGTTTAATTTGTATTCTTTAGCAAAAATGCAGAGGGACTTCCTTTGACTCAATTCCAACTCTTTTGCAGAAACTCCCTCTGTCATTGCCACCGTTTGTTCTGTGTGGGGCTGCTGAGAGATGAGCCAGCTGTTGATTCTTTGCTAAGATAAGATGTGGTAATTAGTATCTTGTAATAACCTGTCACTCTTTTCAGCTTGCTGTGCAGGAGAGGCTGCCCTTTGACCAAGGTTGTGAGTAACTAATCTTTTTGGTGGGTTTTTGTTTTGTTTTTGTTTTTTTTTAATCACCCAGTTGCTGACATTCCAGTTCCTTGTGGACTTTGAGAGATAATAGATCAGGGCAGCTAATGAACCAAGTGTACACTAATCACGCCCTCTCCTGAGTTTTTTATATACATTTGCAGACACCTCATTCTCTTGGAGAGTCCTCAATGCCTGCTGTCTTATTCAAATCAGTGGAAGACTGTTACACCTCCTTTACCTATTCCAAGCAACCAGCTGAAATGAGCCAAGATGATCCTGGTCAGCTAGAAAGATTTTCCATCAAGGCCCACCACCGTGAAGCTGTACATCCCTCTGTTCTACTTATGGCAATACCATTTATGCTGGACAACCGTAACAGTACGAATAGATTTGTCAGTAAAATTTAACACAGCAGAAAGCTGAGCAGTCTGTTGCTGTGCTATGAGTCTTGCACTCGCTGTCGGGAATCCTAGAACTGGTGCTGCTTCTTTTCTAGAACAGATGAAAATACTGGTATTTCTGTGGGATGGAGATGTGACGATATTAAATGGCTGAATGCACTGCATTGGTTTGACCTTTGTGCAGCAAAATGATTTTCTAAATGTTTAATGGGGACAAATTAATTGAGGGTTATTTCTCTGTTGATTTTTGTTGTCTTTTCTAGACTTTCTGCTGCTTTCACACAGAAGTCTTTGCTTCTCTTCTCCATACGTTAGCCTGTGTTCATTTCATACTTAGAGTCTCTCAATCTCTCAACTCTAAGGGTCCAAAACATTTTTTTTAACCTTGTAAAGTCCCTGGGTGGGTGTTCACCTTCTGTCTCCCAGATGATGAAAGAATTCACAACACCCATGCGTTGTGAATCTATGAGGTGGATTGACTTGCCAAAGGCAGTGCCTGTTTGTGCCTTAGAACAGAGCTGTCTGACGTCTGTCTGGAGCGAAGGCCCAGTTCTCCAGGCAGAAGCTACTCAATTCATACCTGATTTCCCACCTCTGGGGAGATAGGTGTGAGCACTGGGAGGAGAGGGAGAGAGGTTAAATTGTGTCATGTTCATCAAATAGGTATGCGGCAGGAAGTCCTCTTGCCACGACCTGGTAAGATCCAAGTAAAAGGAATTTGAATCTAAACTGGAGCTCTTTAGGAGTTGCCAGTGTAGATCCCATCTTTCTTTTCTGTCTCCCTCCTTATGCAGATGATGAGGAAATGAAGAACACAGACCTTCCCGAGGATCTTGCTGTTGGCCTGTGTGGTGCCAGTGGGCTGACCGACCAAAGACCCTCTCAGAAACTGTACGTCCCTCCTACCACACTGTCTGCGGTGTTGGCAGCTGCACGCTTAGCCACTTCCACTGACTACTTCCAGTGGCCCCCAAGCCTAAGACAGAAGGTGTGAGAAGAGGGGACAAGCTGGAGCTGGAGGAGCTGCTGAGGAAGGTTGCCCAGAGCAGCAAAGGCTCTCTGTAGGACTGTGGTGTCATTTTATTTTTTTAATTTTTTTTTTTGTTGTTCAGAAGTGTTTAATGCCTTGAAAAACTTGACTCTGACATCTCAGATGTGCCCAGTACATGTGATAGATGTTACTTGTACTTTCAGGAAAATAGTTTGGGTTTGTTATGCTGCTGCTACACTAATTTATTGTTCTTTAATGGTTCAGGAGAACACCTACGTGTCACATTGTGTTATATATGCTTGAAGTTTAGGAGAGGCAAACTGGCTGCCTATCCCTCCCTCCTTCAGTGCACAAGTAGTTTTGACATTGTCTGGGGAGATGTTTTTGTTTTTTAACACCATGGATGCTCTACACACGCCTTTCTGTTAGGAGAGATCATTGTATCCCAGCTCAAGCCTCAGTCTGTGTAATGCTGGTAACTTGCAAAAAGAAACCTCCTTCCCCAAGAAAAAGGCTCTCCGATTTTGTTGATGAATTAGGATGCCATATGTATGGAGTGTCAGGAATCCCCTGGGACAGATATAGAATGACATCGATAAACAATCCAGTGAGAGAAAGCTTGACGCTTGGCGTTGGCCGTGTTTATGTAGTTCCTTGCCTGTGGCAAAAAATCCTCTCGGGCTCGAGTTTATTAATGCAGAGAAAAGCTGTGAAAATAGAAGTGCCCTGGTTATGAATGCTGCCATTCAGCTGGTTTGCTGGTGCCTGGACTGTTTCTCGCGTCTTCAGGGCCTTGAAGGGCCACTCTGTGCCCATCTGCAGACATGCCAGACACTTTGCTGCAAACCACCCAGAAGAGCTCGAGATGGGGTTTAAGATTAATACTGGAATGGAAAAAAGCCCACCATAAGAAGTTTATTGATTATACTAGATGATATTAAAAGCTTTCTTCCAATGCAAACCATTCTGTGATTCTACAACTGTATTGTTTTAATTTCAGCGTTTAGGGGTGGGTTTGGATGTAAAAGGGCTTGAAAAAATGTAGAGAGAGAAAATCTGGGGCTCATTAGGAAACAACCGGATGGAAAGCTAATGAAGGAAGGAGATGGAAGCAGAGAAGTGAGGCGCTATGGCTTGAGGGGGGGCTGTACATCCCTGTGGGGAGGTTCAGAGGTTGGGGCTGAGGGGTTGCATCGCACGTGTTCCTCACCTGGCGTAGGGAGGAGGTGAAATGGAGCTGTGCGGGCGATGGAGTGCTTGCCTCCAGCAGCACCCTTCCTGCTGCAGAAAGGCCCCTTAGGTTTCAGGGGGGTGAGAATCGGGTCTGGGATGGAATGTGTGCCCAGGAGCCCCCAGCCCCTCTTCCCTGGGCTGCAGCGGGATGGAGGAGCCGTCACTCTGTCCCTGCTGCTGCTGGGTCACTGCTAGGTGGCGGCCGAGGCCAGCTGTCAGCAGCTCGGCTCCCTTCAGCCTGAAACTCTTTTGGGGATCTGGGAGGGCAAGGCAGGTGAGGAGCTGAAGAGGACCCTGCTTGGAAGCCAGAATCCTCTGCCAGGCTGGGGCTGCCTCTGTCCCCACTCCCTGCCTGGGGCACGCTGGCTCCCACAGCTGCCTGGAGGAGTGATGGGGGGGCTTTGTGTCCCACCACCGCTTTGTGAGGCTGTCTCAGGGAACTGGGGATGGGGAGAAGTTATGGTGGCATGGACATTGTGCAGAAAGGGAGCGGACAAGTTCGTGGGAAGGAACCAGCAAGCGTAAAGCAGCATCATGGCATCCCCTGGGGCTTGGGAGCTCCCTCACCTGCCAGTTTTTGGAGGGAGGTAGGGAGGGAGCATACTCTGGGCTATTACGACTGTGCATCACCCTTTGTGCACGCTCTCCCTGGGTACCAGCTGGAGGCAGGACACACGGATTTCTTGATGCTTAACTGCTCAGGATATTTATTTTCCTGTAAGTTTTTTGCCATGCACGTGCCTGGTTAGTTTTCCATACCCTTTCCCTCAAGATAAAAAGTGTGTGAAGAACTGAGCCTTAACCCTGAGCCAGGACACACACACCCCCCCCAACACTTGGGGTACAGAAAAGCCACCGGGAGCTGCTCCAGGGTGACCTAGGCTGATCTTCCCAGCTGTGCTGTGGCATCTCCCTTCCCAGAGCAGCTCAGGTCACGTTTCTCATGCCTGGCAGGTCCTTGTTTGTACATTTGTTGCCTAAGGCAGTGGAAAATGAGAAAGACACCTCTGGGACTGGAAAGCAATGCCGTATTCATGTCCCTGCTCCAGGGCATCGCTGCGCTGGTGCCAGGTGGTAGGGAAGGAGAGGTGGCTGTGCCAGGGCCACACGCTGCAGCACTGGGGTAAAGCTGTGAAGTTTGGGGGGGACCCAACCCCACAGAGGTGTCTGATGAAAAGGAAGAAGGTGTTCCACCCTGTGACAACCCTGTCTCTGCGGGTGGGAGGTCTCTGGAGGGGCAGGGGACCCTCTTTACTTTTTGAGGAGCTCCTCCATGGAGCATCTTCATGGCGTGCTGGGGGCTCTTTCACTGGAGGGGGGTTCCCCTCGTCCTGTGGTGTGTGTGTAAAGGGGTCCTTCTTCTCCGAAGGAGAGCAGCTTGGGGTGGAGCTGCTTTCCTCTCCTTTGTCCCCAGCTGCCACCTTCCCCATAGCTGTGGGGCGGCCGTACTGCTGGCAGAGGTTATCGACTGGGAGTCCCTGGGGGAGAGGACCAGAATGTTTAGAGCAAATTAAAAATGGAAAGGCAGCGCAGCTCTGCAGCTCTACCTAAAAGCCAGGGTTAAGGTAAGCGAGGTGTGTGCGCTCCGGGGACTTGCTAATGGACTGGGGCGACGTGTGGGGTCTGGGGTCAGCCCTGCCAGGTGGATGGAGCTGGGGCGGGCAGCTCTCCTCCCCGCTGGGCTGGCGGGAAGCGGGTGCTGGCATTTTGGTGATGGGGAAACTTAGGGGTCCCCTCCGCTGGGGGCCACACACAGGAGAGTGAGCTGGACCTGGACTAGATGAAGAAGGACCTCAGTGCCCCCCGACAGCCGCCAGGTGCGAGTGGGTATGGGAAGGGGGAGGAGTGATGCTCTGGGCAGAGATATTTTTTGGTGGTGGTGGGGGAGGTGGGACGACAACTGTTACAGAAGGGTTTCTTGTGGTGCCTGTGAGCAGCTGCCTGGCTGTGTCAGTAATCGGGTGCTTTGAGTTTTAAACGGGCTGTCAGGAAGCATTTGGCTGGTGGGGAGGAGGCTGGACAATGACAGCTCACTTGGGATGAACAAAGTGCCGTGGAAGTGACCAAACACCTCCCTCTTGGCACCCTGGTACGCAGCCGGGCTTGGCAGGATCTGAGGTTGGGGTACCCGGGCTGCATGTCGGGGACACGGCAGGTCCCAGGCTGGCCCCTGCGGTGGCTGCTGCACGCATGGTGCTATCTCAGCATGGTTGAAATTTTCCAGATCAATGCATCAGCCCATCCCCTCCCCACCCCCTCTGCACTTTTGAGTTGACCCATGCTTTGCAAAGTGGGGTTCAATTCAGTTATTTGGGCTTGAAAACCAAAATTGAGCGCTTCTGACCCCAAAAACCTTTCTCTTTTTATTTTTAGGTGGTTTTTCAGATGGAAATGGAGTGTTTTCATGTTTTAGGGAGGATAAAAGTGCACTCAACCCTCCATCAGATTGCTTCACTTGACCCACAAGTAAATGCTTTTTTTTCCTCTGACCTGGAAGAATTTCTTTTTCTTTCCATTTGGCAAGAAAAAGGAAAAAGCCAATTCTCAGTACAGGTCACTGCTAAAACAAGGTCTGGAGCTGGAGCTAGCTTTTCAGCCCAAGCACTGTGCCAAAACCCATCAGTTCTTCCCACTGTTCCCAAGCCCATGCACCGGTCCCTGGAGTGGCTCCCTTTTTCTTGCAGTAAAAAGACCCTGATTTCCCCTGCATTTTGCTGGGAGCAAACAACAGTAGGCGGGAGAGCAGCCTGTAGCTGCTGGGTTTTGAATGATCACAGTCTGGGATGGTGCTTTTGCCGTGGTGGCTTTTCAGAGGGTGACTTAGCAGCCATCCCTGTGGCGGTTTGTGCAAGCTCAACCCGGCTTTGTCCCTGCGAAAGCCCGTTTGGGTTGGGTTTGGGGGAGATGCTGAGATACTCCTGCTTGAGGGAAGGAGGATGAAGGAGGCCTGGGGGTAGCAGCTCTGCTGGAGCATCCTTCAGGCGGGACATGTGGTCAGCCCTGCCTTTTAAGTTAAGCAAGGGTTGTGCTCTGGGGCAGATGGGGCTTGGTGCCAGCTGTGAAGGTCTGTGTACACCCCGTCCTGCAGAAATAGGGGCTGTGGGTGCCCTGCTGAGCACCCGCCTGCTTCCGAGTGAGTTCTTCCTGGCTCCAGCTCGGACTCGGCTGCTTGGGTGCCGTTTCCAGCATCAACAGCACCGCTCCAAGTGCAGCACCTGAAGGAGAGGGAGAAGGAGGGTCTTCATGCGATGCCTCGAGTTCGCAGGCAGGGAGAGGAAGGGATGAGCAGCGCATGGTGTGGGCTGCTCTGCAGCCAAAGTTTAGGGTAGTAGAAGTACAAACCCAGGGGGGACCAGTTGGAATTGGGGCTGTTGCCTGTGAAACCCTTCACTGGTGGGAGGAGACTGGGGCGGGTGGGGGGGGAGGTGGGCTCTTTCCTATTGAGATGGGTTGGCAGTGCAAGCGAGGAGGGCCTGGGACAAGCGAGGTTTCCCCCCATCTCCTGCCATCCTCGCCCTGCGTGTGGGCTCCCACCCCTCCCCGCTGCCAGGAGGTTTCTTTTCTGGTTCAGCTCTTCCAAGGCAGAAGCTGATTGCAGAGGGGTTGCGATCTCACTTGTGCTTTTAATCCCACTGCTGTCAAGCTCCATTAGGAGGTTTGGCATCATCTCGCTACCTCTGGGGCCGGGCTGCTGCTTGCCCAGCCTGAAATGAGGACAAGCCTGGGCTACGCTGGAGTGGGCAGGGGCTGGGGAGGCAGGGATGCTTTAGAGGCCGTTGCCACCCCTACCGCCCTCCCATCAAGAGGGCTGAAAGGAGGTGTGAGACCAGCTCACTTTGGCGGCCTGGTGGCTTTGGGAGCAGGATGGAGAGGAGTTGGGGTGGCAGCAAGTGCTCTTCTCCATGCCAGGAGCGCGGCTGTGTTTCGGTAACCCGCTCCTGACCTCCCCCTGCTCCCCTTGCAGCACGTGTGGCCGTGTTCATGTTGCATGTGGCTGGGCATCCCTCCCCACGCTGCCACAAGCGGCTCCCAGCTCCTCAGCCAGAGGAAAAGCGGCCAGAGGAGGTGATTGTGGGAAGGAGAGCTAATGGGTCAGAAATTGGGGCTGAACCTCCTTCCCCACCTCGTGAAATGGGCTGCATGACTCGGCAACGAGGAGGGGAAGGTGCTGCCGGCTCGTCCCTGCCCTGTGAGCACCTCCTGGGATTTCCAGGGTGCCGGCACTCCGGGCGCACGTGCTGCAGGGAAGGCTGGGGGCTGCCCTAGGAGCATCCCGGCTCATCATTGCTCTCCTGAGCTTGTTCCCAGCAGTTTTACAGTCCCGTCTGCCCATGGGCTTGCAGCCACCCGGGAAGGAGCTGACATATGACGAGAGCATGAAGAAAGGCAGGAAAGATGTGAATACAGAAAGCCAGAGCGCTAAAGGCGCCTGGGGACTGGTTGGGTGGTCGCTGGGGTAATGTCTCTATTTTCTCTGCCTGAGGAGAGCAGAGCCAGGCTCATCTGCCCATGGCCAGGAGCAACCAGCACCAGGCTTTGGCAAGCTCTGCTGTGTTGATTACGGCCGGAGCGTGGTTTTGAAAGGCAGCCAGGGAGTCTGGGGAGTGCTCTGCTGCAAAAAGAAAGGGGAGAAAATCTTCCAAGGGCTGCCTCCACAAGTTGGAGGTCTTCAAACCTGCCCTGTGCTGGGGCTTAGGGATGCTGGTGCTGGTCGGAGTCAGGTCAGCACCTCTGCGCTCCCTCCCCCTTGCTGGTGGCTCCTGAGCTTTTCCCTGGCCAGCACAGGAGCCTACCTTCATCCCTATGGGTTTGCCCCGTGCTGCTGTGTCACATGGATGGCCCAAGGCTGATCCCTGGGAGGATGCTCCGACTGAACCTCTGAGCTTGTGCTGCCATGAGCCTGGAGAAGTGGTCAGCGTATACGTGGTAAGGAGTTGATTTTCTCCTCTGTCTGTCCTTCCTCTCCTCTGTCAAGTCCTCCTTGCTCCCCTGAACATCACCCAGACTCCCCCTGGGACCACAAGGCTCGTCCCCACACCTGGCATTGGCTTTGCTTGGAGCTGCCTGAACCGCAGGTCCCACAGGGCATGTTTTCCCTATGAACTCTGTGCTGTGGCCATGCCCGTGGTGATCGATGGACCTCTGCCAAGCCAAGCAGGGCTGCAGCTTGGCAGGCGGAGAGACCCCTCAGCTGATTGATGCACCATGCTGCCCATAGAAGTCCCCTGCTTGAACTGGCATCACGTCCCTGTGGCCCCTCTCCCCTAACCAAGGCTCTGCCATAGGCACTTGAGCAGGGCAAAACCTCCAAGGGTTTATTTTCCTTGCTGGAGAGCCCCTGGATCGCTCCTTCCCGGCGCCGGGATAAAGCTGCTTGACTGCATCAAATATTTAGGCTTAGTGTTTGTGGAAGGGCATGAGGAAAGATGTGGCTCAAAGCAGCGACGCTTTCCCCCTGGCACCCCCGTGTTGGCCAGGGAAAATCCTGCCTCCCTGTGGGCACTCTGTGTGTGTGTGGAAATCAACAGAGTTTTTTCAATTTCTCCAAGCTTTCCATGGGTGTTGCCATTCTCAGAGCCATCCCAGTGGATGCAACTGGTGATTTTGCCCCAAACGTTGATCCTTTTCCCACCTTTGTAGCCTAAACTTGCCCAGACCCCCTGCGAGGCAGCCTTGCTCCCGTTGCACGGCTCCCGCTGTGCCTCCTGGGGGGATTGAACCTGGAGGGATGTCTTTACCCAACTTAGGGCAAAGGTTCCAATTTGGGGCTGAATATGTGACATGGGACTTCTTCACTGTATCTTGACTATCTTGGGATAAGGTAAAGAAAATCCACAAAGCAGGGCTTAGGAGCGCATGGATAAAGCCCCACGTTGCACATTTGCCACTAAACAAGGAAAACAACTAAGGCAGATGGTGAGCAGCCAGTGGCTCCTTAACCAGCCACTTAAAAATCGCAGCACGGGGCAAGAAAACAAAAATAAAATCTCCCGGCTGCTCCAAATGTGACTTTTGAGTGGCTCATAAATCAGAAAAAGCATCCCTGGCCTGGAGCTGGGAGCGCCTCCCCTGCGAATAGTGGGCAGCCGGGATGCTTTCCGGGAGCTTTGCTTTGCACGTGCCGCTGCCGCCGGCTGCGAGGGCCCCTTGGCACCGGGGATGTGCAAGGCTTGTGCTCCCCGAGGGCTGCAGGGATTTCCCCTTCAAGTGCCTCCTCTAGGCCCCCCCCCCCTGCCCCGGGTTCTCCCGCTGCTTCCCATGCCCCCAGGATGGGGGTACTGAGCCAGCTCAAGGCGGGGAAGTCAAAGTGGGTCTTGCTCCCGGGCTGGTGCTCGGGGAATGCGATGGGTTAATACTACGCTGCCGCCTAATTGTGGTGAAAAGCTGTAAACCCCCACCCGTGGAGGGGAGGGGGAATGTCCATTGCATTGCTGGATGTAAAATACACAAGGGCTGAGCTTTAATGACATTTCTCTTTGGGAAGGAGACAGCATAACTCTCCCTTAACGACGTTACCTGAGGCTCTTTCTGCCTCTCTTCCAGAGCAGAGATGGATGCCACCGTGGCGGGCAGCCCTGTGTGTCCCCATGTGTCTCCTGGGCAGCCCTAGCTCTCACCACCATCCAGGTTGGAGCTCCCAGGCGGTCTCATGTGACGGGGAAGGATCCTTTTTTCTGGGAATGCGACCTCCGTTGACCAGCTCCCAGGGGAAAGCAACCATCTGCCCCATTAAATGGATGTGCAGGCATCATGCCAGGTCTCTCCTCCAGCCCACTGGGATGGGGGGGGTTCTCTGCAGTCCCTTAAACAGATCAGATTTGGGGGTGTGCAGCCGTGCAGGGACCTCCTGTGACAATGATGGATGGACATGTGTGGTCCCTGGGTGGCACGGTGGGCACATCCCCGGCCACATTGCTTGGATAATGGGGAGAGATTGGGGCTGCTGGACTGCTCCAGCTGACTGTTTCTTGTGCGATGGGCTTGGGTTTGTTTTCCAGTGCTTGTGCAGGCAAAATCAAACCCACCGAGGTGTATAATGACTAATCCACATCTGGCCGGAGTTTGCTGCGGAGGGGAAAGCTGTGCATTAACTCTGCACTCCCTGGGGAGCAGGCAGGCTCGGGAGGCTGCCGGGAGGTGCTCCCAGGGCCACCCCGGGAAGGAAGGAAGAAGGTGAAGTGAGGGGATCAGAGCATGGCATGGAGGTGCTGTAACCAGCCCCATGCGTGCTCCTGTTCCCTACACAGGGGGGCTGAAGGTTACCCTGGCTGACTCCTGAGGTCCTTCCCATGTGTTGACCCCCCCGTTTTACAGCCCAGAAGCCCTGCTGTCTGGAACACACAAGGCAGGGAGATAGCTTCAAACCCATGAGGAGCAGGCTGGACGCTGGCAGGGATGACATTTTGCACTGTCAGGCTTTTTCTGATTGATACAGCCGCCCAGGGCTCGCTAAAAATGAAAATAAAAGCAAGATCCAGCGTTGAAGAAAATAAATTTCCATGCCAGCAGCTGCGGGTTCAGCTCCTGAGCATCCTCCGGCATCAGCGTTTCGGGCCAGCGGAAACGTTTACCTGAACAGGAAGGGAATTATCGATGTGCTGAGGTGCCCCAGCGTAAGGTGTAATAATGCAAGGGCACCCACAAGCCCTGGGCTTCTCTGCAGCGTGTGTGTGTGTGTGTGTGTGTGTGTGTGCTCAGACAGGGAAGCCTTGCAGGGTTTGTGTGTGCGGGTGTTGCTAGAGAAGGACCTAAGCAAGGATTCGCAGCGTGATTGAGCTGAACGCTCATCCCAACAAATAAAGGAGCGATGGATCAGTGCGTGGTACTGGAGCCTGTGGGCTTAGATTATTTTTTTTTTTACAAGATAAGAGAACCAGAAGGGAATAAAAGCATTTTACAGTTTTGTTTTAAAACTAGTCAGTAAAATCCTTTTCAGCACCAGGAAGAGGGAATCCCATAAAACTCACACGAGGTTCCTGGCTGAGATGGGTTCAGCTGCAATATGATTTTTGAAGTCCATGGTGCACGGGGGTACCGCCATGTCTGAGGGCTGAGGAAGGGGAGATTTTGGCAGGTTTATGATCCCTGTGTTGCCAGGGCACCTGAGCAGGCTGAGCTGTGCTGAGCCGCGTGCGGTGCCCCAGCGGCGGCAGATACAGAGATGCTGGCCAGGCAAGGATGCTTTGCAGCTGCTTTGTGTTTCCTTCCCCCTTCCCCCTAAAGAAACCGAGATAAGAACTTGCAAAGTATTTTGGATCAAGCTGCTGCTTGGTTTACCAGCAGTACTAACCCCAAGTACTCCAAACTTGCCAGTTGGGCTTCTTGAACCATGTGTTTTATTTAAAACCACATTGACCGATAAGAACAACTTTTGGTTTAATTTTCTTCCCGGCTGCAGAGCACCTGGTGCTCCTCTTTCCACGCTTTTCCCAGCTACTACCAAGGTGGGTATCCCACTTTTTCTGTTCAGTTTGGTCACCCCACCCACGTGTTGCTTTAAAAAAAAATGAATAGATGACATGGAATGTGGCTGGGGGGGGGTGGGTGGGAATGAGACTGGCAGCAAAATCACACAAGCTGCTAACCCTGCTTGCCTGAGCGATGCTGTTTCACATCTGCTTTGTCTTCTACAGTGCTCTCCTGCTTTGGGCCAGAGCCACAGGGGTGATGGAGCACCTTGATGTGGATCTGGGCAATCTCAGGCCATCAGTAGCCAAGTGACTCCTTAATCCCAAAGAAGCTCTTTTCCATGTCCATCTGTGGAAACAGCAAAATGTCAGTTCCTGCATTAGCCATAATAATGCCTCCCGTGGCCCTGGCAGTGCTTTCCGACGGGAAAAGCAGCTCTCCCTGCGTCCTGGGCTGTCATCACCTCCCCGCATCCTGCCCAGAGCAGCCCAGGAAATTACTTTCTCACTTCTGGCCTCCTCCTCCTCCTCTTTCCCCCCCTGGATGTCTCTAATTCGCATCCCCGTGGCAGCTCTGAAGCCCAGCTAAGGGAAAATGCTACTACCCTCTGCAGAAATACTCCGTGTGCTCGTTTTTCTTGCCCTCTGATGTGTCGGGCTTGGAAATGCGGATTTCTTTATCGGCAGGGGAATAGGGAAGCTTCCCCCCGGGCCGGGGCTGCATGGCACACATGCACACCAGCACCCAGCCCTGCACCCGCAGCCGGCAGCCGCTTAGCTCCTGCAGCACGGAGGGTAAGTGCTGTGACAGGATCCACTTATCTCGCCTTCGCATTTCATAATTCATACTGCCCTTTTGCTAAAGGCGCAAAGCCGTTCGCATCCAAACGAGTGTTTATTCCCTCCCGGCTCAGCTCTGCCGCTGGATCCTGGGGAGGAATCGGTGGGTCGGGCTGCTGCCCCCAGCAGCGGGCAGCCGTGAGGGCTGGGCTGGGATAACGGGGAGAGCAAGCCGTGGCCAACGGGATGCCCTGACTGACGGCGGGGGTGATGGAGAAGAAGGTGAGTGGTGTTTTCTCCCCAGCTTTAGAGCTTGCTCTATCGGGAAGAAAAGTATTGGCGGTGTCCCTTACTTAAAAATGGGGAAACTGAGGCACAGGAGGATTCAACTGAGTCGCTGTAGCGGGGGTCTTGCGTTCATCCCACCGAGCTGTGCTGCCTTGCAGTGGGCTCTCCTGCCCCGTAGAGAGCGAAATGGGAGAGAAGCAGGTGAACACACGTTCTCCTTGCACAGCAATCCCCACGCTGGCAGCGCTCAGCTGGCCGTGCAAGGCATGAGATTGGATTATCACTGCTGTAGCTCGCAGAGGCGAGCAGCTCTCTGTTTCCAAAGGCGATGCCAGCTGCAAGCTGCACCCTCTCCAGCTTAAACTCTTGGTTTGGGGCTTCAAAGCTTCCCCAGTGGCTGGCAGCATGTGTTGGGGGCAACAACTTTCTGTGTGGGCTGTGATTGTGGCCTCCCCAGTGTCGGAGTGTGCTTGGGGCACCACAGCGATGGGCTGAGCTCCCAGCAGAGCTGGCAGCGCCACAGTGGGAACCGATGTACGCTAAAGGTTGGCTCTGTTTTACGGGGAGTCATGGGGTGAGGGGTAATCTTGTCTGGAAAACACCAGGTAGGATTGGCATCCTCCTCACTACCCCGCTCATTCTTCTCGCCGCGGTGTCATGGTGTTTTTCTCCTGACTTTTCTCTTCGCAGCACCAGATCCCTGCCTGTGCTGGCAGCCAGAAGGGTGTCCTTACCTGGGGCGTGGGAGGAAGGACCAAGCTGGACCCTCCAGACCTTCGGGATGGGGACCAGTGGGTGGGGGTGGCAGCACCAGGTACACTGGTGGGGCTGAAGGTGCCCAGGGGGCTGCAGGGGTAGGTTTGGGGTGCCCGAGGGTGCTGTGGGACCCAGGCTGGGGGATGTTGCAGGTTTCATAGCACCCGAGGGGCTTCAGGGCTTGGGGTTGGGGGTGCCTTGGGAGGTACCTGGGAGTCTGGGAGGGTTCAGGGGATACTGCCAGTGGATGGTCCCCACGGGGAGAGCTGCAGGCGCTGGGGTACAGGCCCGGCGGTGGCTAGGCGGCTGCCCCCCCGCACACTCCGCTATGGGACGGGCGCTCGGGGGCTGAGGGGGCCGCTGCTCGGCGTCCCCAGCCCGGTTCCTCCTGCGGAGGAGTTCTGGGGGGACAAGCCTGTACCTGCACCCTCCTGCAGCCAACTTCGGGAGCTGGGGCTGGGGGGGTAGGGGGCCGGGGGCTGCGGGGGCGGTGCTCGGGGGCGGCAGCTCCGGCCCCCGGGCAAACTCCTCCCCCGCTCGCCTCCTCCCCCGCCGGCCGGACCCGCCTCGCCTCTCCCGCTCCTCCGCTCCGGTGATTATTTTCCTTCGTATTATATCATTATTATTATTATTATTATTATCCCTGTTGTTACTATCGTTACCCTCCTCCGGTCCTCTCCTTCGTCCCCGCCCGGCCCGCCCCGTTTCCCCACCAGCCGCCGGACCCGGCTCCGCCGCTGCCTCCGCTCCTGCCCGCCCCGGGCGCCCAGGTACGGCTCCGGCAGCCCCCTGCCCTCATCCCCCTGCCCTCATCCCCCCCTCGGCCCCGGGCACCGCAGCTCTGCAGAGGGGTTGGGGCAAGGGAATGGCTCTCGCTTGAATTTGGGGCTGCGGTGGGAAGGGGAGCCCCCGGAGGTGGTGGTGGTGGGGATGCTGCGGGCTGGACGAAGTGGGACGCCTGGGTGGGATGCTCCTGGCATCCCAGGGCCACGCTGAGAGCCCTGTGCCGTGGCCTCGTCCAGCCGAAGCTCCAGGGTTGTGGTTCCCTGCAAGGTCTTGACTTCTTCCCTCCGGGTTATGTGGTCCAACTTTGTGTTGAGATGGGCTTTTTTTAAGTCACTGTTAACTCTTCTGACTACTCGGGCGGGTGGGAATGAGTTTGCCCGTCTCTAAAACCTGCTTCCTCGCAGCCGGGTGAAGTTTTGGAAGTCCCAAGCCCAGGGCTCAGCCTCTTGCTCCCTCGGTGGGAGCCCAAAACCTCGCCGTTCAGCAAAGACATGATGGCCCAACAAATCTCTAACCTCACCACCAAACCTCCCCATGGAAATGGTGGCTGCCTTTGCTGAAGTGGAGGAAATCAAATCCTTTTGTTTATTCCTAAGGATCTCTGTTTTATCTCTCACGGTGCTGCGGTAATTAAAGGAGACCTGCGCTCGAGTTAATCGCCTGGCTTTTGTTTTCTCCTAAGGTTATCCTGGAGGATTTTATTCCCTCCAAAAGGGCATGTGGAAACACTTAGTGTTTTCAGCTGGATTTCATTTGCGTGCTATTGATTGTCTTTTCAGCAGAGAGATTTTTCTAAGGTGTGGTGGAATATTCCACCCCGATGGAGGCTTGTGTTACTGGGGCTTTTTTTTTTTTCCCCTCTACCAGCCTTGCCCCTTGTTCATCCGAGCCGCAGAGTTTCCCCGCGACGCTGTCTGTGGTGTACTGGGTATACTGGGGCTGCTGGTTGGCATTTGGTATCATCTCTGCGGGATCTGATGGGATCCAACCTGAGCTTTACCAGGGAAGGGGAGAAAAGGCTTTTTCTACAAAGGGCTTTTTCACCTGTTGAAAAGCCAAGAGGGGAGAGCGGCAGTGGGTGCCGTTCTCAATGCTGTGGTCAATGCTGGATCAGTGAGTCTGATCCCATTCCAGTGCTGTCTCTGCTGGGATGTGAGATCCTCTCTGGTCTCTTTCCAAAGCGCTGGGTTTCAGCCTGACCACAGGCCCGAGGACAGCTAGCTCTGGAGCCCTGCTGAGGTGAGGTGGCCTGGCCCTGCTCTGCCCCAGCCCAAAAGATTCTTAACAGGGTGGAAATCAGGCACGAAGGATTTTCCACTCGGTAAGCCCTCCTCTCTGGAGAACCACCGAGCATCCTCCAGCCATTTTGCATGGGAGCGTTTTGAGTGCATGGACCAACGGGAGACCCAGCAGCTGCCTGTCCACTGGGAAGCATTAGGATGGGGCATTTGGAGGAGCTCAGCTGGAGCAGGATCACCGGCCTTAGCCACGGGCACAAATGGGAGCACAAGGGCTGCTCCCCTTTCTGGGGTCTGCTTTGTGGTGATGTCTCAAACCCAGTAGCCCCCAGGGCAAGCGGCAAAGAGAAACAAGGTCAGGCTGTAGTGTTCCTGTTGTTCCCTGCCCCGGCTGCCTCCCCCTCCAGCTTCCATCCCTGCTGCATCTGCTAACAGAGACCCCGCCGCCCCCCATCCCTCCTGGCATCTCTGCCCACCCAGCTTCCCCGTCGCTGCTTTCCCACTGGGATGAAATATTTATTGAGGCTCTGTTACCCTTGTTTTCTTGAAAGCATGTTTCACACTTCATTTGCAGGAGACATTAAGAGACTTCGCGGCGGGTTTTCCTTCTCGCTGGGCGCGTGTGATGGGGTGTGCGTGACCGTCCTGGCCGGCCCTGATCGGGCAGCGCAGGCTGGGCGAGGTGGAGCCATCTCAAGCGATGGATGAGTCTGTGTCCCTGCTGTGTGATAAATCAGTTAGGAAAAAAAAAAAAAAAAACCAACCCAACAACACCCCCAAAACTGCTCTGAAACCCAGCAAAGAGTTTAGCTCTGCAGCGCTGACCCGTCTGTGCCTGGTTGCACTGCTCCTCCTCGCCCTGGCTGGGATGTGGTGGGTAAAAGGAGTGTGAGTGGTGCCAAAAGGGACTGTGAGTGAGATTTTCCCATGGTTTTATGGAAAAGTCACTCCTGGACCTGATGCTGGAGTGACTCTGCTTGGATTTACCCCAAAAAGCGTGGTTGGGATGCATGCTGTGCCCCTACATCAGCCCAGAGCGATGTGCGGCTCCAGCTCTCCCTGGGTACGCACAGCCTGGGGGCTGCGGTCCAGGATCCCACCAGATGGGCCATCCTAGATGGATGAATTGCCATTGGCTTGGAAAGCTGAGCTGCAGCTGGGGACCTGTGTCCATCCCTTGGGGTGGCTGTCCCTGTGCGGGCTGTCCTCCCACGGCACCGGGTCAGGACCGTTGCGGGTACCGCAGGTGTATGAATTGAGCGGGGAAGGTGGCCCATGGCTTTCTCATGGTGGCGTGGGACAGCTTTCCGGGGGGGAGGAAGCTGCAGTTTGACAAAGAGTGATCCGTGCGGGGGAAGAAAGGCAGGATGGGCCTCCCTGCCCGGACCCACTGGCAGAGGAGATGTGGTCACGTAACCCATCCCCGGCGGCAGGGTTTTACACCTGCTCAGGACTGAAGGCAACATGAGGAGTGAGGCAGCGAAACCCATGGAGAAAAAAATTTTCCCTCTGCTAATTGAAGCAATTAGCAGGAGGGCTGAATGCTACCGAATGCAGTGGTAGCAGATGGGGCCAGATCTCTGCTGGCTTCAGTGGAATGACGCTGGGGAGAGGCCATACCTCCCAGTACCCGGCCTGTGTCCCGGGGATGGGGATTCCTGGGGGTCAGGGTGGCTGTCCCCACTGGTGACGTGGCTTCCCACCAGGAAGGACAAAGTATGGCTGGGCAGAACCAGCTGAGGCACCCAAAAAAGCAGAGGAGGCAGACCCCAGACCTCCTCATGGGTGGTGTCAGTGGCAGGGGATACCTGGGCTGCAGGTGGTGAGGTTTTGGCTGGTTCCCCTCCCAGCTGGCTGGATTTTAGCATGACCACGTCGTTCTCCCTGCCCAGGTGTCCCTGAGATGGGAGAAGCAGCTCATCCCTACCTGCTGGGGTGACCTGTGGTGGCTCCCATGCAAATCCCATCCCTGATGAGCTCCTGCTATGGGCTCCTTAAAAACACAGGGGAGTTAAAAACACTTGTCTCCTTAAGGTTGGGAGATGGTCACCGGCTGAAATAGCTGCTGGCCTGAGGCTCTGGAAATGGGCATCCAACCTCCTGGGCAGATTGCATCTCCTCCTTGGAGCTCCGGGATGAGCAGCCGGTGGCAGCCGTTGCGTCGGGCAGCTCCAGGGCGTTATGGAGGGTAGGAGGAGTAAACGAAGAGACCAACAGAGACTTTTCTGGGTTGTTTTTTGGATCCTGACCATGAAACTGTGCTGCTCCAGAGCCAGCAGCTGGCCCTGCTGTCTGGCCCCTGCCAAAAAGAGACAGTCTGTCTGCCTTGTGCTTTCGGGGAGGCTTTGAGAGCCCTCCGGACTGTAGTACTGCCACACGTGGGAGGCTCTTCTCTCTGTATTGCTGCTCGAATGTAATTAGGCATTAATGAGTCATTAAAATAAATCTCTGTTTCTACTCCGAGCAAACATGCCGGGGGGATGCTGGCGGTGGGAGCAGCAGGTCTTGCATCATGCGCAGGAAGAGGCTGCGCTTCCCCGTGCCCTCCCACGGAAAAAGGGACACTTCCCAAGCACCACAAGGGTTTGCAGCTTCTGTGGGAGTGGGACGGAATTATAACCAGCCCTGGGGTTGCTTTTTTCAGGAGGAACGGTGGTCTGAGGGTTATCTGCTCCCTGATGCTGAAGGGCACCTGCCCGGCTAGAAGTGGGCAGAGGTGGAACCAGCCCTTGGTTTTCGGCTCCTGGTTTGTTAAAGATGCTGATGGCTGTGTCCTTTGTAACCTGGATCTGGAGGGCAGCTGGGGGACATCTCAGCTGGCACCGTGGCTGGAGGGGGATGAATACGAAAGGGAAAGTGTTGTGCATCACTGACAGATATCCATGTAGTTTTCCTAGCTGTAAATGGGATTTGAAGAGAGCTTGTGAGCCAAGAGGAATCCTGGTGGCCTCTCTCATCATGGCCAAACACAAAGCTCTTCTTCCTTCACTCTACCCAACTGGTAAACAGTGCAGTTACCCCTAATGAGGTCTTTGCTAATTTAATCCCTCCGCAGTGGCTGCCTCACTGGCAGGCTCGCAGGCAGGCAGGAAGGCAGACCCTGGCAGGATGCAGAGGGACGTCCCCTGCGTGTCCCTGGGGAGCAGCATCCCTCAAACACTTGGTCGCTCTTTCTGCCACCGGCCCCGTAGCGTTATCCAGGCTGGGAGGGCAGGAGTTAAAGCCAGGGGTTGAGCAGGAGAATTAATTTTATGTTTTATCTTAGCAGAACAAGTAAATTGGGTGACGTCGAGGCACAACAGATCTGCCCTGGTGCGACTCGGACAGCATTGCTCGAGTGTGCTGGATGGGATTGCAGAGGCTCCAGCCTCAGCCAGAGTTTTTCCCTCAGGCTTTGTTTTTGGGAGCAGAGCTTGTCGCCACACAGAAAGGTTTTGCACAAGTCATGTTTCATACATCATGCTGGGAGCAATGGGGATGGGGCGGCCAGGGCAGATCCAGGTGGGAATTGAGTAGAGGATTTTCATGAGAGTGATGGAAATGAGGTGGAAAGGGTGAGACGGTACCACTGTCAAAGGCAAAGAGGGAGATAACAAGGTGGTGCCCAGAGAAGAAGCTGTCCTGGGGGTTATTTCCAAGAAAGCCAGTGAGAAACTGGCTTAATGAAAAAAAAACATCTTTAGTGGGAGACTCACTGCTGTGCTCAGTTGGATCTTGTTGGGGATGCTCTGCAGGGATGCTCCAGACTGTGTTGCACGATGCCTCTGGTGGGATTGATCCTCCTCTTCCAATTTACACCCAGGACGAAGATGCATTTGGTGTCCCTGCACTTCCTGGGTGGACTAGTCCCACTGGAGAGCAGAGCACGCACCTTCCTGGGGTAGAGCAGCAAGAAGATCAAACTGGGGAGAAGATCATATCTCCAGGGGCTGTGTTTATGGCCCCTGGGGAAGGGAGGGATCTGGCTCAGATCTCCACCCCCTTGCCCTGATGGAAAGAACCCACTGACGGGAAAATAAATGGGTGCTGAGGAGGTGAAGGTTTCAGCTTGGAGCAATGAGGGTGCTGGAGAAATACCCTCCCGGGCAGGGAAAGAACAGCAGAGCATCCTCAAAGGGATGTTGGCTCCATCAGGCTGCTGGAGAGGGTCTCTAGGCTGCAGGATCAGCAGGATTGTGATCCATCATCTGGACCTTCCTCCATCCTGAGGCCTCGGTGTGGAGTGGCTGGAAGTTGAAAGGTTTTACAAAGGTCCCTGCTGCCCCATTTTGTTTTGCTGGTACCGTCTCGCCTTTTCCCAGGCAAGAGCTGGGAGCGCTGGCTGATGCAGGGGAAATTCCAGTGCTATGTTGGTGCTTTACCAGAGGGTTAAATCAGTCGTGGGATGCCTACAACAGTGCAGTCAGCTTGTGTGAACTCCATGGGTGACGTCAGGGTGGAAGCAAATAACCCTTCCTGCTCCTTTCCGTGCTCGTGAGGATCCATCTTTTGTGCTGTGTGCTGTGAACACCCGGGCACTGATGGGACAGGGGGATTTAGGGGTATGATGGGGTGCAAATCAGACCCAAGTCCTTGTTCTCCAGGGATCCATGGTATGGCAGGATCCAGCCTGGGCTCTAGTCTCTGCTGGCTGTGGCCGTAGGCACAGTCCCGAGCCTTGTGTGCGGCAAAATGCTCTGACTCTTTGGCCAGAGTCAGTCTCACCTGGGGCACGCTCAGCTTTCTGGCTCTCCATGGCCTCACTCTGCTACCAGTGCAGATGCTGCTATGGTGGCTGCTCATAGCAGGAGATATTTGGGTGCTGGGAGGTATGGTGCTCGTGAGAGGGATGCTGGCCAGGTCCTGATTGGCTCTGGAGAGCCTGCGGGGATCTGATGTGGGCCATAATCTCAAAAGCACTTCTCTGTGTGACTTGGCTTGATGCCACCGGTTTTGTCTCTGGTTATTTTGGGACCCTGGCAGAGCATCTCCCTGGCACATGTGCCTGGGCTCGGCCGCGGCGTTTGCTGGGAGCGGTCCTGGGTTAGACCCCCAGCACAGCAGCAGGAGATGAGCCATGTGGGTCAGGCCAGGGACATTTCCATCCCACTTCCCACCGGGGGGCTGCCCATGTCTGATGACTTCACCCTGTCCGGGGCTGCACATCACCCCTTCCCGGGTCTTCACGCACCAGCTGTGTCTCCCAGACTCCCGTGGGCTGGTCAGGGGCCGGCCAAGCAAACACAGTGAGTAGGAGACGCACGGGAGGATGAGGAGGGACATGTCATTTTCCTGCCCTGGGTTTCAAGCTGTCCTGCAACGGGGAGGGCCTGCAAAGAGGGTGTAATTATATAGGAATTTGCCTATATCCAGGTGTAGCCATGGCTGTGCTATGTCTTTGCAGTAGTATGTTGATGTGTGTGCTCAGTGAGGGCAGGATGGTCCCACCTGCATCCCTCCGCGTGGGTCCAGTTAATCCACACAGGCAGGCGAGAGAGGATCTGAGTAGTGGCTTAAGGAGATAAAGGGCAGATGAGATGCCCAAGTAACGAGATATGGGTGTAATCCGTGCCTGAGACGTCCCAGGCTGTAAAGCCACCCTTCCTCCAAGAGTCTGTGAAGTGCTGGGAGGTCTCCCTGGGGCAGGGATGCGGATGTGCCAGCTGGTCCCAGGTTGTCTTGGGGCTTCACACGCCCAGCGCTGCCACGGCCAGAGATCAGAGATGCTCGGTCCTACGTGGCTGTAAAAGCAATTGCTGCTGGTGGAGAAGGTGTCCTGGGCTCCCACAAGGCAGGACGAGGCCAGATGTA
This sequence comes from Gallinago jamesoni, assembly GCA_025769975.1. Lineage (NCBI taxonomy): Eukaryota > Metazoa > Chordata > Aves > Charadriiformes > Scolopacidae > Gallinago > Gallinago jamesoni. Next base: position 1,873,033 of record JAOQGH010000004.1, read on the forward strand.
GGAGAGAGTGAACCTGGTTTGGCAAGAATGGTTTTTTTTGGCAGAGTTGGATGGGCAGGAGAGGGCATCCTGGGCTCGGTGGGTCAGGATCATGGTGTTGGCAGCAGGAGCACAGCCCTTTCTGCTGACTCAGGAGCTGGGGTCTGGCTGGCAGCTTCCACCCTTTTGGTAAATGCAATTAATATCTTGCCATTCCTACAGAGGTTTTTTCAAGAAAAGGGCTGGTTTCAAGACCTTGTTGGTATTCCTTCTTTCCCATCCCTTGGCTGGAGACGAGGGGGGGCTGGGAGGAGGCAGTGGGGAGCTCTGGGGAGCTGGTGCAGGTGGTGGAGGGAAAGCAAGGGCAGGCTTGCAGCAGGGCACAGGGTTTTCAGTTTTGATGACAGACTGCAAATCGCCAGAGCCTCAGCTGGAGGACAGTGTCACCTCTGCGACCTGGCTGTCCTTGCGGTGGCCGGAAGCAAGGAGATGGGTGTTGGCTGAGGTTTCCCTTGCAAAACTGCTGGGCCAAACCCTGCGTGGCTCGAGGCACTAAAAAAGGGCAGGAAAAAGCCTCAGGTAGGAAACGGGTCGCACCAAATACACTTTCTGCTGGGGAAAGCCTTCCTTGGTTTTCTCTGCAGCAGGCTGAAATCAAAGTTTTCCCTGCCACTGCTGTGATTTCTGTCCCCAAACTGGTTCCAACTCAAATATAACTTGGCAGAACCAGCTATCGCTGCAGGAGGGAGTGGGGTTGCTCTGGTTGCCCAGTCAGTGCCATGGGCAATTTTTATGTCTTAAAGATGCTTTTTTCCTCAATATATTTATTAACAGTATAACAAAAGTCAGAAGGGGCAGGGCCCATCCTGCCCTCCCCCCGAGATGGTGGTGCTTAAGCAAGCTTATGTGCAAGGGTAAACCAAAGCAGCGGTTTTTAACTCCTCCAAAAATCAGTGTTGGCAGGGCCTGGGACAGGCAGCAGGTTCAGCTCCCTGCTTACCCCCGCGGATCCCTTAATTACAAGTTTAAAGGTTTCAAAGTGACCTGGGCAAGAAACCCAGAGGGGAGTGCTGGGGCTGGAGGGGGGCTGCTGGGGGGGCTATCGGCTGGATGCAGCCCCCACATCCTCTTGCATCCCACGTTGCCATCACTCTCCGCGTGAACTTTCATTTGGGTTTAGCTCATCTGGGAGGGTCTCTTTGTTTCTGGTCGTCCCCCCAAGCTCGGCTTGTCCCTTTGTGCCTTGCAGCACAGAGCATCCAACACGCAATGAGTTTGCTGGGTCTCAGCCCTCCCCGTGCACCCATCCTGCCCCGTGGCTGGGGGCTGTGTGCTACTCCTGTCCTCCTCCTCCTCCTCCCCTCGCTGAGGTTTGCAACTGTGGGTTAATCCACCCAAATCCCACCGGGCTGAGCCTGCGCGGGGCAGGACGCAGCCACCCAGGAGCTGCCCTGTTGTTTGCTGCTGTAATCTGTTTTGAAAAGGCAGCCCCTGATGCTGTTTTTTTCCAATTAGGCCCTGGGAGATGATTCTGGTAAGGCAGCGGCTGGGCTAATTTACCAGGCAGACATTTCATTGAATTAGCCTGTGAGCTGCAGAGCGAAACCGGGAGAGCAGAGCCCCGGCTGGGGCAGGACTTGTTGGCCAGGTTTGGCGCGATGCTCAGCGCGGCAAATAGCCCTGCTCTGCCCGAGCCCAAAACCTGCTCCTGAGCTCTGGTGTTCGTGGTTGACCCTTGTTGGGTGGGCGGGCGGGCGGGCGAGCTTGGGGCTGGTGGGATGCACCAGGAGAGGAAGGACAGGAGTCTCTCCGCCAGGCTGAGAGCGCTGGTGGCTGGCAAAAAAACCTCACCATCGACTTGCAAAGTGTGCAAATCTGCCGTGGACGTCATTGAAGGAGAATAAATATAGAAGCCTGCGATGCCGCTCCTTCCCCCAGTCGCTTTTCAGGCCGTAACTTTGCGCTGCGAGGTGACATCAATTAAAGAAAACGTATCTCTGCAGCAAGCGGCTTCGCACGGCTGCCCGGAGGAGTTCGATACGGCTGGGGACCCTCCCTCCCTCCCTCCCCCCTGCTCCCATCCCCATGGGGGACAGCGTGACACCAGTGCCTTGTGTCTCTAATCACTTCCCGAAAGCGGGCGAGGGGCAGGGAGGGGGGTAATGCAGCCCTGCTGGTACAAATCCTGATTTTATTCAGCAATGGTTTGGGTGCTGGAGGGTCTCCGCGCCCACCAACGGAGGGTTGTAGCCCCCTCTCCTGAGCTGCCCAGGAGCAGGTGAGCGGTGGCCACCAATGCCTCTGCTCAGCGTGGGATATTTAAATATTTAAACAACCCTCAGCTCCCTTTTTGAGCCAGAAGGAGGAACGGGACTGCGCCCCAGGGAGTTTGGCTTTGCAAGATGTGCATCCCCCTGCATCCCGCCCTGCTGTGGGGGCAGGAGTCGTGCCTGGGGCTCTGCTCACAGAGCAGCCCGAGGCTTTTAGGGGGACCCCTAAAAATGTACAGCCTTTTGTCAGGGTGGGGTGGTGGGGCCGTGCGGTACCTGAGCCTGCAGGGAGCTGAACCAGTGGAGCCCAAAATGCCCCTTTCCCGGCAGGTTGGGATGCGCTTGTCGGGGGCGGATGGAAAATGGACACGGGCTGATCCCCGGTGGCAGGGATGTGGCTGCTGGGGCTGCTGTGTGGCCCGTCCAAGGGCTGGAAAAGCCTGTTGTCATTGTCCTGCTCCTTTCTGGGCACGTTTACCTTACCCAAGACCCCAGTTACTCCTGGGATTGGGGCTCTCGCTCCTTTCCGTGGGAGGTGTTACATCCCCTTCTGCATCCCTGCAGAAGAGAGCTGTGGGTTAGAGAAGGCTGTTTTATAGGCACAAACTATTTATAGGCACATACTGGGTAGGAAATGAACCCCTAGCCTGCCGGTGAGCAGGATTTGGCAGGGAGGAAACTTCCTCCTCTCTGAAAGCATCACCTCTGAAGAGATGACGAAAGGTAACACTTCTGCTTCGTTTTAATTTTTTGCCTTTCTTTTTTTTTTTTTTAGTATTCTCTATTTTAATAAGTGGGAGACTGGCTCTTGAGGGGGGCCGGTGAAACACTGATCCCAGCAGCTCCAGAAACAGGAATGCTGGAGGTGGGGCACGGGGGGGGGCCCAGCTGTCCTCCAGGCAGTGCTGATTGGGCTTGGAGGTGACCAAAGGGTCCCCAGGGTTGGTCCCTCCCCACTCGGGGTCATTCTCTGAGGCTGCCTGCTTGCTCCAAACCTCAGTCTAATTGGATGCTGCTCTCTGAGCTCTAAATCAAATCACGGCTCCCATGAAATGAAGTTTTCTGGACGTGAATGGCCGCCTGCATCATCCATCACCGCCCAGCTCACGGTGCGTCCCTCTTGGGGGTTGTTGAAGGTCAGCGTTCGTCTTTTCCAGCCACCTGCTGGCAGCTTTTCCCTGTCAAGGATGACACCTGGCGAGATGATAATTCCATTGAAGGAATGTCCCCCTGTGTGTCCCCCTGCTGTCCCTGGTGCCCCTCGCTCTTTGACAATGTTTTGGGGTGCAGTTTGGTAACAGGGTGCGGGAGCCGAGCGTGTTGGTCTCTATTATTAGCTCTGTGTTGGGTCCCCTGATGGATGGAGGTATTAGCTGGGTTATGGACCTATTGATTTCTCAGGCATGATTTTTTGTCTCCTTTGTTTCGTGTGTAAGAGCGGCTCGAGGAGGAAATCCGATGTGTGCCTGACTTTTGGCTTCGTACGGGAACTTCCCAAGAGCTGAAAATCAATTTGTGGCTGGCAGGGTCCTGCAAATCACTGCAGCGGAGTTAGGAGGGTGGGGGATTTTTGGAAGGGGGGGGGGTGTTCCCCATGGTGCCTACCAGCACATGCAGTAGCGAGGGGTGGGGGAAGACTTGGGCAGGTCTCATCTGGAAGCTGCCACTTCCCCTCACCAATTAGGGCCTCGTGGCGAGTGGGTAATTAGATCTCCTTGGCTGGCATTTGGGCCCTATCAATTAGCCTTGCTCTGGACGAGGCACGGAGGGACGTGGAGACCAGTAATGAAAAGTGGTTGCACTGGGCATCGCCAGAGGGTGGGGGTGACGGGGGCAATGGGTGTGGGATGGCTCCTGCACCCGCTTCTTGGGTGCATCTCGCCCACTTTTGCCGAAATAGCAGGTTTCGGGTGTAGGATCCTGGTGCTTTGGGTTTACCCACCTTCACAGCACCCACCTTTCCTGATGGTCTCCCTAAAAGACCCATTTATTTAGCCCCGCTGCGGGAACAGAGGTGGTATCAGCGGGGGTGGGGGACACTGGGCAGCCCCCTTGGGCAGAGGTGAAGAATTGACAGTGGGTTTTTTTCTCCTTGTCCTCCCTTCCAGGGCTGCTGGCATCTCCCTGTGGCCATGCAGTGCTGCCTGTCCCAGCCGGCCACACCGGGGCCGGTGTGACCGTGACCCCCTGCCTGTCCTTTTCTGGGTAGGTGCCTGTGGGATGGCAGGGGGGACGCTGGGGTTCGCCTGCCCCAGAGAGGGGATGGAAGAGAGAGCTCCTTTCCCAGCAGCATGTAAAACATTGTCTGCTTGTGAGATGATGCATCCGTCTCCTCCATAATTAATTTTAAAGAGGAAAAGGCCAAGTGCTGACTAAGCCAGGCCTTCACCCTGCAAAGCTGCGTGATTCACCAGCCACCGATAGCACAGCCTTTTCCTGCAGAGCATTTCTCCAAGCTTGGGAAGTGCTTCCATTCCCTCCTCCAAATTAAAAAAAAAACCAAAAAAACATAATAATAAATAATTACCATCATCATCATCGTCGTCTGCAGGACCCAAAATGCTTTTTGTACCACGGAAGCTACTGGGGCACAGGCATGTGCTGAGCCCCATCCCTGTGGGATGGAGGACGTGGAGCAGGGCTTCCTGCAGGTCCCAAAGCAAGGCAAATTCTCGGGAAGTGGGGAAACACGTGGGAAGGGTGCTCGTGGGACACAGTTAACCTCTCCCTCTGCTCTTTCCAGGTCCAACGCCTCCGTCACTGAACGTAAGTAGCCCCCGGGTCTCATGGCACGGGGATGGCGGCGGGGGCTGCTTGGCTCATGCCAAGCCCCTGTTAGACCTGCCAGTGCCCAGCAGGCAGCCGGGGTGCATTTTTTGGGGCTCAGACTGCCAGAGTTGCGGAGTTCAAAGGCTCCACTTTGGCTTTTCCTGGTGGAAACCCAGATTTGTTTCTATGTTTTGAAGCAGAAGCTGCATTTTCTGCCGGGAGGGTGGAAATCGGCCCTTTTGGCTCAGCAAGGGGGGAGGCTGCGTGAGAGGACTATGGGGTTGTTTCCCAAAGACCCCAAGGCAGAGGCAGCGATGGCAGCGAGGGGACGTGGTGCTGCATCAGAGGTGTCCTCTTGCTGAGAGGAGGAGAATGACACTGAGTGATAGTTTTCCAGTTGGGGAGGGAGGAACAGGGGCGTGATATTTTGGGACACCTCGTGGGTGTCACATCTATAATGTGACAACGAAGCCATGGTAGGTGACTTCCATGTCCCGAGTGACGCTTGTCCCTGCCTTTCAGAGTTTGATGGAGAATCGGTCGGATGACAGCGGGAACTGTTGTTATCACCGGGGGAATCCTAGCGACCGTGATCCTACTGTGCATCGTTGCCGTGCTCTGCTACTGTAGGCTACAGGTGAGCACCATGGCTGTCCCCCATCTTGCCATGAAGCCCGGCAGCACCACTCCTCCTTGGGCTGAACTGCGGGCACAGGAGGGGGTTATGAAGGGGGTTTCTTGCCTGTGATGGACAGGGAGTTGAAACCCCCTTTTCCCCTCAGGACTGCAGAGATACATCTTTTCCTCCTCCTGGCACAGGGCGGGGGGACTTCCCTAAGGCTTTTGAGGCTCTGCAGCAGTTGCTAATATAGGTGTAGGCTCGGCTGGGTCCGTAGTACCAGATGGAGATTTTTATTCTTTCTTTCTTCCCCCCTCCCCCCTCCTTGTAAATTAAATGAGGAGGCTTTCAACGACAGCTCGCTGCAGCCTCCTGCTCTTTAAAAGTTAATGTGGAGGCTGTGCCGTGCGGCAGCGCTTGTGTGCTGGAAAGCACAGCCGGTTACTTGGAGGACTTTCCAACTGGCAAGGGCAACATCCCTTCCCCTTTGCAAAACCCTCGCTGGGAGCCAGGGGGAGGGATGAGTTCCCCCGGCAGCTGCCTCCTGCAGCACACCTCAGGTCCAGGTCTTGTCCAGCTTCTGCTGCTTTGCAGGACCCAGGTACTCACGGAGTGGGGCAGGGAGGGTTTCCCGGGCAGGGGGACGAGGGGAGCAGGGATGTAGCTGCCCCGCTTCCCCCAAAGCAACCCCTTCCCCTTTTCGCGCAGTACTACTGCTGCAAGAAAGATGCCTCTGATGAGGAAGAGGAGGAGGAGGAGGAGGAGGAAGAGGAGGAAGAGCCTGACCTTCCCGCACACTCGCACCTGGGCACCTGCAACGCCTGCAGCTCCCGCACGGTGGATGGCCAGGGCAGCCCCCCGCCCCCCCCCAGCGAGCTCAACCAGCACGGGGCTCACAACTACTGCCCGACCTGCTCCCCCTACGCCTCCCCTTTTTACATCCGGACTGCCGACATGGTGCGCAACGGCGGGGAGAGGGTGGCCTACACCCCCGCGTGCTACAAGGAGATGGGGCCACCCATCAGCATGGCCACCTTGCAAAGCTACCCGGTGAGCCGCCACGGTCTCCTCCGCGAGAGCTTCCCCAACCCGCGGGCTATCAGCACGGAGGTGTAGTCACCATTGCCACTAGCACAGGGTGCCCCCCCCCCCCGCCGGCGTCTGCTCAAGGGAAGGGGCTTTTTCACTTGTCTTTTGCGGGGTGGTGGGGTGAGGGGTCCCGCAGAGAGGACCCCTGTCAGCCCAGCCCCCAGACCAGCACGGTCCTCCTGCTGAACCGCCCGGCACGGCTGAGCTTTACGGGCGAGAAGACGAAGAGAGACCTCCAAGGGCGATGTTAAACCGGCCACCTCCGAACCCATCGTAAGTGTCATTATTATTATTATTACTATTATTCTACTCTGCCTCCTGAAGGGACTTGTCTTAACGAGGGCTATGTACAGTACAACCTAATTTAATTACCCCAGGCTCTCCCCACGCAGCCACCCGAGGTGGGTCACAGAGGGATGCGTGACCAACCCACTAGCTGCCACCCCCCCACCAACCACCTACGGCAAATGCCACCACTGAGCTGGGAACAGCCGCGCTCCTCGGCGGTGGGAAAGCAAAGAAGGGAAGATCCAGATGGTCCCACTCCCCTCACACCGCGTTAGTTGCCGCCAGCAGTTCGGTCTTCTGTTGGGAATGTAAGACAGGACACCACCTCCCACCTGCTTTGGCCTTTGCACGTGCTGAAGAAGTTCCAGAGATAAGTTTGGATCACTGCTGGGGGAGGGCAAAGTTGCTCGTGAAACCGCTCACCTACACCAACGGGCAGGGGCTGATCCTTCTGCAGCCGAAGCCCCCACCTCTTCTACTCTTCACAAAGCTTTCTTAGGAGCGATTTTAACTTGGACCCATCATAAAAATGGCAAGGTTTTACTTATGGGAAGAGTCGCGTCCCTAAATGACTGCAGTTTTGGTCGCCTTCAGCATTTGAAGCCTGACCAGCCCACCCTGATGGTTCTGGACAGCCAGAAGAAGGTTGGTTTTAAGATGGCTTTTGCTTTCAACGATAACATCAGAGACCACCAGATCACATCTCCTCCTTTTCAGGGCCCACGACCTCCCATGGGAGAGTGATATTCAGGTGGTTGGGGTCCCCCCTCTTTTTGCTTTTGGAAGAAGAGGATGCAAGACCTGAACCTGTGTTGACTGGCTCTGTGGCTGGCAGCGACAGCCAGAGACTCTGCCTTTCTGCAAAAATGAATGTGGGAAGTTCCTTCTTCCTCCATAAATCAAATTAGGTGAAAAATTATGAAGAGGACATCTCCATCATTCACAGGCACTTCCATAGCAACCAGTGCAGGACTCCTCGGGGCTTCCCATTCACGGCAAGGAGGAGGGACCTGGAGAGCAATGATCCCTACAGCCATGTGGATGCTGTTGGAGGCCATGGCAGGAAAGGCTTGCCATGCCTTTGCAATATAGGCTATGGCTACTTGGGAATGTGGTTTGGGCTTTTTTTCCACCACCATAACTTAGAAATAATCCCGCTGCTCACAGGACTTGGCCTTAACCTCCCTGTTTGTGCACAGAAAAAGTAGGTCTCAGCATGGAGGTGCGCACTCCGTGAGCCTCACATGTCTACGTTATCAAGCAAAAGGTTAATTTACACTTTGGACCTGCTCATGCCTTGTCACCTCGGGCTTAAACTACCCGAAGAAAAGGAGTCAGATGAATGCCAAATGTGGTGACTACCCTTGTAACCACACACTTAGCCCCAGCCCACGTTTTACACAGCCTTTGGAGAAAACGTTGTTCACCATCTCCCCCACCTCTGGCCCAGAAAGACATTACATTTCTACTCTCCTGAGACTCAGTCTAGCTGCCTGTCTTTTACAGTCTCCTTCCATTCTCCAAATAGCGATATCAGGTCTTTAAATGTCCTATCACATTAGGGGCAGGCAGGAGGGAAGATGAAAGTTAGCAGCAGCAAAGCACTCTGGATCCCACCGGCCAACAGTCTGTAGCTCCTACTGCTTCCCAGCCAGTACCCTGGAAAGTTCCCAGTCCCAGCCAGTCCCTGAAAATATAGTCTCTACCTGGAAAAGAATCTTGGCTAACTCAGTAAATCGCATCCTTTCCCATCAGAGCATCTGCTCAGCTAGGTCTCCATCCTGCTGGGAGCCACAAGAAGTTGGTATGTCCTAGCAGGACCTGCCATGCCACTCCCTCGAAGGGCACGGAGCCAGCCTGCTGGCACATTGGCTCCTGGCATCCATCTCTACCTCTTGGCACACAGCAAGGCTTCCCACCGCAACAGCAGCACGTGCCGGGCCGAGACCTCCAAAGGGAAGGAATAGCACAGGGGGCTTTTGCTTCTTCAGGTGAAAGGAAGGTGACCGCATCATCATTTCCATCACACGGAACTTAAGTGTGACCTGTTGCCTGTTAACGAGGTGCCAAGGCTGGCGCGGCAGTTCCAGAGTAGCTGGATGGCCAACACAGCACCCTGGGCCTGGCACGGCTACAGGGAAACGGGTGAGTCTGGAAGGGCTGGAAACGTGAGAGATGCAAGTGTGGGTTTTAAGGTTTTTGGGGATGGTGGAGGAACAGCATAGGGTAGGGTCAGGGATCCCAGACTTTTTCCACTTCAGATTATTATTCTCTGTCTTTGTTGTTAAGCTATGGGTCCAAAATCAATGTCAGAAATAAACGAGGACTTTGAAATACTAAACAGGAGTGGCTGCTCTTCATTGGCAGGCAGTACAAAATAGCGTTTATCCAATACTGCCTGGAAGCTGTACTGTTGCAAGGATTTTTTTCCTCCCTACCCTTCCTCCTCCTGCTTTCCTTCCTCTTGTGTCCCTCCCCCTCCACTGCCTCTGGCCTAGGTACATACATCCCAGTATTTACAGTTTAGCTCTTTATTGTGACACAGAATTTTTTGGTGTGTTTTGGAAATTGTCCTTGTAGAAGAATCCGCAGGGCAGACCAGAAAGACGGCTGATGTCGTCTGCGCCCAGCTGTGGGGTGGCCTCTGTGTCCCACCGCCTCCAGCTAGAGCTCTTCAGAGATGACGACAGCAGGGACAGGCTTTCCCAACTGCCTTCTCAGTAGCTTTCTAGGAACTGATGGTTTGTCTTCTGTAAAATCCTCTTGGTGGAGAGGAAACAGCGATGACTAAGTCCTAGGAATCCTTCCTCACTGAGCTGGCTGGTCTATAGGGACTGGCTCCGCAGCCAAGCTAGGTGAGATGGCTTCAAGTGGTAAAGTCTGGCTCAAGGGGGCTCTCACCCCTGACCTTGGAAGGGAAGTATGGCCTGGCAGCAGTCAGGGGGACTTGAGCCGACACGACCAGCAGCAAGCCTTCCTGTAGTACCAGTGAGAGCACAGCTTCACCTTCAGCACCAGCACACAGTTGGCCGTCACTTTGTCTTCACAGTCTTCTTCTGGGGAGCAGAAGCATTGGCAGAAGGGAGTTAAAAAGGAGATGTGTGTCCCCAGCAGAGAGGTGGGCAGAGCAGAGGGCATCCAAGGACTCCTCTCCCTCCCTGACCTCCCAGGCTTACCTGGTGCCTCTGTGGGGCACGGCTGGAGTTGGCACGTCTGCCTGGCTTCTGGTTTGGAAGTGGGGTCACAGCCCTGAGCCAGCGTTTCCCCCTGGTAACACTTCACCTCACGCAGTCGCACACCAGCACCACACGTCTTGCTGCACTATCAGAATCGAGAGAGAGGAAAGGGATCACAAGAAGGGGTTTTTTATTTGTCTATAGTTCCCAAGTGCATTCCTCCAGTGAGGCCTCCTGGTGCCTGCTTTGGAGACTGTTCTTAAGGCTTGGGTCAAATTTCACACTGATCACAAAATTATGTTCCCTTTTTGTTGCCGGAAGAGAGCTTCCCTGAGCCGCAGCTGGGGCAGAGCAAGGGAGGAGTTTGCTTTTATCACTTTAATACAACTTGGAATTGTTTTTGCTTAGAGTGTTGATGCTGGGATAGAAAATGGTTGCTGCGAGTCAGGCCCAGCTTCCCCTGTCCCCCCATTCCCAGTTAAAATCAAGGGAAAGCAGGGAAAGACAGAACATTGACAGAGGAGACACAGGTGTATTGCCCGCAGTGTGGTGGATGCTCTTGCTTGAGGCAATAATCCAGGTGCTCTAAAGTCTTCCCCAGCTCCCATGTGTCAGTCCTTCCACCTGCTGCCTGGTCTGCAGAAGAGCAGAGCTCATGGTCCCATACAGACCCAACAAAGCCCTCAGCAGAACAGGCTGCTAGAAATCCTCAGTGCAAGTCATGCTTCATGAACCAGGGTTATGAGGCCTCCTGTCCCCCTTCCCCACCACCCCGAGCCCTACCTGAGACCAGGAGGTAGTGAACCACGTTGAACATGGCCTTCTGAAACAGGCAGCTTGTTCCTCGGGTTTCTGAGAGGCTTCACAGCGCTTCTCGGGGTACTCCCTGTACACACCATTCTCCAGGCCCGCGCACAAGACAACCCGGGTTTTCGTCCCTCGCCCACAGCTGGCATCACACTGGGAAAGAGAAGGCAACGGCCAGTTAACAAATGGTGCTCATCAGCTGTAGAGCTTCAGGCTGCAGGTAAGATAACATCCTGCCCAGAAGCAAGGTGCTTAATGGATGTGCTTAACACTAGTCTAATGGAAGTAGTGCTTCCCAGGTCACCAAAGCAATGGATGTGCAGAGCAAAGAAGCCAAATTTCCTGAGGACCGAAGACAAGAGCTGCTAATTAGTGTTTAGCCAGCACTGGGAATGCCGAATTCACCTTGGCTGGCCTTGAGAGCAGCTACCACAAGGGACCCAGAGCAGCCAAGGTAAGCCTACAAGAGGCTGTTTCTGTTTTATTTTATGTAGATCTATGTTCTCAGAAACCATGTAGCATATTCGTGTAGCAACCTACATCCTGGAGTACTGACAAGCTTTGCGTGGGCCCAAGGGAACCAAACTGGTGCACTGCAGGTGATTTGCATGGACAAGTACTGCTGAGCCCAAAGCTACGCAGGCTTAGCTGGGAGGACTCACTCTCTCAAGACACCACCAAGAGAAGCAGCAGGAGGCAGGATCTGATTCTAGCTCAGCTCTACAACCTTATGCCCATGGAGGCAGTTGCTAGTTTGGGGATCTTACTGCTTTGTGCCCTTCTTCACCACAGCAGGTGAAGCACAGGTGGCTTGCATCTGTCCTTAAGAGCTGATCAGCCCAGAGGAGACAGCAAAGGCAAAAAGCTGGCACACACAAAAGTGGGGAGCTCAGCTTGTCTTTCAGAGTTTGTTGAGGTTTTACCTTTGGTGGGACCAAAATCTTGTGAGGGGTAAGTACAGGTTCTAGACAAAGAGCTCTGCTGAGATGTCTGCAGGTGCCAGCTGGGAGCCAGAGGTGGGAAGGTTTCCTTAGGACATTGCTGCCCTCCAATGGAGGTCCATGGGAAGGCAGCAAATGACAAAAACTATGGGGTGGCCTTCCCTCTTTCTAAAAGGAGCCAGCGCAAGGGCATAGCTCCATGGCTGGAGGTCACACCACACAACCTTGCTCTGCCAAGGGAGCCAGGCTCCCACCGCCTCCTGTGGGATATAGGGTGGAAAGTAGGGTTGAGAACAAAGGGCTGGACTTGGCTTTACCTGGTCCCATTCCTGCTCCACCCAGTGTGCAGGGCAGTTCTTGTCTCCACATGGATGGACAGCCAGGGGTTTAGTGGCTGGGTCACACTGTGAGTTGGAAATCACTTTGCCCTCCAGGTTGCGACATGCGATGAAGCGGCTCATGCGTCCCTCACCACACGAACCTGAGCACTTGGAGGAATAAAGGGCATTTAGACACCTCCGAAAGAAAGAAGGTGTAGGGGTCAGGGTCTGTGGTACCAGGAGACCCAAGCCCTGGGTCTAGCCTAGCCCTGCCATTGGGACTGTGGCACTGGACCCCAAGGGTTTTTAGAGGTACAACTGGTCGGGGGCTTCCCTTCTCCAGGTGCCATGAGCTTCCCGGATTATTGAATGGAACTCACTTCACAGCTAACCAAGATTTACAGCACGGAGAGGGAAAAATACAGATTATTCTAGTTTCTTTAGCTTAGCCTTTGCCAGAAGAGAGCAGCAGCATGACTGCCCACCTGCCCCCTCCCACCAGCCCTGCACCCCCGGCACCAGGTGCAAGGAGAAGCAGACTCTCTGGACTCACCGGCCCCCAATCTGAAGTGGTCCAGCGGCGGTCGCAGGGTGGGCCTGTGCATGCCTTCTCACTGCTGGGCTTCTGGGACTCATCGCAGAGGGGTGCTTCCACCGAGCAGCGCACCTCCCGCCTCATTGTCCCCTGCATGCCACACCGGGCTGAACACTGCAATGGCCACACGGAGTCAGCCCCGGGGCTCAGATGTGGAGAAGAAGGGGGACAAGCAAAGGCAAGGGAGGAAGCTATCCCTCCTCCCCTTTCCCTCTGGCTGCGCTAAGGGAGAGAGGAGGGGCCCCAGCAGGGACAGAAAAAGGTGGGTCCATCTCTGTCTCTGCTGCTTATTTACTTTTGGTCCTAGAGCTCCAATGCTCCAAGATGCTGATGCCTGGGCTGCTCTTCAAGGCCAACTGGGCCATAAGGGATTTCGATTGGGCTTTAGCTATAGCTTCTCTATATCCCATTCACCCTTAGTTAGCAAAGCATCTTGCTGGCAGGGCTTTCATTTGGTCAACATCCTGCTTGAGAAGTGACCTTAGAAAGATGTTTTGCAATGGCCTTTGTCTGCTGAGCACTGCCAGAACAGCGGAGCCAAGGGTAAAGGCAGTCCTTTGTTTCCCCAGGGCTTCCTCAGCACCCAACATCCACCAGCCACCTTCCTCCAAGCCCCAGCCCAGCCCTGGCTGCTTACCTTTGGGAGCAAAGCTCCCCTGCTGCCTACCTCGGACCACTCGGAGAGCTCCCACTGAGGTCCACAGGCCTTGTTCTTGCAGGCTTTCCTCTCCATGGGCCTGGCCAGCCCAGCTGACTCACAGAGGTCATCATAAACAGAGCTGTCAAAGCCTGGAGCCATCATCTTCCAGCAGCGCACAGTACGGTACTGGTAGCCCTCACCACAGGTCCTGGAGCATTCACTCCACCGGCTGGTCTCCCACCTCCACGAGAGTCCCCAGGAGAGAGAACACAGAGGAATACCCAGGTAAGGGGGACAAGGGACATGGGGTGGCTGGGGACTGCCTCAGCGCCTGGGATTCCCTCACCCAGTAGCTGCTGCTATGAATCTGCTCATCATGTATGTATCTGTGTTAAGGTGGTGCTGGTCTTGAAAGCCAACTCTGCCCTTAGCAGTCAATTTAGACAGCAATTTCCTTCCCTTTTTTTGCTTACAAGGGGATAAAAGGGCTTAGCTGTTTCAGCGTATCTTCCAGCCCAGAAACGGCTGCAAACCTTGAGCAGAAAATAATCCTTAAAAAGACATGCTGTCTCTGTGGACAGCTGATGTCATTTCCACTCACCTAGGCTGGCAATCTCTCCCTGTGCAAAATTCGTGAGTAGGCTCTGGTCGGGTTAGGGCATCGCAGTACGTTTCATCCACTTCCACTCCGTCGTACCGGACACACATCGCATAGGAGGTGCTGATACCTGCTGGGCAATCAATACCCTCTTGGTCAGGCTCCATCAGATCCATCAGCCTCCTCCCACCATGATTAAATTACTGGTGTGCTCACCGCACCTGAAAGTCTACCTGCCATTTTAAAAAAATACCAGTATTCCCTCAAACAGCCAACAAGGACCTCACGTGATCTGTCACTTGAAGCCAAACCTACCTGAAGTGCACGTGGAGCTGCAGGGGGCATAAGCTGAGACTTTCCACCGATACATGTCAGCCAAGCTAATGTCATCATGGCCCACGGGGCTCACATCAAACTCATTGCTGTGGAAAAAGGAGGTGGCGTGAGCTAAATATGAAAAATTGCTGCAAACAAAATATAGTGAAATTCCTCCCCGCTGTCTTTGAAAATGGGAAGAAACTCAGTGTTTCTGCTCTCCATCTACCCAACATTGGGCAAGATGAATAGTGATGAACAGAGAGCATAAAGCCTTGATCCACCTCCTGAATTTAATTAGGAAGGCTGTGGATAGCCATAGATCAACATCCCTCTGAGAGGAGGGAACATTCATAGTGAGTCTTGTGTACATTATGGTCTTTCGACCATGCAGGTGCCCTCAGCCTCAGTTCACATTATCACCTTGAGAGGTACGATGTTAGGTTGGAAAGGGGAGCTCAAGCAAGGTCCCTCTTAGTACCACATAACGTGGTGGGAAGAGTTCACATGTGGCCTGCTAGAAATATTTAAAAGTTTGTTCTCAGCGTCCTGCCAAATGTTTATTGAAGTTACAGAAGCTTATGTGCCTAGAGGAATGGGACAGAAGGCACATGATGTGGTGGTGAATGTGTTTATGTGACATGCTAGAGACTCTGGGGTGTTAGAATTATATCAGTGATGGCCTTGCAGGTCCTTCAGCACACATTTAAATGTATCCTTTAGAAGCAGGGGGACCTGAAATATTTTCTAGGAGCTCTGTGTCAGACCGGTTGTGACAATCAGTCTTTGGAGGACACACCATTGGTCCAGCATCTACTGCAGCTGCCATGGATAGACACTGGTGAATGGGGACATCAAGGACAGCAGTGAGACTACCAGAGGCTTGGCCCTCCCTCCCCAGCTAGCCATGCTCCTGTTTTGCCAGGAAATCAAGTGCCACCTTTCAGTGCCAGGGGCTCGCAGAGGCTCTGCCTGGCTGATGTCCGTGGTTGGGCTGGCACCTAGCAAAGGGTTCTCCACAGATGCCATCCTGCTGTAGTTGGCTGCTTCCCCCTGACTCCCAGCAAATGCTTCCACCTTCAAGTCCTCCAGTGAGTTCTTACGGGCCGGTGCTTTGTAGAGGCCCTGTGGCCACCGGGCAGCTGTCTCGGTCCATAGTCCTGCTGTGGAGTTCCTCGGGGCTAGCCTGGCTGCCAGGTGTTGCAGCTCCCTACAGAAGGCAGTGTGGTGTGGGTCTCGGTGACACAGTCGCCTGAAGAGCCGAAGCCTGGAGGATGCGATGCGGTTGTTCTCTGAGAGCTCGGATCTCCTCATGCTGTAAGGTACAGCTGTGCTGATGGAAATTTGATTGAACCTGAGAGCTGCAGAAAATTACAGGAATGCTTTAACTATAATGGATGGCTTATACTTCAACGTGTGGTATTTAACAAGGAAAAAACATTCAGTATTTGGCCTCAAAATCACAAACTGCCACCAGGGTGCACCAACAGGCCTTACTTGCCCTGACCAACCTCACACACTTTCTGCCTGTTGCTCAGGAGCTCCATTTAAGCCTTCAGTCCTGGCCTGAGTAATGATGAAGGCGTACTTTGTCCCTAAATTGTTGTTTGGCTTTCCTAGTCTGACCTCAAATTTGACTTGTCACCTTGCGTTTGACTATGGCTGGGACCTGTTGCTGTCACTGCCCTGCTTGCCAAGCTCAGGTGCCATGGGACTGCCCTGCCTGAGGGGGCACTGCCTGATCTGTATTGAGGCCACCCTCTCCCAGCTCCCCGTCCCTTACAGAACTACTGGCCATTGCTGCTCCCTGACAGTCTCCACCCCACTATTAATCATCATTCCCTCCTGCCAGCCCTGATGGTAAAGCCACCTTAGATTTCAAGACGGCCAGTGTGGGATGTCTGCTTTCAATGAACAAAATGGGAGAGAAGCAAAAACAAAGCAACCAACCCAACTCTGTTTCTCCAGCAATCGCTGCTGCTTCCTCCTCCTCTTCCTCTCCTGCGTTTGCACGGTAGACTTGTCTTATCCGGAAGTCATACTTCTCCTTCTCTTCCCCTTGCTCCCAGCCCCAGTCCTGAGTCTGACTGGTGGAGTTGGTTTGGAAGAAGTGTGGGTGGTCAAAGCCTAAATCTTCATGCCCTTCTCTTAGAGGAAGCTGTTCACTGGTGTCATCTGGTGACAGGGAGAGCCAGGTGGAATTGAAGTCCTGGGCAGCTCTGGAGTTGGCTGGAATGGGATGGTTCTGGCTGGTCTCTGGTAGGTGATGATAGAGAGGTCTGTCTACAGCAGGGGCTGCAGTTCGGAGAGGTGGTGTCCGTGGTACAGTGTAATCATAAGTTATGTGTGGCATTTTCCCATTAAAGTTATAGTACTGGAGAAAAACATCAGAAGAACACAAAAATACATTTGTATTTTAAGGACATGTATCTCCCAGAGACCTCTTCTAGCAACATCCATTTTGTGACAGATGTTGAAGAGATATAGTATCCTCATAAATCCAAGAGGAAACCACTCCCAAGAAAATATCTGGCTTCCTCAGCCACCTACACACTCAGGTTTGGCTTGGGAACCAGGTTAATATTCCCTTTGTCTGAGGGAGGCTTACAGTTTTGGGACAAGCAAGAGATCCTCACATACCATGGCATTCAGAGACTGGTTAGTGGGCCCATGAGCTATGATATACTCCAGCCCATCTGAGTTCAGGCTCGAGGGCCGCCGGTACTTGAAGATTGTGCCAGCTACCCTGAAGTTCTGGGGGTTGTCAATGGCAGAGTTGCCGTTGAAGAAGAAATGCCCGGATTCATCTGCAAGTGCTTCAAAGAGAGAGAAAATGGACAAATATGATGCCCCATGCAGAACACCAGGGCTGCACTGGCACTGAGGAGAGCAAACAGCTCCTGATTGAGAAAAGCCCAACAGAAAAAGAACCGCCGCGCCTCCAGCATTCATCTTCTGCATCAGGTCAGATCAGCAGTGTTCAATGCCTGCTGCTTTCATTTCCCTTTCCAACAAGAGCACAAATGTCTTCACAACAGAGATTGTCCATAGTGACCTTTGTTTCCAAATACCCTTCCTGCTGCTGGCTGCTGGAGATGTGGTAGACTTGTGGTAGACAGAGAGATGAAGTGCCCCTGTGCTACCCTGGAGGAAATGCTGACAGATAGCTCTCTCACAGCACAGATAAGAGTGCTCAGAGCCCTCCTCCCACCGCCCAGGGAGCTAAACTGGGATCTCCACATCCATCCAGTTCCTCTGCTTACCTAGGATGTTTTCTGTTTTCCTGCGCTCAATGATGAGGATGTCTGTGGCACCAGCAGGGATGTTGGTGATGAACACGTAACCTGAGGAATGGGAACAGAGGGTGAGGAAACCATGAGGATAGAATGAAAACGTCTGGGTAGGAAAAGCAGCTTGTGGGAAAAGTGTGTATGTAGGAGGGCACTGCCCTTCAGGGGCAGGATGCTTAGGTCATAATGCACGTTGCACCAGTCTGTGATCTCTAATCCCAGCTCCCCTCTGAAGTCCCATTAGAGATCACCATTACAGGTCTGTCAAGCTCAGCCTGAGCACTGCTGCCTTTGGAGTCAGGAAGGAACTGCACAAGTGTAACAGTCTGGCTTTAAATGTGTGGATGAATTTGCTCTCTCATGCTCTTTCTGGCAAGGACACAGAAAAAGCTTACTACTGATCAGGGCTGATATTGAACAGAGGATGGAAAAGACCATAGGTCCCCTCAGCTCCTGACTCAACGGAATTTGTCCCAGGAGTAGCATAAAAATTGACCTTTAAAGGGAGAGGAAATAAGAAGGCTCTTAAAGTTACGTGGTTTGACAGCTTGTATTTCCTTTTAGAAATGCAAGTCTTGTCCGTTCTGTAAGATTTTATGAGGACTGGAACAGGAGGCCAAAACTGTATTGGTACTGCTAGAGGGGTTAGCACCATTACCCATGCTCTGGAAAGGGGCTCGAGTGCTTTTCTAGTCTGTAGAGAGTAGAGCAGACTACTGAAACAACAGCAGTGTGAAACCATGTTCCAAAACATCCTCAAACCACAGTTAATTAATTACTAATGAGCATACCACAGTCTATCCCTTCTGTGGGTGGAGGAATGGGCCATGAGGTTGCAAGAGATGAATCTCAGTCCAGTTTCAGGGGGACAGTCCCTCAGCTGTGCCAGCCGTAGGACTGGGGAAAACAAGAGACTAAGTGCTGGCTGAAACAAACCCTGTGACCCTGAAACCCTTAAGTTTCAAATGAACACGTAGCAAAAATAAAAGAAGATTCATTGATCTCTTCACATTATCTGCGTTGGGCAAGATGCCAAAATCAATAGAGACAAATAGATCCCCAGCTGCTTCCTATTGTAAAGAGGTGAAGGGAAACCTTACCAGCCTAATATACAGCACATCAAACCAATCTCCTCTGATGATTAAGTGAAAAGGACAAACTACAGGCATTTAAGCAGGGGTGGCACTCTTCAGCTCTTTCCACCAAGCAGCTGGGAAACTCCTACCCGCATTCAAGCCAGTTACCCTCCATGCCAGCTGGTGGTAAGAAGTAGCAGGTGAAGTCTCCGGACTGTGGTAGCAGGGAGTACCTATCTGTGAGATTGCCTTTCGGAAGCTGCCCGAGACACGGTGGCAAGTGCTGCCGTCCCCTCCACACACCCTGCATCTGTCCATCGTCCGGGGTGAGTACAGGCTCCCATCGCACCCAACTGGCTGCAAAGAATAAAACAAGAGAGGGTTTCCTGGGGTTGGCTTACCTCCACAGGTCAAGGTCTTTTCAGAAAATGCCACTATGCTCTTTTGGTGAGGTTCAGGGGGTTTTGCGTATGTTAGCTTGGAGTGAAGTAATGAATGAATCCAACAGCAGCAGAAATTCACCTATGTAACTTGCAACCATCTACATTGTGCCCCTGGACCTGGGACAGGGGCTTGTGTGTCTAGGTGAAGGGAGTAAGACTGGGGTAAGCTGTTTCAATTCCTTCTGTCTCCACATTTAGGTATGTCCTCCTCACTTAAGGTAGTGATGTAAATCAACCTCCAGGAGATGCTGCATCAAAGGCAGACCTGCCTGAGGTTGTAAGGCACTTCTCTGTGACACTATATACAATCAGCTTTCATCTTTGACATTTGAGGGGAAAATCAAACGTAAGTTTTTTGGGTTTTTTTTACATTTTGGATGACTATGAAAATAAACCTGCAGTTCTAGATTCTGTGCTGGGAAGAAAGTGCTGTCACTCAGTGGGAACATGTGGACATACCTAATTCCTTTTGCGTGAAAAACCTCTCTGCTCTAGCCCATAGGCATTCAAGAGTGAATGCAATTACTCCCCGCCAGACCTCAGCTTCAATTCCCTGCTGAGACCCCTGTCCTTGCGATGACCTGCAGGTCCAGCCATGCACTTACAATCCTGATTTCTGTACTCCTTCCTCCCAGAGCCTCACCTCACACTTCCCATTGATGCAGACCCCTTGATAGGTCCTGTCCTTGCAGGAGGTACCATCCTGGGCTCGGGCCATCAGCTGCCTCTCTCCACTCCGGGTGGTGCACTGGAGGTCACAAGGCTTGTTGGAGATACTGGTGTAGTCATCTGAAGGGACAGAGGCAGAAAGTCACCAGGCACATCAAGGTGCTCAGAGACAGGCAGTGAGGAAGGGGACTTTCCTCTTATCCATATTGATGGTGATATCACCTTGGATGTTCTTGCTGCTTGAGATGAAACCCCAAAGCTACAGATTTTGTAATACTAGAAGGAATATGAGGCTGCAGCTGGGGACCACACCTAGCAGAAATGCTTCTGGCTGGCAAACCCTCTTCCCTGCCATACCCCCTCCCCTTTGCAGTGCCATCCCCCGTGCCAGACATGGGAATCTGTTTCAGTAGATGTCAGGCCACATATAAATACACAAGAGCAAGCAAGACCTGTACGAGGGGTACTGACTGCACAGGGCTGTGACCAGCTACACTCCGAGTAGCTGAGCAACTGAAGCTAGAGGTGCAGATGTTCTCCATCCCTTGGTAGCTAATGGAAAGAGAAAAACATGTGGGTCCAGAGAGAGAGTAATATCTTAGGTGAGCTCAGTCTGGGCCTCAAGGGCCATCTGGCAACCTACATGATGCAATTTGTCTTGCCTGTGCAGGAAATGGATGGGCATCCTGTTCAGAACAACCTACCACCAACCCAGTGGGAAGCATGCTGTGTGACAGAGGCAGCCAAAATGGGAGAAGGCACAAAGAGCGTGAACACCCACTCTGCCAAGATGACTGCTGGTTAGCCAAGACAACTCAGAGAAGCCTGTGTCCTGTCTGCCCACCAGTGCTTGCTGAAGTAGGATCCAAAACAGGAGCAATGTGGTGAGAGAGGAGGCCTGGCTGGGTGGAGCGGTTCTGTGAAGAGACAGGGAACGATTTCTCCAAAGCAGGGAGCATAAGGAAGCACTTCCAGACCAGCCAGGAGCATCCAAGCCTTGTCCCCTGGGACCTTCCCCTTCTCCTGTGTCTGAGAAGATCCTGTGGGTGTTTTCTCACCCTGATCCTCTGTGTGAAGCTGTGGAAACCCACCTGGATAGAGGGGCATCCAGTGGTAGTAGCGCTTCCCAAAGGCTTTGGCATTGAAACTGGAGCACTGCTGCTGTTTGAAGCTTGCTGTGTTGGCTGGGCAGGGCTACAGAGGGAATAAATGTGATCAAAAGCTTCCTATGTCACAGCCACGGTTGTGACAGCTGCTTGTCCCTGCTGCATCCTTGGAGGATGAAAAAGCCCTGTCCACCCTGGAAGGATTCAGTGATGGACTTTGAGGTGCCATAATCCAGGCAGAAAGGCCAGGCATCCCTTGGCAATGCCCCCTCAAACAGCTGTATTTAACAGTCATGCAAAAATTACTTCCAGCAAAGGGAAAAGCACACTGGAAAACCTTCATCCCTCCCCGCACCCCACAACAGGTATGTTTTTATATCCTTTCCCCACCTCTTGATCCCAGAGAGTAAAGCCCATCTCTCACATCTTCAAAGGCACACTGTCAACTACTCCAGGAGTGGATCGTACCCCTGGTCTGCACTCCTCTGACAGACCAGTCTCACCCTGAATGCTGCCGCTCTGGCAGCTCCAAGTTTGACCCCCTGAGTCTCACATCCCTTAGTAAGGACCAGTCAGGACTGGAAGTGGTTCTCACCTGCTGCTGGCACAGTTGGTAACGCTTGGCTTGACCAACACACATGGTGCTGTTTGTTCCCTGGGGCATCTGGAGCCTGGAGAGCATAAATAAAATGAGCTGGAGATCTGTGAAGTACTAATGGGTTGAGGATAGCAGAGAAGTTAATGGGGAGAAGTAAGGCAAGCATTTTATCAGAGCAAAGCTTTCTGGATCTGGACTAGCCAACATCTCCTGTGAAACACATTTTCAGTGCTCTAAAGTAGACAGTGATTTTAAGGTACTCTTGTTTTGGGGAAAATTGAACAGACGGGGAGCAGCTGCAGTATGACCACCACTGTGTCCCTTCACTCTGAGGTCCAAAAGGGTTGATGTGACAAAAGGACAATAGACCCTGATGATCTATCACTCCCATGGAAGCATCCAGGATATTAAGTGATTTCAGGATTCGCTGTGCAGTAGGCAGAGAGATGACACTTCTCATGGGGACTGGCCATATTAGAAGATTAGGAGAAAAGGCTCGATGCCAACCATGAACAAAAACCACAGGAATTTCTCAACACTTGATGTTTTAGCACTGGACCGCAGGAATTATCCAGGGGATACTGGATTTCTTGACTGATGCAAAGGCAAAAAAATTCTTGAAAGCTGGCAAGACACAGGGAGAATGGCTGAGACCACAAATTAAGGCAATATGGTCTGTGTAAAGATCAGCAGCAGCCAACGCATTAACAGTATCGGGAACTTAGGATGCACTATGTAAAGAAGGACCCCACAGGCACATTCAAGCCGGACTGGCTAGAGGTACTGCAGCTGTACTTCCAGAGCAATGCTTGACACAATGGAGGCAAAGCCTAAATTTGCACCAAGAGGCCTTGAAAACTGCCGTCCCTTTCAGTAGAAGCAGAGGCTACCTGCAGACTCAGGCAGAAATTGTTCTGTGGGCATATTTGTCTCACGCTTAAGCCATTTTCCCTGAGGCTGCAGAAACCTTTTGGCTGGGTTTTATGCTGGGCTTTTTTAAAAAAATTCAGACTTGAACCCTGTATTAAAATGCCACAGCAAATCCCTCCCCAGCTGTGGAGTCAAGGATAGAAGAGATGCCAAATGGAAGGAAAAATCTCTCTCCTGGCAGCAGGCAAAGGGCAGGAGGGCTGCTCTGGCTGAGCAGAGTGTGGGACAGCCCCAGGCTCCCTCCCACCCTCTGTTTCCCACTGCTCTCCCATGATGGCCACAGTGTGGAGGAGTACTGGCAGAGACACTTGCAAGCCCAGTTGGCTGGGAGGCTGTGTCCAGACGGAATGTACCACAGCACATCTGGATCCTCACCATGCTGCCAACCAGCCTACATAAAAGAAGTTTTCTGCTGCAGGAAGGAGAACAGGTTGAGGGCCCTAGCTTGAGCTTCCTGCACTCAGCAGTGCATTCACATAGAAGAGAAAGGGGCCGAGTGTGGGGCAGGCAGCCCCCATGGGCTTGCTGTGCTGCAGGACGCTGGCTCATTAACATCTCAGGACCCTGGAGCAGCAGGTTAGTGAGATGCCTGAGAAAGAGGAAGGCTTGGTGGCAAGGTGACCCAGAGAGGACAGCAGAAGTTCAGGCAGCTGAAGTTCCCCAGCTCTCCTCACTCCCACAAACCCAGTCCAACTGACACCAGGACTGTGGCAGCCACAGGGGATAAATGTGGCTGTAGGGGACAAACGGAGACGCTGTTAGGTGACAACCAGATAAATGACAGAGGGGAAAAAAACTTGCAAGCTCTGCATGGAATAAAGAGGGGAAATTGCTGAGACATGGCTGAGCTGGCTGCTGCCAGGAGTAAATCAAGTCCCCGGAGGTGTCTGGGAATATGTACCCACATCCTTAGCATAGGAACTGGCTGCAAATCAGGTTTAGGGTGGTCAAAGCAGCCACGGTAAGTGAGGGTTTGGGAAGGAAAGGGGAAGAGGAATAGAGTTAGACTTCTCCAGCCCACAACCCCATCATCTTCAAGTCTCCTAAAGACCCCAAGACGGGACCAACGCATTGCTCCCCATCACATGAGCCAGGCTGAGTGGGTGATGAGTGGGGGCCTGTTGCCTGCCTCACTGTGGGGTGCTTCTCCCTTGTCAGCCCTCCCCACCACCACCTCCTTGCCATCTACACCATGGGAAACAGCCACTTTCCTTTTCGAGAGGCTGCAGAAGAGGGAACAGCTGACTGTACAAACCCAGGAGGTTTGACACCAAAACACAGGTCAGGGGCACCTCATTTCCCTTCTACCACTTCAGACCTGGCCAAGGGCTCAAGCTGGGACACGACTCACCTCTGTTGCAAGCAGTGCCTCTCCCGGGACATCACGCCTCCCCCACAGGACCGGGAGCAGGTGGACCAGGAGCTCCACTCTCCCCACCACTTGGTGACTTCTTCGTCCCAAGGTCCAGCTCCATCTGCTGCCTCACTACTGTCCTGACAGAAACAGAGCATGGTTAGCTGGAGAACCTGGCTCCTCACCACCCCAGGCAAAGAAGGACCTTCCAAAGGTAGCTCCCCAGGGACCATGTCACTTGGATGCCTTCTAAATGGGCAGCCCTAGGACAACAATGGCAGGATCATGCCCCTGTGGGGCCACACCAGGCTCACACATCTCAAAATTCAAATTTCCCTCCAAGACTGAGTTACGCATGGGAAGGGGGATGCCTCTGGGATCTCATGATATGATACAGAGAAGAGCTATCAGGCTGGCCACGTGTGACAGTAACACCAGCTGCAGCCTGACCCCATGAGCATCAATCTCAGCCCGGGTCAGACAGAAAAGCAGATCACAGCTCATGCTGCCCACCTGGGCCTGACACACAATAAGGAGAGAAGAGGAAGAGCTGTGGTGCTTGGCTGTGTGAAGGAAAGCTGGGGGGAGTGGGGGGTGCTACACATCTGTCACTCACTGGAGCTGCACTTCAACAAATAAACTTCTCTTTGTGACTAAATCAGCTCGGGTCCAAGCTCCTCACCCTCCAAACCTCATGGAAGTAATTTTCAAGAGTGCTTCAGAACCAGAGCTTTCTGCAATTGCTGTTGTCCCCTCTCCCCATGCACCTCACTATGCTCAGAGGAGGATTGCTCCCTCTCTTAGCATGCCTTACTGGGGCTGAGCCTTTAAGTTTGGCAAACCTGAGCTCTTTTGGCCCCAACGCGGTAATTGCAGCAGGCTGCTGTTGGCTGTGCCACCACAATTCCCAGCAGGTAAGGGATTCTGTATTTTAGCTGGGGTTTTTTTGCTTGCAATATTTTTCTGTTTAGTGTCTTGACGGGCTGGAAGCTCCCAGGGATTTTGGCAAACTAGCCTGTGCAGGAACTAATTTGCTGTTTACTGAAATACAGCTGTGAGTAGTACTAAATGCAGCAATGAGTTTAACATGGAACTGTGTTTGGAAGGGATTTATCCAACTGAAAATGCTGACAGCATTTCAGTATTGGTAGAAGAAAATGAATAATGTCTGTGTGTGTGAAGTCTGCTACGATAAAGTAAGGGCTCAGGAAGTTTTATCAGTGCTACTATTAGCAAAACATGCTGGTCTGTGGCAGTGCCTGATAATCTTGTTGCAAAGAACTGATTTGCAAAGCATAATTAATGGATGTGAAAGAAAACTCAGCAGGGTTTGCTCATCACTAAATCTGCTCTGTTCACTATTTTGGTTGACCATGTCTTCGCTTTACACTCTTTCATGGTTTAATAAAGCCAAAGTGTTCTTCATCTTGCAGCGTAATTCCTGCCTGAGAACTTGTTGTTTCTACAGCCTCTGCCAATAGAACATCCTCTGGGCAGAGGAGATACAGCTGGTTTTATGCAAATGTTTCTAAGTTGTAGCTTAGCATGGCTGAAATGCGCGTAGTGCCTCTTCTTGGTGATAGCCAAAGCATGTTGAAAGTAACCTAACTCGGCTGCAAAAAAGCACCCTGTTACCTGATGCTTTACTCTCTAGTGATTACAATAGTTGATTTCAAAAGCAATACAAAAAAACCTCTTTGCTGTACTTAGATGTCCTGAGCCGACTTGACAGGGACTAAATGCTGTGGCTGGCAGCTGAGTTGCTCAAGAGAAAAACAAAATGTACAAGAAACTGACGTGTTTTCAGAAATATCTTTTTCTCTTCTCAAACATCATCTCAACCTACATCCTACGAGAATTTTTCTCTGACTGTATTATCAGACCGTAAACGGAAATGCTGACTGTGCAGCTTCCACATTTACACAGGAAAGAAACCAGAGGTCTCTTAATGTGAAGTATTTTCAGCAATAATCTTTCCCTGACCTCTTCTCTGCTTCTCCATGATAAGCATCTCAAAGCCTGAGGAGGGAAAGCTCTTCACAAGTGTTGGGAAGAAGAATGCCAATGATTTATCTGGTGTCTGCAGAGAGCTAAGCACAATACAGATTCTCCCATAGCCAGGGTTATAATCAAACCTGGTGTCTTACCACTTCACTGAGTAGTTACATGAGGTGCATGGACTGCCTGGAGGGAAGGCATGTGGACCAAAAGCTGCAATATTTACACAGCTTTTCCCTAGGTGGCAATAAAAATCTGTGTAGCTGTAATCCACAGGATAGTCCTGCCCCAGATATCTTAAGATCCAATAGGTAAGAAGGGACAGAAGGGAAATGGGTGAAGGGAAGTGAAATAGCCTCTTCTACTCTTCCCTGGATATGAAAAAGCCTTTGTGTATTTGGTGCGAAGCTGCAGGCGCCTTTTCAGGTTTACTCCTCTTTGGTGTTTTGCCTCGATGCGAGGAGACTTGAAGTGTGGTGGCAGAGCTGAGGTTTGGGGAAGATCAGTGTCTCCACCTTCGTGTAACTCTTTCTTCCAGTTAGAATAGGACACGTTTATCTCTGCACTATGACTTTCCAGAATGACAGGAGCCCAAATGAAGATTTACTGAAGGATGTTAACGAGAGAGACTTTTTTTTCCTAATAAAATGTGTTCTCCTGTATCCATAGGCCCTTGTTCCTGCTTCCTCTCCACGCTGGAGGAATCAATCACTTTTTAAGCAGATTGATTTGGCTCTCAGGTTTTCCATGACCAAGCTCCCTTGCCAGCCCTTGCCTAATAGCATTTATTTCCTTGTGTAAGCAAGGACAATGCTGAGCTGTCCCCTTGGCCAGTGAGACTTACGGCATGACTGCCTCTGAGGCCTAGGCCTGGTGACATGGAGAGGGAGCTTCAGGTACTTACAGCTGGGACAGCTGGTTCCAATCTGTGCTGAATTTATTATATTGCCAGAAATAAATCTGCATTAGCCGTGACACACAAATGGTTCTTGTTTTTCATTAGAGATAGTTGCATTTTCCAAATTTCTAGATAATAAATTAAGGACTGTGGGGCAGACTCCAGATTAGATTAGCTCCCAGTTTTAGTTTCCTAAATCCCTCAGCAAATCCCAGGAGTTACCTTCTGGCTGAGTGACTCCCCCCCCACACCTCCTCCTTGGAGAAGGAAAAAGCAAAGGGGCTTTGCAACAACCCTTTTGCACTCTCCCAGGTATGGGAGATGCTGAAGCTGCCCTAACTTGCGCTCTGCTGCAGGATCACAGAAATGGCATGGGTCAGAAACACCGCAGGAGGAGACGGGCACAGGTCCAGCCTTTGTAATCTTGGCTTTGCCCGGGCTTGGGTGAGCCTGAAGGACGCAAGAGGATCAGGTACAATTCTTTAGGTGACGAGGAATACGAAGTCCTAGAATTTTTACATCCGCAAGAGAGACAGACCATGTTCCTGTTCAGCCAGGTGCTCTCCGCAAGAATTTCCCCCAAGGCATTTGTGGCTTGGCATGGGGTGATTACACACCTGCAGCTCTTCCTCTCTGAGGCTAACCCAGGTATTTCAGTGCCTCTGCACCTAGGCTGGAGGCCAGGCAACTGGGTGGGTGAGGGCTGCCCTCCTTGCTGGGGGCACCAGAGCTTTAAACCCCAACCTGCAGGGAACTTTTTCCAGGATAAAACATCTGTCTCTGGATTTGACAATATCAATGGTCTGCAGGACTTGGGAGGTGATCATCCCCCTGTACTGGGCACTGGTGAGGCCCAACCTTGAGTGCTGTGTTGTTTTGGGCTCCTTATCACAAAAAAGACATTGAGGAGCTGCAGCAGGTCCAGAGAAGTGCAACAAAGCTGGTGAGGGGTCTGGAGAATAAGTCTTATGAGGAGAGGCTGAGGGAGCTGGGGTTGTTCAGCCTGGAGAAAAGGAGGCTGAGGGGAGACCTCGCTCTCTACAACTGCCTGAAAGGAGGGTGTAGAGAGGTGGGGGTCGGTCTCTTCTTCCAAGTCACAGGCGATAGGACAAGAGGAAACGGCCTCAAGTTGTGCCAGTGGGAGTTCATATTGGATACTAGGAAGAATTTTTTAGACTGAAAGGGTTATTAAGCACAGGAACAGGCTGCCCAGGGAAGTGGTTGAGGCACCATCCCTGGAGGTATTCAAAAGACGGGTAAACATAGAGACATGGTTTAGTGATGTGTTTTTTTGTTGTTGTTTTTTATCAGAGTTAGGTTCACGGTTGGACTAGACAAAGTTAAAGGTCCCTTCCAACCTAGACAATTCTCTGACAGTGTCTAAGCCAGCATCGCTGAAAACTTCTTCTGTCCAGAGACTCAGCAGCTGCTTGCCCTCTCCCCCCTGCCAAACAAAGGCTGCCACAAACAAAATTGTTTCAGCCCTGCAAAGAAGGGTGGGCCCGGACTGACATCCTATCGGATTTCCAGGCGGCCTTTCTGAAGGGCTGAAAGGGATAAAATAAATTCTCCACTGACTCTCTGTCATGCTTTGGATCAGCTCTGAGCTACGCTGGGTTTCCCAGAAAGCTGGGGATAATTGCAATTACCGTGTCGTTGGCCTAGTCTCCCGTGTTGCTTATTGTTGTGCTTAATCTTGAGATTCATTAGAGCCTTGGGTGCCGGAAAAAAGCTGTCTGGGAAGAGAGACCACAAACATGCCTGTCTAGTTCCCTTAATAGAGGAGCTGGGGGGTGGGAAGGCTTACTGCTGCAGTCTGGCGTGCCTTAAAGGCTGGCCCACCACTGAAGGGCACAGTGGATGCCATAAACTCTTCTGCTCGACCTTGTCAGAGCTTGTGAGACTACTACAAACAGCAGCTGAAAATGAAATGAATTCTTCACAGACCTTTTCTGAGGACATTAACTGCATGTCCTCTACAAAAAATTTCCATGATCCCTTTACCTAAGGGCATCTCTCTGCAGCAAACCACTCTACTTGATGAAATACTAAGTAGCTTCAGATGTCTTAATGCCTGGAACAGACATCAGATTATTATCTGGAAATGAATGACCATGTTCAGCCCCTTTGGTTTGGGTTCCCTGTGTCATACTCTGACTAAGCTGTGGTGATAGACTCTACCACAGCAATGAAAAAAAACAACACAATAGCATTTGCAATTGCACCCTGATGTTTTACAAAAGAATTCGTGTTTGTGTAAAGCTATTTCTCATCCTGTCATTGTTTTATCCTATTTGGGTAGACTAGATAGTTTGTATGAGAGATTCAATGTTGGACGCAGACACAACCCCCAATTTTGCTTAGAAAAACTGAAACAAGATATTTAAGGAGTTTCCCAAGAGGGGAAGGTACCCTGAGGTAAAATGAGCAACACAATAATTTTTACAGGATCTGAAAGAACAATCTAGGGAAAAATGGTAAGCATGCTAAAGATGTGATACTGCAGCAGATAAGTAACAGAAATCTGGACATATAATGAGGCACAGATGAGAAGCAAATTAGAAAGCAGCCGAACAGAAGCCAGTGGAGAACTATGAAGTACTGTTCATAATCCTGCCATGACCGAAAGCTCACAGGCAAGTGCTGCATGTCATTTTAAAATGCTTGATGCAAGTCAGCTCGGTCATTCCTTTCAAGTGGGATAACGCACTTATTCTGAGGCAAGCCACTAGAAAGGATGGAAATATGTGATGGAGAAAAAGGGAGTAACAGGCGGTGTGCATGAGAGCCACCTCTATCCTCAGGATTTTCCAAAGGCATTGGGAAAGTTATTTCCCAAAGGGCATTGGGGCAGTTAGCCCCATGTAGGAAGGAACTTGCTTACCCTACGTACAGATTGAAGCTTTTTATGGACTCTCTTTGTATAATCATGTTGCATATACAGAACTGGGCAAGAAGCAAGAGGAAATGCAGGCTAATCCCCTAACGGTCGTTTCGTGCACTGTCTTGCATCAGAGACACCAATCAATACTACCAACCACATCTGCCAGGCCAACTTGCACCACACAATCCTTGATGAGAGTGCTCTGCAGGGATTTCCTGCAGTAATGGGAGTCTTCAGGGCAGACCAGGCAACAGTGCCGGTGTGCATTTGCCCTGGGGAGCAGCCCTCCTCCCAGCCCTGGATGCCCTTGTCTTAGGTGCTGTACAAACACAGCTGCTGGGGGCTGGGAGGATCACAAGCGCCCAAGGCTTGTGTACACATGTTGATGGAGGAGTCCATCCAGGTCAGTTCTCAATGAAGGACTTCCTATCTTTTTAGTTTGACCTGGATTGCTCTGCCTGAAGCTTCTCTCTGACTTAGCCCTACAGTTAAGGGGTAAAACAGAACAGGCAGCGAATGTGTATGAAGGTACAAACGCAGTGGAAACAAGACACTTAGGCTTTAAAACCAAGACAACCCCAGAACAGGAGACTGCTGCTCCTCAAACCTGGGTTATCTGCAGTAAAGCCGCAGTCTCCGGTCTCCTCTGTGTTTCAGATGGCTCATGTGTGATCGCTTCACCCCAGCCACAGCTTTATCTTGGGGGAAGGTGGGAAACGCAACCCCAAACCCCTGTTCCTTTAGCACGGCGGAATCCCTTTAGCAGCAGAGAAATGGGGCCGGGTTCCCCTCGGGAAGCAGGAGCCCCAAGCCACAATGCAGGCAGTGACCCGAGAAGGCAGGGGCACGGCCGGCACCCTGCGAAGCTGGGATTTCTGCCTCTCCTGCCGCAATGATAGAGGGGACAGATTCTCCCAGGCCACGGGAAGAAGGAGACTGTCTGGCAGAAGGGTTTCGGTGCTGCTGAGAAACAAGTGCCATGGGGAGGGAGGGCAAGGCTGAGGAGGTCCTTTGTGGAGGAGAGCAGAGATGAAGGGAGCATGGGGCTTCGATGCCCAGACGTGCGCCCCACAGTTACCGGAGAAAGCGGCTGCCTAAACCCACAGCTCGGGGTGGCAGGAGGAAGAGGGAAGAGGAAAATCAGTCTGTTTTCAGCCCTAAAGTGGAGTCTGCTAGGGATGAACGTGGGGGGCAGCCTCTAGTGAACCCCCCAGCCAGGGAAAGGCCTTGCCCCCCCCCCCCCCGGTTCCTCTGGTCACCCTGGGAAGCCGCTTCAGGCGTCCTCACCCCCCGTCGGTCTTTTTCTTAGTGCCGGGCCGCTGGGGAGCGGGCAGAGTCCAGTCCCCGGGGGAAACGTGGGGAGGGGAGACACCACAAACCCCCCCTCTCGAGTCCGAGGGAGAGCGGACGGAGGGCCCCCCCCCCCCAAATCCAGGCTGTCCCCGCTAGGAACCAGGATCCTGCGGGGAAAGGCAAAGGCGCCGCCGCTCCCCCGGGCGGGCCGGGCCACCCAGCCCCGCGCAGGCCCGCAGCGGCTGGGACCGGCCCCGCCAGCTCGGAGCGCCCCTCCTGGCCCCGGCTCCCCGAGGGGAGGGAAGGAAGGAGGGAGAGAGAGAGAGAGAGAGGGAAGGCTCTGCCGCCGCCGGCCCACCCGCCGCCGCTTACCTTAGCGCCGAGGGGGGCGGCGGCGCTGAGGAGGAGGAGGAGGAGGCGGAGGAGGCGGCGGGGAGCGGCGGCCATGCCGCGCTGCTGCTGCTGCTGCAGCCGCCGCGGAGGAGGCGGCGGGGCGGCCCACCAGCGGCGGTAGCAGGAGCAGCCGCCGCCGGAGCGCGGGCCGGCATGGCTGAGGGAGTTAATGACTTTACAACCTGCCGGGTGGCGGGCGGCGACCCGCGGCGCGGCCGCTCGGCGGGGGATGGGGATGGGGATGGAAGGGGGGGGGGGGCGGGCGGTCTATCAGGCCCCGCCGCCCCGGGGCTCGGCCCCGCGTCCCGCCTGCGAGCTGTGGGGCAAGCAAGGGGGGCGGGCAGGCTGAGCCTGCCCCCCTTCGTACCGCCCTGCCCGCCGCCCGGCCTGGCCTGCCTTTCTCTGGCCGCTTTTTGGGAGCCGGTCGGCGGCCCCCGCAGCGTCCCCGGGTAGCGGCGTGGCACTGCCGGCCGTCCCTGCTGCGCCACCCGCGGGCTCGCCCCACGCAAACCCCTCGCTCCCAAGCGAAGCCCTCTCTTCGTTTCCTCCTCCACAAAGCCACCTTGCTATCCGGTTCCTGCCCTTTTTCTGGGCAAGCTCTGGTTCTTTTGGGGGGATCGCTTTTTGGGGGGTTCCTTTTTGGGGATGGCTGGGGCTGGAGGATAGCGTGTCCTCCGTGCTAGGAAGGATGGGAGGGATACATCACCCCCAACATGGAGAGCAGCTCTTCCCAGTGCTGTGGGTGAATTGTGCCCGCAGGGTGAGCCAGCCTGGTCACCTGGCCCTGATTAAAGAGAGGACAGAGTTGCCCGGGAGCCCTGCTTCTCAGCCATGGTTTGTGAAGTCACGTACCAAAGCCCAGCTTAAGTCTCATGTGAAAATTGTTCTCCACCTCCTCAGTTGATAGGATCACAGAGTGGTTTGGGTTGGAAGGGTCCTTAAAGATCATGTAGTTCCAACCGGGCTGCCACGGGCAGGGACATCTCCCACTAGTCCAGGTTGCTCAAGGCTCGCAAAGTTCACGCGTCCCGTCTTTACACAGTAACTGCAAAATCAGACCCATTGAGCCTCCTCACAAGGGTCAGCTCTGTGTTTGAGGCCTCCTCAGAAGATGCGATGTCACCTGAGGAGCCCCTATAAGCTTTCTCACACCTTCCAGGCTAAAGAAATCTGCCGATCCTCATCTCCAGGTGCTGCTTTCAGGCTGGCACACTGAGATAGCCAACTGTGCAACTTCAAAGGGACAAATCTGCTTGCTGGTGCCTTGTCCCCCTCCTTTCTGGATCCCCCCTTCTGTACTTGTGATGAGAAGGCAGCCTTTGGTGAGATGCTGCGAGTCTCTGTGCCTCACACACCTCAGCCCATTGGGGGCTGGCTGCTGGAAGCCAGGGACAGATGCATAAATGGCATCGGGTGCCCCTCGCCTGGGGAGGGCATCTGGGGACCAGCGGTTCCTGCCTGCCAGATGTGCTGTAATTAGTGTGGGAGACCTCCATGCATCTTCCCCACCAAGGGATTCAGCCTCAAGGTGGAGGGATGGAGGGAGGGGAAGGAGGGGAGTGATGGAGGGGTGTCAGCTGTTTGCAAACAGGCAGGGGACATGGGGAGGAGAGGGCAATCTGCTTCTGACCCATCCAGAGAAAGGGAGGATGTGGAGAACTGGTAAATAACATGGCTGCTCCGTGAGCTGGCCTTCTACAAAGGCGTTGGGGGGGAGGAAAGCTTCAGAGCTGATTCTTGGCTTTCCTGCCCTGCTGCAGCCCTGTGTAATGTCCTTCTGGAGCCAGCTCCCGCCGTGCAGATAAGCAAGGCTGAGCAAAGCTGAGAAGAGGCAGAGAGGTGGAGGAGAGGCTATGCCTCAGAAGAAAAGGGGGGTTGGTTCCAGCTGAGAGAGGGAGTCAATAGCAGTGCTGGTCCGCCGTGTCTGATCTCCATCAGCCCCCCCTAGAAACCAGTGTCTGATCAGCAGCTCTGGGAGGCAGAAGCAGCCTATTGATTACTGCTTGGTGCAGAGATGATTTGGAGAGGGGGATCGGCATGTGAGGCGCTAAGGGAGCGTGACGGGGCAAATCCAGGTGGCGTACGATGCTCCAGGGCCCCTCTGTGACCCTTCTGTCCTGACCTTTCATGCTAGTCTGGCTCTCATCATGCGAGCACAACTCCTTAACCTCTTCTGGTCACAGGGGTGATGTGAGTACGGTGTGGAAGGCAGAAAAACAGTGTTAAAATGCTGCTTGCCATTTTATATCCTGACTTTAAGCAGTGTGGTTGTTTTCTTCACATTCAGAGATTTTGAATACTCTCAGTTTATGTGGGAGCAAGGGGATGGGAGATAAGGTTCTCTCATAGTCCTGAGACACACACCCGCAGGTAACCAGTGTATGGAAAGGTTTGATAGTCTTATTGAACTAATTAATACATTTTAAAACCTTCCTAATAACACCATCACCAGCCACCACACAGCTTCCAGTATTGTAATCATTTGTAATGCACCTCTCCCAATTTGTACGTTGGGTTTTTTTTCCTACTGTCTTTATTTAGAACATAAAGTTGCCAATTTCTAACTGGGCCAGCTGGTTCTGCTGTGGTCTGTATTAGTGCGTGAGCAGTCTGAACTCTGCATGTGCAGTAGCCCTTGTGGTTTTGCAATCAGCCCTGCCATTACAGAGGACTTTTCCCCAGTTGCTTCCCAGTTTTGTGTGCCCTGTTAGCAGAAGGTAGGTCTCTGTTACCACCAGGGAGTGTTTAAAGGATTCACAAGGTTGAGGATCTCCCCTTTGTTACCACCCAAGAGCACAGCCACATGCTTTCATCCTAACAGTCTCTCCGTAACCGGAATTGAGCTGGGGCCAGCCAGAGTGTTTCGTCGTAGGTGCCAACCACTTTTGGACACATGGGCTGCTTAGGAGGAAGGATTCACACACATCCCTTGCCCTCTAGAAATTACTTAGGATTTCAACCTCTTGTCTCATTGAACTGGGTTTCACCAGCCAACGCTTTCTCCGAAAAGCTTCCAAACAGTTAGGAGAGTAATCAAAGCACATTGCCTTTGGCAAGGAGGACCGGTATTTGTGGCTGCTGTTGCAGCAGGTCCTGCAGGTCTAACATTACCTGAAGGGAGTTATCCTGCTCACAACTCACCTGCAGGTGTCATGGATGGCAGCCGTAAGTCCTGGGATCATAATTGTAGAGTCTGAGTTTAGAAAAACGCATGTGAGACTCTGACCTGGAGTATAAAGCTCTTTTGGACACCTTTTTATTTCTGTGTGTGTGCTTTCCTCCCATTGACCAAGCTTCTGGAGGGGGCCTGTCTTTGATCACAGTCTTGCTGGACACTGCACTGGGTTTTTAGTCCATTCCTCTGACCAAACAGTCCCGGGAACTCAGCTGGCTTCACCTGGTCCTTGCCCCAGCACACATGCCCCTTCTTCGCCCTGGGAGCAGAAACTACAACTGGACTTTGCTGTCCCCATGAGGCTCCACTCTACAGATATGAGCCCTGACAAGGGAAATGGCCGGTCCTTCTTTGTATCACTCTGAGCAGCTCCAAGAGTTCAGCTCTGTTAACATACAGAAAACAGTGGCTTCATTCAGCTCAAGCTGTCATTGTGGGAATAAGCCAGGTCTGCTCCTCCATGGAGATCTCCATGACCTGAAACTGTTTCCCAGAGATGTCTGAATTCCCTGGGCTGCTGGGGCAGAGGATGGAGCAGACCTCAAAGGAGGCATGTTTCCATCCCTCATGTCAAACCACGCTGCTGCTTCTGCTCTGGCTCTGAGAGGTTCCTCAGCTCTCGAGTGCCCTCATGAGGGATCTGCAGAGCCCTCTCCTCGGCCTAAGCATAAATGCACAGTCTGGCCAAAGCAGGGAGAGGCCAGCGGGAGGTCTACTTATGGCTTTGCCTCCTCCCCGAGCCAGGGACATGCTTGCAAAGCTGTATTCTTTGAGCCTTTTCATTGTAGGCTTTTGGATCTGCGTCCCACAAGCTGAGGCCAGGCTCCTTTGTGCAATTCATTGTCCGGCTGCTTCCCCTGGAGAGACGAAGGGGGGGAAATAAAAAAAGCCTTAAGCTCCCAATGTCTGCAGCCTCTCTTACAATGGAGGTTTTGTAGGCTGAAAAGCAGCTCCCGAGGGACCAGCCCTGCAGCAGCAGAGCCTGCCATGCGTGGAGCTGCAGGAGGGTTAATCTGTGGATGAGCTCCCAGAAGTTAAAGCTCAACAGGAGAAATGTGACTTGGCTGGGTTTGCTACCGGCCTCTTTGTGTCTTCCATTCTTCCAGCTTTAGCCCGTGCCAGTGCAAAGGGGCAAAAAGAGATGTGGCACGACATGCCTGTCACAGGGACAGGGATGCTGCAGGCAGAGCAGGGTGGCATGTCAAGCCTGTGCAGTGCCGGCTGGGCCACTCGCCTTTAAATGCTGGGGGTAACGACTTTGTCATCTCTTAAGGCAGTGGCACGCTCACACTAATAATCAGCACTAATTTTGTAGTGGAGAGGTCCAGCCTGGCCCTCCAGAACTGGTTTCACCTCTCAGTTAAGCTGCTGTGTAATTTTCAAGGGTCATTTTTTTAGGGTCATTGAGCACCCTGTGGCAGCATAGCCTTCCCTGCAGAACTGCTGCTGCAGGGAGCAGGACTGAAAATAAGAAAAAATGGGAAAGATAGTTGGGGAGGGACATGCATTGCTTAATAGACCAAGTAGAATTTTTTTAAGATGAGAAATTGAAAAAGAATGTAGTGTTAGCATTGACGTAACAGCAGGCAACTGATAAGCTCCAGCCAAACCCATGGCCTTGCCATGCTTGGGTGATGTGTGTATGTGTGGGAAGAGATGTTGCCAGAGACATTCTGAACCAGGTGCGTGGGGGACAGTTGAAGGGAAGAGCTGTCCTTAGCGCGGAGGGAATTCATTTCCCTCAGACAGCACAGAGCTGGACCATGTCACAGCTGTCAGAGAGCTGGTGGGAAGGAGGACCTTTAGTTCCTCCGGAGCTGCCATGGGTCCATCTGCTCTTGGCTGTGCCCCCCGTCCTCTGCAGTGGTCTCCCTCACCAGGAGCTCTGCAGGTGCTGCACCCATCCCCTGGGGAAGCCCATGCTGGAACACAACATTTCTGATTTAACTCACAGTGTGGGAAGAAGAAGAGAACCTGAATCCCTGGCTGGGAGAAGCCAGCTGGAGGACCTGCTGTCCTTCCTAAAGTGACCCCAGGGCCAGCCTCAATGGAGTGTGTAAGGAAGGGGATGGTGTGGGAATGCTGCGGCTCAGCACCGCGAGTGGGGAGGTTGGCCTTGTGTCTCAGCAGTAAGATCTCCCCCTTTCAGGAAAGCACGCTGCTCTGCCGTTTCAGGGACTTGCAGGAGGCTCTTGCTTGGTATATATTAAAGATCCTTTCTCTGAATTGGCTGCAGATTTAGTCCCAAAGTTTACAGAGAGGCACAGTCACTGGTGAACAGCCTCTGGACTTGCCTATCCTAGTTTCCCTGCCTCACTTCAACAGCAGGCACCGTTCCTGCTCTTGGGGGAAGGCTCTTGGGTCAACCTGGGTTTTGGAGATGATGATGTTGTTTACCAACACAGATCACGGTGAGCACATCATCTAGAGGAAAACCACCAGTGCACCCTTCTGCCTGCAGACGCTCTTGGAGCTTGTTCAGCTGCTCCCTTTAGGCTTACTTTTGAATTCATGGGCAAGACTAAAAAAGCAGCCTGGTTTTGGCATCCAGCAATCACTGCACCTGGTGATACTAGACTTTCATGTAACTCTTTGGGTTAGGACCAAATCTCATCCTCTCACATCAGACAACAGGAGATGAGTGATGTTTACTTCTGGCAATCGATCACATGAACATCTGTTTGAAAATAGGTGCCAATGGTATGGGTGTTTAGGTTGCCAGAGCCCCGGCAGGGACTGAAGAAAATCCAAAATAACAGGGTAAATCCTCTCTTTTTTTTTTCAGTCCTCTCTCTGTTTAGGCCAGAGGTGGGGAAAATAATTCCTCACAAATGTAAGAATTTGTGTGTGCTGAGGTAGTGTGACACTGGGTGGAATGGATCTGATCAAGGGTGTTGAAATGGGAAATACTTGCTTTCTGTATTTCTAAAATATTTCAGTTATCAGTGGATTTCAGTTTAATTATTATCATTAAGTATTATGCAAACCTCAATATGTTTCAGTTTGGGATGAATTCAGCAGCTGTTTGTTGGTTTGTTTTCAGTTTTGTGCTTAGTTGGAAAAGCTAGAAAGTTTCTCCCAAACAACTGAGAGAAAGGTTGTTTGGGTATTTTCCTGGAAAAGCAAATATTCACTTTATTTGCACAACTACAGCCCTGACCTAAATAAAACTTTGCCCAGTATGATGATCTCTTTTGCTTAATAAACTGAAAATAGCTAGAGAAAAAAAACAGGATACGGTAAGGCTCCAGTCTCACTTCAAAGACTTTGCTTGTTTCCTTCACAATCTTATTATTTATTTTTAAATAGAAGTCTTGTTTCAGAAGCAAGCAGATATATTGCCTTTAAAAGGTCATAAAAATATCTCTGTATTAGAACAGCTTGGGTGGATGATGCTTACAGCGATGTGCCCAAGCAGCATAAAGTTGCCATTGCATACCTTGGCTATGCATTACAAACACAGTACATAAAACTGAGCGTGAGATAACATTAAAATACAGGTTTCTCTCAAGATATCGACATAACATGATTAATGCTTTGCTGGCTCTTACATCAACACTCATACTGAACCATGCAGAGCAGAAACAGTGTTTTCTGTTACCAAAGTAGTGTATAGCAATAAAAAGGATGGAGGGGAGGAAGCAACCTGTGTTTTGTACAAAACCGTGCCCTGGGCTGCCCTGCTGATGCTGAGCTCCAGCAGGTAATTCTCAATCTAGCCCAGTGTTTGTCATGGTTAAAACATGGTAGTCTTGTCTTCATGTCCCAAACCAACTGAAAAATCTGTTCTTTGGTTAGAATACTACCAAATAACCCCTTCCTCTTCCTTCAGTATTTCCCCTCCTCCAAGGGGATGGCCACAAATCTCCTGAGACAGGACAAGGCACGCAGCAGGAGGGAAGAAGAGACAGGCTGGGTTTTTAGGGTGCATGGCTGTGGCTCAGCTGAGCCGTTGGTGGGGCAGATCAGCAAGGCACCGTGGGCAGGAGACCTGGCCAACACCAGGGTCCATTTGGTGTAAGGAGCACTCAGATGCGCTGCTTGTAAAAACACGATAGCATTCTTGATTTGTGTCTTGTTCGGACATGGAGCCTGGCTCTGCAACACCCCAGTCTGTGCTGCTTATATGGAAATAAGCCATGCTCTGCTACAGCTGCTCCTTCTCCGGCAGGCAGCACCATAGGCACAAGGGGCTGGCACCTGGGGCTGGCATCTGGGTTATTATAAATTCTGTAAACACCTGCACTTACCCCCCCAGGTGTTCCCTGAGTTGGCTGCTCTGCCCCAGAGCATCTGCAAAAATGCAGAGTGCAGGTGCACCACAGTGTTTTTCAGGACTTGGATTTCTCTTCCTGGGATGCAGAAGAGGAGGCACAGTAAGAAATCAGCCTGCTTCGTTGAGGATTTTTAGTGTTAACGCCAGAGATTTTCTCTTTACCAGGTAACCCCAGCTCTGCTCCTAGTTGCTTTGGCATATGCCAGAGCAGCAGCAGTCCAGCAGGGAGGCAAACACACCTTTGGAGGGCAAGGACCTACCCGATGTGGTTTGAAATAAATATCAATATTAACATCTACATTCACCCATAAAAGTTAGCTGGGGAGAGCCAAGCGGACTGCTCCCTACCCTGTGCACAGATCAGCAATCCAGTGGAAGAGCAATCTATTGTGTATGACCAAAGCTGATGCATCAGACCAAAGAGATGGTCATAGCCTTGTGGTGGCAAAGGGATTGAGTGGACTTCTTTTTAAAGAGCAGCATTAAGTTAAACTGTATTACTCATTCTGTTTACCTCTGCAATACCTTGAGGCTTCATACTATCAAGTGACAGTAAGGTGGTTTCTGTTTCATTGCTCTCTGTCTTTGGAGCTTATTTCCTGGCATATGGAATCCCCTCCTTTAGTGCAGTGTGCTGACAACCTGAACTTTCTTGTAATTGATGTTTACAGGATTTCTGAATTGCAGGTTTGTTTAAACATCCTATATGTAGGATCTGGTCTTTGCTGGGTGTCAGTCAGTCTGTGCAAGTGGGACTCTATCAGGACTGACTGGTCAAACCCTTGACTAGGAAACTGTTGTTCTTTTTGAAGCGTGCCTTCAAATATTGGACTTGGGGGAATTTAACCTTCCTGTGTTCCAGCTGCTCTCTGCAAAAAGAGAGGAACCTTCCGGACAAAGTACGTTGTGAGACTGATGTATACAACATTAGCAACCTGAGGGAAAGGGAGAAATGAAAGAGCTACTGAACCGAAGTATCTTTCTGGCATACTAGTTGTGTATGTTATTTGTGTATTTCCTGCTAAAAATACTACCTGCAAAGTCCTGTTTTCCCTTTTG
This sequence comes from Gallinago jamesoni, assembly GCA_025769975.1. NCBI lineage: Eukaryota > Metazoa > Chordata > Aves > Charadriiformes > Scolopacidae > Gallinago > Gallinago jamesoni. The sequence continues at coordinate 1,912,881 of JAOQGH010000004.1, forward strand.
CCTGCCTGCACAGTGATGTTCTCCTGTGCTATTAGCAGTCTAAAATATCCACTCTTCCCATCTGCCAGATCACACACCAGAAGGAGGCAGGCGATCTATCACCTCCAAGACTCAGCTGGTCAAGTGGCACCTGTCAAACTCTTCCCAGGAAGGTACAGGAAACAAATTGAAGAGAAATAGCACTGGCTGCACCTCTGCCTGCACCAAAGTCAGCCAAGACTGTTCTTCCAACCCTTCCCAAGGCTCTGGCAGCCTTTGCCCCTATGGTTGGGTGAGGACTTGGCAGCCCCCCTTTTCAATGGTCTGCACTGGGTGGATGGGTAGGACCAGGTGGGAAATGCGGCTCCACAGCCCACTCAGCTTGTCGGAGTCCATATGGTTGTAGGAACTGGGGGTCCTAGCGTTGGTGAACTTGGCCCAGAGGAAGTCACGGACCTTCTCTTCCACCTGCTGGAGGCTGATGTGGGTCTCCAGCACCTCCTCCTCCAACAGCACGGTCAGCAGTAGGGCCACGTCTTTGAAAGCTGCAGATTCATGGTCACAATATTTGTAGAAGATGAGGGTGGCCCCTGCTGGCAGCAACTCAAAGCGGTGTATCACAGCAGCACGGCTCCCAGCCTGGAAAGCCAAGCTGAGCTCTGAGTCCACCTCCTGCTTGGCGTGGTCGCTCTGGAGCCTGGATTTATCTGTGCCATTGATCTGGACCGTGCTGGCATGCAGGGCAGCTGAGTAGGTGTCAGCCACATGGGTGCTCAGGCATTGCAAGGTCCGCTCGCCCTTGCGTCCGGCTGTGAAGATGATGATAGCCGGCTGTGTGTGGTGGGATGCACTGAGGTGCTTCTGCAGGAACTTGCGCCCACGAAGCCACACGTGGGGACTCTGCCCCGGAAACATGTCCTGCAGCTGGTCGAATTGGGACAGAAAGGCCTCCACCGTGAGGCTCTTGGGGACTTGCTGCACCTTGGAGGTCGGGGTGATGAAGTAGAAGCAGAACAATACCATGCATACGGCGAAAAGCCCTGTTCAACAGGGGAGAGTCCCAAGACAGGGAACAGAAGTCAGTCCCAAGTGACCTGCAGTTATATGCTGAAAAGTAGCTACAAGGGCTCTTTTTTTCCTCCCAGACCTTCCCACTACCCCAGGAACGTGGTTCAGGTTGGCACACTCTCTGGGAGCCCAGCAATAGTGAAGAGGCTGCTTGCCCCATGTGGTGAGACTCATGCTCCTACACACTAGTCAGAGAGGATTACAGCTCCAGAGATGGAGGCAAGGCTACAGCTTTGATGTCGCAGTGCAATTTTCCTGAGGAAATTGCAGCTGGCCACAAGCTTTCTTCTCTTCCCTCCTCTCTGTTTTCTTTAAGATTTGTGGCCATTGGCAGCATGTACCTCCACATATGGAGGTGTCTGACCCAGCTAAGGTGTTCTGTTCACTACTTGCCTCCCAGCTATGCTGGGTGAACTAAGGCTACCGTGCTTCTTCCCAGAAAAGGAGGATAGCACGGTCCAGACACACCTGCTTGCATCCCTCTTCATGGCAAAGCAGGATCTCTTTCTACCAGGAGAAATGTGTGGTGCAAAATCAGCATCACAGTTCCTGCCTGAGGCCCCAGGGGACAGAGGGAGACTGGGAAGGGGGACCGTTACTCTCGGACATTCTAGGACGCGCCAGGGTTCTCCTGGCATGTTGAACACGTTGTGCCTGCTTTTGAGGCTTTAGAGCTGGAGGGAAAACTGCTGCTACAGGCTCAAACTGAGCCTGTTTTTAAGGGACAAGTTTTTCCCTCAAACCCTCAGAAAAGGCTGTGAAAGATCTTGAGAGAGAAGAAGAATTAAATATGCTTCATTACTTGTTCCTGGAGTATTAGTGCCTTCTGGTCGATGAGTAATGCACAAGGGAAGCTTCTTTTCCTCACCTGTCCTCAAGAGGAACACTTTGGCCTTCTTCTGGCCTGTGTTTTGGGTGGTGATGCTCCGCAAGCAGGACTGAGCCTCTGGCTCTGGGGCTGTGTGCCCTACAGTAAGAGAAAGAAATGTGCCCAATGTAGAGGGAACAGCTAAGCTGGGCTACAATGAGTCAAGCAACAGAGCTGGCAGGAGCTCCCGGCAGAGGGAAAGAGTGAGAAGTGAGTTCTGCTTTGGGTTAATACAGCTTTGAGGCTCGGCTCCTCCTGCTTTTAAGGCAGGGGAAGGAGAAAGGTGATGCAGGGTGCAGCATGGTTTCATGCCTTTCAAAGCAGGACAGGAGTCAAAGGAGAGAGAAAGAGAGAAGCCAGTTAATTTCTTACACTTTCTTTCCTGCAGAAAACTTTCTTTCCTCCAGAAAACGGACAGTGGGCACTAGAGAGCTCACCATACCATTTTTTTTAATGCCTATGGAAAGCATAGACATGTGCATAGTGGAAGAGCAGCAGTGTGCAGCCACCAGCTCACCTTTGGTTCCAAATCTGTTCCTTAACATGCCTTGGGATACTCTGTCCTGTGTTTCTTGTTCTATGTGCTCTTCTCGCTCCTGATCTTGGAGTGGGGAACTGGTGCTCTTCACTGCCGAGAGGCCTTTGGTGACATCATCTGTGGCAGTCACATCTGAATGTGTAATTTTACTGTCAGAGCTCAATGACTTGCTTCTTGATGAAGCATTGTCCTCTGATGTGTAGGAGCTTTCACATTGCTTGCTTATCTCCTGGTCCTGCTGAGTTTCCTGGTTGACAGGGCTGTCTCTTTTGCTGTCTATTTTATCATGGACCAGCCAGGCTGTGGGAAGCAAAATTTGCAGACCTACACTTAGTCTCTTTCAGCACAAGAACCAACAACCCTTTCTCCTGCTCTCCTTCCTCCAAGTAAAGGACCAGGTTAGCAGCATTTTGGAAATGCTGTACACACAGAAAGGGAGAGACTCACCTTTACCCAAGTTGTCTTCTTTCTGCTGTCTTTCTGAGTCACCACCATCTCCTTTCTTCTCGGGTTCTTCCAGAGATTCTTCAGTTGTCTGAGGAAACTTCCCCTCTACTGTGGGGAGAATGTGGGGAGCAAAATTTGCAGACCTACACTTAGTCTCTTTCAGCACAAGAACCAACAACCCTTTCTCCTGCTCTCCTTCCTCCAAGCAAAGGACCAGGTTAGCAGCATTTTGGAAATGCTGTACTCACAGAAGGGGAGAGACTCACCTTTACACAAGTCCTCTTCTTTCTGCTGTCTTTCTGAGTCACCACCATCTTCTGTCTTCCCAGGTTCTTCCGGAGATTCTTCAGTTCTCTGAGGAATCTTATCCTCTACTTTGGGGCTATCTGGATTCAACATCATTGTTTTTCCTTGACCAGCAGTTGTTGTTTTATACACCAAAGAGTCCTCCTCTGGTGTGCAGGTGGTCTCACAGGACCTGCTTGTCACTTGGTTCTCACATGTTTCTCGGTTAGCCTCTTGTTGCACAGGAATTTCTGCTCTGGTTTTCACCTCATCTTGGGCTTGCCCATCTGTTGGGATGAGAGTTCAGAAGCTCAGGAAGCTGTACAGGAGTCAAGAGTACGCATTGCTTGACCAAAATTGAGAAACTCATGGGAAGTTTTCTCAAAGACAGCCAAGCAGGTGAAGGAAAGCAGGGGAAACGCCAAGCGATGCAAAGGTAATTGCTTTCCACTTCCTACGAGCGGACTGATGCCAGGCCAGTCTCTGAGCAATGGCCACCTTAGGAGCCAACCTTTCTTCCTGTTCCCCAGTTTTTGTTGCTGAGCGTGATGTTACACTGTATGAAATATCCCTTTGCCCACCTTGGGTCCTCACCCAATCTTCTGCCAACCCCAGATTAGTTGCCTGGCAGGGGAAGAGGGGGAGAAAAGAGAAACCCTTGACTCTGTACCAGTGCTATTCTGCAATAGCCAAAACATTCCTGTGTTATCAACACTTTTTTTCTTTTTTTTTTTAAACCCCAAAACACAGCACTGTACAGGCTGCTAAGAAGAAAGTTAACTTAATCCCAGCCTATGTCCCACGCTGTCCTATGTGGGGTGGGCAGGCAATTCTTTCATTAAGTGGTAGGATATGTTGCCACATCTTCCTCAGGTAGTGGATTTTCCTAGGCTGGTAAATTAAGGTGATGGATTTGAAGGATTTCTAAGGCTGTTGTTGAGTTCCAGCCAGAAGAGTTACACCAACGCACTTCAAGCATCTGTCTGCATGTAAATGTTAGCTCTGCTTGTGCTCCTTCTCCGCTCCTGTTCTAGAGCTGCTCTCCCCAAGAGCTATGGTGATGCAGAATTAAGAGCAAACACTGGAGCATAATTCAATAGAGAAATTCTGAGGCTGAACATAAACGTTTGCAACATATTCTGAATCTTAAAAAATCAAACAGTGAAGCTCAAATTTCAGGCGCTGCTCGTGGAAAATTGCTTATGAATGATCAAGCACTACCATGACAGAAATTATTATGCTAAAATTAGAATAAAGACTGATAAAAATGACAAGGAACTCCCTACTAATTAGAAAACAGAGAAAAAGCTGCACTTGTCACGTGTCAGAACATGCTGTCCTTTGGAGCATAATTTTTACATTCCTTGTTGCTGATTATTATGGGAACACTTCTGGCCACCTGGGACAGATCTGAGCTGGTTACAGCAACATGGTATCACTGAAATACTCAGCTGTAGTAGTCATAACAAGGCAGCTGGAGAATGTAAGCATGCAGTAGAAACTAAAATGTGAGGAACCTGGAGGTATCCTGCTGTTCAAGCTGGGCACAAATAGTACTTCTTGCCCTGCCTCCTCCAAAGGTTTCCCATCAGTAGGTGGTGGAAAACTGGCTTATTATTTAAGCATCTGTAGATGGGAAGCACTGGGATGCAGGGAAGGAAGCTCTCCCAATCTGGAGCTTCATCTTTAGCCTTCCTGGTGCTGCCATCCTGGACACAGAGTATAAACTTGTTGCAGATGGGAATCCAAAACTGAAACTTGTTAATCTTTCATTTTTCACCAAACTTGCTTTACTTGGCCTCAAAAAGAGGGTATTCTTTTCTTTTTTCTTTTTATCCCTTTTATCCCTATGCAAAGGGATTTTCCTAGTAGATGGAGTAAGCACAGGATTCACTTACCTCCAGATAGATCCATGCTTGGATTCTCTTCCATTTTCTTTCTTCCTGAGAGCTCTGGCTTCTGCATCGTTTTGTTTCACTTTCTCCTTTGGTCATAAGGAGATGTATCTCCCTGCTGTTCAGGTGGCTGACCTGAAGACCCCCTCACAGACACCATCCCATCTTGGCCTCCGGAATTGTGACTAAACACCCATAAACCTGATAAACACAAACACAGGACCAGTGATTTATGGTAGAGGAGGAGGCAGCTCCTCCCTCCATGCTTGCCAAGGTGGTGTGAAAATGGAAGGACGTCCTTGATAACCGTGAACCTTCAGCCCAAGGGCTATTAGCTTCCTGGCAGGTGAGAAGCAGTCCAAGGGCTAATGCAAAACCACAGCTGTCTCAGGACAAGCCAAGTGAAGTAAGGCACCAGTTTCTCATCCAGATAGACTTGGATGGACTTGGCTGTGCTCTGAGATGTCAGGCTTGGAGTCCGGGGCTCGGGCAGGCTGCCCCCCACGCTTCTGAGCACCTGGCATCTCACAGCCAGGTCGACACAGAGCAATGAGCCTGCTCTAGTGTGTCGGATGCGGAGATGGCAGTGCTGGAAGGCGAAATCACTGGCAGAAACACCACTCAGTCCCCATGCAGCAGCATTACCCCCCCCCACACAACCCTGTGCCCACCTGAGGGGCCAAGCGGGGCCCTGGCTGGGTGTTGTGAACCTGGAGCCACAGCCCGACACTCCTACACACCCCCCGCTGATGCTTCTACCTCTGCTAAAGTGGTTTGGAACCGGTCGGCCACGCAGGATGGAGCAAGGCTTGCTGTCGTAATCCGAGATAGCTGGTGGCTTTCACGAGCACAACGCCTGCCCGCGGGAAACGAGGCGGCACGGAAAACACCCGAGAAACTTTCCCCACTGGAGAGCAGTCGGCACAGATTTCCATACAAAAATCTCAAGCCCAGCCTTCTCAGCAGCTCCTCTGGCATGGGAGTCAGTCTCTACAGCTGACTTTTCTTGCCAAATACAAGATTTGGAGGTGTGGGGGTGTATAATTGCTCGGGCTCCGTGAGCCCGGCTCTCGTCCCTCCCCTCCCCGTGCTGTTCCCGCTCGTGACGCTCCGGCAGAAGAAGGAAGTCAGAGGAACAAAAGTGAGTTGTGGAGTCGGAGGCTTACCCGGTCTTGGAGGATTGGAGCCAGTCGAGGCGGCCAAGTGAAGCAGAGGGGAGGCAACAGGGGGCCACTGCTGGCCCCTCCGCTTGCCCTTCCCAGAGGCCCTTTGGCTCTGCTGGTGGCAGGGCAGCCTGTGCCCCCAACGCACACCCTCAATCCTCCGCTGTCAACGTGACAGTGAACTCTGCCCTTCCACGGGCACCCGGCAGGCTGATGGGAGGTGTAGTTTTTCCTGCCCTCCTCTTCGCCACGTCCATCTGACGGACGGCTTTTCCCCAGTCAACAGCAGTGGTTCTTGGGGAGCATTCAGGAAACGCTTTCTTTTTTTTTTTTTTCAGCTGTATTTCTGCGGTCGTGCAGAGTTTTCCTTCAGGCAAACTGGAACAACCAGCAGCTTCCTGCATAAGGTAGCGGCGTTGCAGATCTAAACAACTAAATGAGGGTGAGGAGGGAACCGTTTTGAGAGTTGGTTTGTGAAGATGAGAATTACCACAAGGGAAACAACCTGAACATGCAGCCAGCAAAGCCCAGACTCTGGAAATGTCACACCATGCAAGTGCAGGGAGGCTGGGGAGCTGTGAAATGGAGTGTATTTAGCATCAGCCTGCAGGGCAAGGAATGGGGAGCACCCCTAGTGCTCCCCTTCCAGCATGGTCCAGAGGCTGCAACAGGGGGAAGATCAGAGAGAGAGCGTGTGTATAGGTGCTCCCAGCCTCATTTGGGCAGAGGTTTTCCAAAAAATGATGATGGACCTTGCTGCGCCCGCACAAGGAACAGGTATGTGCCAGCCCCTTCCCTATGCCCCGCTGCCCAGGACAGGTTTCACGGGAAGCGGTGGCATGGAGCAGGGCACGCCGGGGGAAAGGCATCAGCGCAAGGAGCAGCAGCGCAGAGACTGAAACCCTCCTCGAACTCAGCTCAGCCCTTCCACGAACATCTGCAGGGGAGCCCAGCGGGAAATGGCTGAGACCAAGCACAGGGAAAAGCAACTGGAATGGTGCTGGTAAGGAGCAGGCACTAAATGTCTGGGACTCTTCAATTTGGAGAGTGGAAGGCTGAAAGGGGAGGGGATTTGACTAATATGTTCACTAAAGCCCCCAGTACTAGTAAATACATACATCTTACAATACTTGTAAAACAGGTGAGAGGTTGGGCTCAAATGAGCAGAAAAAAATTACTTCTTTGTGCCATGTGCAGGAAACCTTACTGGCACAGGGGCCACAGAGGCAGAGTGTCAGAGGGTTCAGAAAAGGATGAGTCTCATTTGTGGACAAGGGGTCCATAAGCAGATAGTACAGGGCCAGGTGGGGCTGTACCTGGCGATGGGAGATGCCATTTATGTGAGGTGCGTGAGCCCAGCCCCGTCCCTTTACCCTCCCACAGCGCCCAGCACTGTCCCTCTGGGGATGCTCAAGCCAAATGGGGCACTGCGTGACACCCTGTTTGTGCCCCCCCCAGACCAGGACTGGCTGGAAGGTGCCTTTCCTTCTTCTCTGCCTCTCCCCGAGCCTCCAGGAGCTGCCCCCTGCTCCAATGCTGGTCCTATCAGGAAGGTGAGAAGGCGAAAGGTATGTGTGGGCACAGCACATGTAGCAATAGCAGGAAGGTACCTTCTCTCCAGCTGCCGGTGGCTGAGAGGGGACAGAGTCCACCTCCCTCCCTGGCAGATTCAGCACATTCTTTTATCATGGCCAACTTCTCAGTGGGTGGGTGCAGTGGAAGCTGTAAAACTGGGAAGAATGGCAAAGCAGGAAGGAAAAAGTCTGAGTGGCTTATCTACAGAGGCCAAGAGGCCCTGCTCTTGGTTGACAACCATCTCGCATCCTGGCACGTTTGACTTGTCTGCTGCCAGCCATAAGGAGCAGCCGAGGTGGCCAAAGCGGACAGGAGCTGCAGGTATCAAAGGCTTCATGAAAATCAAAGTATTTTACATCCCTCTGTTCCTTCAACCTGCCAGCCCCTTCACCACAGCAGAGGGACCACCTGTCCTGCCAGAAGCATAAGTGTCATGAAACTGGTGGCGGAACCACAGCTCAGCAAATGAAAGTTGTGTGTGACAAAATCTGGGGGTACCTTCAGTCCCTGCGGGTTGAGAACCCAGTTACCAAATAGCAGTTTTGCAGGAGAGTTCACTGGTGGGTCTAGGGCATGAAGTCACCCACCACCACCACCACACTGTTACGGAAATGCGCCTTGATGTTGCATAACATTGCTTTTCTTCCTCTATCATGGGATGAGCTGTGATGTAGAATTCTAGCTTCACAAATCTGGTCTTTTTTTTTTTTTTTGAGTTTGAGGGAGGGTTTTATTTAAACAGGAGTAACTTTTTCTCTCAATCTGCAGAAGACTCAACAGTGATGAGGTGAATTATAATGGGCATGCTATGTGAGTTATAACGGAAATGCTATATGTCACAATGTAATCACCCAGCCACTTTCATTGGAAATTAGCGAATAAAGTGGTTCTACCCCTAGCTGTAGTCACGCCCCGTCAGAAATCACAAGCCAGTCTTTTCCTACTTGATTTGAACTGCACGGATGGTTCAGCTGGACTCCCAAACCTCCTCATTTGTTGCATCCTTTTTGTTTTTGCTTTAAAAGACATTGCTTAGTCTCCGTGTTCTGCTTTTACATCTCTGAAGAATGGCAGTATTTTACTCTGTTGCTGGTACAAAAGGAGGAAAGCATAATTTATCTCACACATATTCACTTGTTTATGGTGTGCTAGGATAGCATCAAAACCATTTTTATTTTTAAATATATGTACAGACAAGACGGTTACAGAAACAAAGACTGAACAGCACTTCCCTTGCCCAACCTTGTTTGAGCACACTGAACACATACACACCTACTCCATTTACAACCCTGCAAAACAAATACCAGACGTATTCCAGAGCATTGTAAAGATAAGTGCCTTGACAGATGTCAGCGTCACCTTCCTCAATCCTGTCTTTTTCAGTATGCAGAAATGCTTTGGAGTATGTACAAGTGCCACCGTTTGCTTAGCAACTTGTATTGCTAACTTGTATTCCAAACTGGTCCTAAACCGGGGAAACCCTCATTAGCACCTGTGGGGAGGTGACAGCAAACGTCTGGCCACTGTCGGATGGGAAAGCCAGGCACATGCCGGTGTGTCGTAGCTTCAAACACAAGCTGTGACAGCAATTAGCAAGAGTACAGCACTTGTTACTCGGAGTACCCAACGCTACTTTCCGACTGCTTCAGGAAAGAACTCGGGGGCTCTTTCCTTGCCCGCCTCGGCCCCTCAGGTGAGGGAAGGAGAAAACGCCGGCCGCGGCCGACACGTCTCGCCCTGCCCCGGGCGACCGGCCGGCCCGCCTTAGCGCGGCAGCGGGCCGAGACCCGCCCGGAGAGCTCGTCGGGTCCGGCCTCCCCTCAGGGGCCGCCCCCGCAGGGGCCCCGTCAGGCTGGGGGAGGCCGCGGTCGAAGGGGCGGCTCGGCGCCACGGACGCTCCCTCATTTTTTTCACTGGAGGGCAGCCTCGGCACAGCCCGACAGCGGGACGGCCGCTCCCGGCCCTCCCCTCGGCCTCCTCCGGCCGGGAAGCGGCGCGGCGGCGGCCGGCTCATAAGGCGGCGGCGGGGGGTTGAAGGAGGGGAGTGGGAACGGAGGAAAGCGGCGGAGCGAGCGCGCGCGCGCGCGGGGCGTCAGCGGGACGCGCAGGCCATGGCGGGCCAACCGCTGTACCACGTGACGCCGCGGCGCCCCCTCCGCGCGCAGGCGGCGGAAGTGGCGGGCGTTGACCCCGCCCCGCGGCGCGTCCGGCGGGAAGTGAGGTTCGCGGAGACGTCCCCGCCGCGGGAAGGCGGCAGCTTCAGTCCCGAGCAGCACGGAGAGGAGGCGGCGGCAGGGAGCAGCTGGGGCAGGGGGCGACGGCGATTGCGGGGCCGCGGCGGGGCGGCGACAGCGGCCAGGATGGTGGGAGGTAGCGACGGGCAGGCTCCGCCAGACGCCACCGAGCTGAAGCGCAGGCGGAAGAGCCCCCGGTTGGCGGCAGCGAGAGCGGAGGAAGCGGAGGCGGGTGAGGTGGAGGCCGCGGCCGAGCCCGGTCCCGGTCCTGAAGGGGTGCTGGAGGGTGAGCAGTGCGGGCGGGCGCGCGCGCACGTACGTAGCGCCCCCGTGGTGGATCCCACGGTTGAGGGCGCGGTGGGGTGGTGCGAAGTGGGGCGGGCGGGCGGGCTGGCCCTCTCCTTTGCGGCCGTCCTGCCAGCGGGGTAGGGGTTGCCTGAGGTGAGGGGGTTGTCCTCCTGGACAGCCCCCCTGGAAACAGTGGGGTGTCTCAGTAGGTCTGGAAAGGGGCGTATGGCGCTCCTGGGAGGCTGTCAGGCTGGAGTCCTGTGGGCTTGAGCTGAGCTGCCTGGTTTCTCACCTGTTTCTTGTTTCAGAGGACGAGCGTCCCTTTGTGAATCCCGACTCCTTGACCCGACCCCCGATAAAAGCCTGTAGAGCGGCAGGTAGGTTGTGACTCAGAGAGGTTGCGGTGTTTGCTGAAACGCACAAAACCTGAGGGAAAAGGCAGTTTATTGGGGTTTAGCGCCTTTGCAGGTGTCAGTGTGGTTCTGGCGTACAGAAATCCCGCTGCCGTCTTTATTCCGCAGGTAAGAGACAGGGAGTGCTTCTCCGCATTCCCAAAGGACCGGTGCACGCAGAGCACGCTGAAGCCCTCAGGTGACGGTTTGACGTAGAGCATCACTTGGAATAGCGTTTTGTCGCATCGTTAAAATGGGGACTGATTTTACTCGCGATGCTGGGTTTTTAAAGGCCGCATTTAAATAAAGCGCCTTGAGCCCTAGAAACAGAGGGCTGGGCTCCGTGCAGTGAGCGGCATGCCTTGTGAGGAAGGGCAGTCGGGGCTTGCCTGTCCTCTCTTTGGAGCTCCGAGCAGGCGTTGGTGCTCGCTCTGGGACAGCGTTGTGTTAGTTCTGGGTGGCGCCATCCTGTTTCTTTAGTTGATGAAAACCGTGTCCTTTTCAAGGCTTTAGAGAGACCCTGACTTTGTGTAACACAGTCACGTGGCTTCAGCATGTCCTTCCATTGGAAAACTACAAGTACTGAAAGTTTTTACTTTCTTCCCTTTTAGTCTGCTGGGCTGTTTTGAGCTGGACTGTGGACACTATTAGTATGTGGCGATGCTCAGGTGGATGAGTTAGGTTAGCCTCAGACTATTCTCCATTCCCGTCTGTATTCTTGCAACGGGGCTGTCGCCAAGATCATGTTGCAGCTCCAGTGCGTGGCCCTAATTACGTGACATCACTCTAATTATGTGGCATTGCCCTTAAAAAGGGCTGCCAATATTTTGCTTCACAAGCAGGATTTCTGGGAGGTGTGGGGAAAAAAATCTTGAGGGAGAGAGAGAGAGAGGTTATGAGTATTTCTCTGGGAAAGTAAAAAGGTTTATCTGTGAAAAAAGCTGTGGGAAACTGTTACTCCCAAATGATGGCTGACAGGGTGCCAACATGCTTAGTGTTTTACATGTGGCTGGGCTGACAGCTGAGTGTTTTGGATTTGTGGTTTTTTTTGTTGGTTTTTTTTTTTTTATGTAGACTCTCTAAAACTGAGATTGAGGGCAGAGATAGTCTGCCTCCACCCCCCTGAGCTCTTAACAGTGGTATTTGATTATAGTCGTAAGAGGCGAACATTACAGTGTTAAGAGACCCCAATGCTTTATATAGAAGCCAAGGAGTATTTCCCACATGTAGCTATACAGTATTGTGGGGTTTTTTTCTGCAGAGTCTGTGAGGCAGCGGGACAAGCAGGGTGGATTTTTATAAGGACATAATTCTCATGCTTCCCTGAGAGCAAAATGAAAGCAAAACCACAACCGGAGAAACTGCTTTCTGGCTTCTGCTTTGAGGTTTTAAATATGGATTAGGAAACTTGCTTCTAGAACTAAAAAGCTTTAAGAGCTTATAAACCCTGCCTTGAATCAGGCAGCTTCTAGATCGACGAGCTAAAGAGATATGCTAGCAATCTCTGTAAAGTCATTTTAAAATAGCGGAGTGTACGACTGTACGAGTTAAAGGCAGGCACTAGGTGTTTTTGCCACTCCAGTTTGTGCTGTCTGTAGTTGCTGTGGAACATTGCAGCGTGTCGCAGGACTATCTCTATGTTGGAAAAGATTGAACCCATAGGGACAGATATGTACTAGACTTAACAAGTTCCACTATGTTAAAATAGTGGCTTTACGTTCTGGTTTATAAACCTGTAGCTTACGAACATGCAGATTTCTAGTCCCTTTGATTAAGATGCTGTATGAAATGGGCACAGTAAGATCACTCTGTCTCTGTGTGTGACTGTGCAGTAGGTGGCTGGCCAGTAGATTTGAGGTAGATTGGAAAATCCTCACTAGCTGCCTGGGAGGCAGGACTGATCCTTTGGCTAGGAAGCTTAAGGCCTTGTAAGGAAAAGACAGACATGTCTGGACCGGAATTTATATTTTGATATGTATTTCTAGGAAAGTTACACTTCATAAAGGGGGAGTGTGCTTTTCTCTGTAGGGAATGCTGTGTGTGCTGTCTGCTTGCACTAATACTCTTCCTATTGGTGATACCTGCTTTTACACAAGGTACCGATTCATGAGCTCTCTTCATGTGAGAAATGAAATTGTATATTTTAAATCTTTCTTTTTTACAACAACTTTTAGGAACGCTTTGAGAGACATAGAGTAGCGATTGATGCAAAGAAGGGGAGGGGAATTAAAAAGTGAACTGCGTGAGCAGTCCCGTTTAGATTTATAGATCTTTCTGGTCTTGTGATTACTAGCTACTGCTACTAGTGAGATTTTCCTTGCAAAACCTCGGTACATAGTGGAATATTATGGGTATGTTGTTTGGTGTTCCTGAAAATCCAGTAACTTGGTAAGTATTTTCATTTTTAGCTTGGTGGGAAATCAGTTACTTAACAGCTCTTTAAGATGGATTTGAAAATATAGTATCCCACTCCCTATGTGCAGATACTTTACTGTTGTACCTGTGACTTAAGATATTAGTTTAAAACTTAGTTTTCTCCCATGTTTTTGCTTGGTGGTTCTTTTTCTCTTTTGTATGCTTCATATGCACTGACATGCTGAAGTTGCCGTAACATATTAGAAAAAGGTTATGATTTCTTGAAGTAAAATTAATAAACCCTAGATGGCAAGCTGTGTGTTGCCCTCACGTGTACAGTAAAATAGCTACAGAAACATTAAACCCCAGGCGAGCCCAGTGCTGTTAAAAGACTAAAAGGGCCCAGTGTCAATGTTTAAAAGCTCTATCAATTGTGGTTTTTTGAAACAGTTTTGCTGTTTCCTCTGCTTAAGCCCTTCAGCTTGGTCACAGTGTCACAGTCTCTGTTCCACAGCTTTTCACCCGTACCTGATCTCCCCCCCACACCTTCAGTCCGGGCAACCATGTGGTTGCACTTTATCCTTTCAGATCCCTTCTCCTGCTGTTCTGCTTTTGACCAGCTTCCCAGCCCTGACCTTTGCTCTGTGACTCCCATCACCTTACAGGGCTTCATTCTTTCTACTAAGTAACATTAACTAAGATGGGTTTCAGTGCCTGAATAGCTGTGTAATTATGCAAACAATCTCAAGGTGGTGGTTTAGATTCCTCCCAGCTGCGTGAGGGCAGTAAGTTAGGAGCACAGGTGCCCTAGATGGTCGTTATGGTTAATGAGACAGAGACGCAACTAAAGGATGGCTTGAACTACATAAAAAGGGGGATTTATGTTCTATATTTGCTTCTCTCTCTTTTCCCTTCTGCCTAATGCGATGGATGACAACAAAATTACTGTTTGTAAGTTGTGTGCCCAAAGCTGGGGGAAGAATTTTTACTCCCATGCTTGTGTCTTTACTAGTTCACACTGAATCCCTTTAGTGTAAGGCATTTCTTTTAGCTTTTGGTGTCCTGATGTCTGGTTTTGGGGATTTTTTTTTCAAGTGTTTTTAAGCCAAGGACTCCTAAAAATAAATTAAAAAAAAAAGCATGTGGTGGTGTACACAGCTATATTTATAGTGAACTCAAATTTACCATAAGCTTTTCAAGTCTTAGTTTCTTTTGGTTACATTTTAAGAAAGTTGTGATTGCTTGGGAAAATCACTGATTTAGAACATGTATGTTCTGAAACTATGTCTTCGTTCTTCAGTTTTGTGATGTTACGAACACAAATGATACTACACCTATACCAATGCTCTCTTTTTTTTCCTTTTTTGCCTCCTGACAGGCAATTCTTCATATAACTTTCTTCAAGAGAATCCAGTAAAAGAAAAAGCAAAGGCTTATGACAGTAACGAGCCTGAGAAACCAGCAGGGCAAGGAAACTTTTATACACCATTAAAAGGTAACAACACTAGTTTTATCAGTACCTTTTCTGTGATGTAACAAATGATTGCTAAAATGACATTCTTTCAGTTCCTTTACAAAAGAGGAAATTGAGTTGAAATCTGAATGGATGAAGAAGTTTTAAAAAATAAATAAAAAAATTCAGGGTGTACTCCTGCCCATGAGTGGAACTAAAACCAGTATTAGTATGATGGTCATTTGCTTGGGTTTAAAATCTTAAAGTTCTAGAAAGCGCGATTTTAAAATCCGATAAATATGTAGCTATCTCTTGTTTTGAAAAGAAACAAACAAACAAAAGACTAATGTCATACCTGCTTCAAAAACTGTTGTGAGAGCAGATCTTTAATTGTCTCAGGCAAAGCAAACCAAAACTGTTTTTCTAAAAACTTTCTGAAACACTTTTTTCTAAAAAGATGAGTTATTTTTGATTTCAGCAGGAGGAAGCTGATGATACAGAGTGATTTCACAGTAAGAGAGCACTTTTTCTGTTCATTGCTCAAGAGACTTTTCTTGATGTGTGTTGCAGAAGCAATAGAGATATACAAAGAGGAAGAAAATACAGGATACTTTTTAGCGCAGCAGAAGGTAGTTAAGTTAGTACAGGTAGTTTGAATACATCCAAATAGATACGCTATGCAAGGGAGGTTTTTAGCACAGCTGGTAACTGGTCAGAGGGTGAGGTGGTGGCTTACATTCATTCTGTCAGTAACAGCCCTAATCACACATTGTTTATGGAGGAGCATGGAGAGCACAAGAGTGCAGACAGACAGAACAAAAAGGGTAATTTTGTGTCATATTGGCAAAAGCAAGGTGAAGGATGAAATTAAGCCCTTTCTAATAGGTAAGTCACTTTCTCCATCTACAGAGGGGTCCGAGAGGCTGTCATATGAGGCAGGCTTGGTTTGCCAGTACAGCACATACTCCTTCCCTAATAAGCTTTGAAGATTTCATAGAAAGAGCTGAAAGCACGTATGGCTCGTGTGTCTTCTTCTGAAGTTCTTTCACTTGTGCTTTGGTTTCAGAAAGAAAGGCTGACTTCCTTGAGAAAAATCAAGAGCACCATTCAGCTACGTCACAGAGTAAGTGAAAAAATAGATACCTAGGTTTTCCCTGTAATTAAGTGAAAAGTACAGAATTCTTTTCCTTTCCTCTGCTTGTGGGTTTTCTTGTGCCCTGGGACAGTCTGTCTGGCAGGTGGAAAGAGCCCCAGGAGGCAGATCCAAATGGAAGCTGGAGCACATTCCAGAGCCCTTCTATGAGGTTATTCAACTCGCTGACCACAGAAAATGACCCACTTTTTTTTTTTTTTACTTTTTTTTGGCTCAATTAGGCAATGGAGTTCACTCATGGGACAATTTGTAAGTGCAGAGCATGTACTGGTGGCATTGTGGGAGTGAGCTTAGGAAGGGAACAAAAGGTAGCAGTGAATGTTAGATTAGTTTGTATGCATCGCCTTCCCTTCTACCGCTTCCCTGAGTAATGGTGGCCTGCTATGATTAAATAAGTTGTTGCATACTCCCGGAGGGGAGTAGCATTTTTCTTTGCTGGGAAACTCCAGTCTGTTTGTCCAATGACCAGTTCCTTGTGTTTTAGATTTTTATCTTTGGTTATTTTGTGGATTTGCTGGGTTGTTTTTTTTTTTCCCCTTGGAAGAATACTTGAAATAAGAAGGGGAAAAAAAATGTTCTGAATTCTTAGAACCTTAGGCCTTATGTGCCTCAGCACTTGTTTCTATCCTGAACAGGTATAGATAAACAAGGTCTTGTAGATTGGAATTGAATTTGAAGAACCTGAGGGGGTTATTTGGGGTTTGGGGTTTTGGTTGTTTTGTTGTGTTTTTTTTTTTTTTGGAAAACCGCAGTGCCTTCCAGAAGAAAAGCTCGTCTTGTGGTAGCTGCACATCTTTGAAATGCCTTTGAAACATGAATTGATGCAGAGAGTTCTTGCTACTCTGGTACTTTTTCTTTCATGTGCCAGAGGTAACAGGTGCTGCAGGAGTGACCAGCTGTGTGTTGGGTGAAGACCTTTGGAAAATCACTTGAAACTCTGAAAGTTCTAAGGTGTCTGCAGAAGTTATGCCTTTTCAGTTAGGCAAGACAAATAATTTTCTTGGCTTTTGTGCAGATTGTGTTGTAAATAAGGCAAGACTCTTAGGTAGGATAGAATCTTTTTTTAGACTGTTAATTGAAATATTTTTTCCTTTAGGTTATGATTCTCAGCTGTCCCCTAAATAAGAAATCTAGTCTCTGCAAACAGAGCTACATGATAAAATGTTACAGAATTGAGGTGATTTTGATCTGTTAACTATTAGACAACTGACATAAGATTAGCCAATTACAGTCTTCATGTCTGTGTCCTATCGGGGTGGGAGGTTGAAATTACAGAATAGTGTAGCTCATTAAGCCAGTTAAGCTCTGGCTTAAACCAGAGCTGCTTTTAGCACCTTCTGCGATTACATTCATACAGAAACAAGATTGTAGGATTTATTTTAGTGTTCTTGAAATAACTACTGCAGGGTGTGTTTGTTCAGTTTATTCTCAGTAGTGCCATTGACAGTATCCTGATTTGATTATATATTATTATTAAAGAGCCTTCAGCTTTGAACCAGTTTCTGTAGTTCACAAGGTGCCATAAGTTCTCATGTCTTTTTAATTAACTGACTAAATGCAGAAAACATGCTGACCAGTAATTGCACTGTACGTATTCATACTGATCTCTTGGTTAAGTTGTTCATAACACTCTTTTATGGATAATGTCTCTTGTACTTTTCTGTCTGAGCCTGTTTAAATAAATAGACCCAAAGTATATTTTGAAGTTGAAAGCTTGCATTTTTCTGTAAAAGCTCAATTCATCCCAAGGCCTCTGACCCAAGCTGGACAGAGAGGGGGTATGAGACTATAACTTTAACATATTGCATTGCTTTGCTACTTACGTTTTGCATTGTGATGTTTTTCTAATATGTCTGTCAATTGAGCTTCCATTTTTCTGTCCCCCAAATTCTTGAGCAAAATCAGGAAACTTAATTGGGACTTGGGATCCTTGTGCATGAAATAACAGGTTGTTAAATCTGTGCCGTTTTGTCGCCTTGTACTTGAAATGCCTCTGCTTTTATCTGTGAAGATTTTCAAGAATTAAAACTCTTTGGGGATAATTTATGTTAGGTTGTGCACTTGTGCTTTTATGCAAGATTGTCAAGATGATGACTTGAGAGCTGACGTTTGGCAAATACCGTAGATGGAGAGTTGGACTGCCAGTTGAATGGGACCTCTCAGGATAGTACTAGCGGTGAACGTGTTGTTTTCCTTGTTCACGACGAGCCTTGCTTGAGTGCAGGAGGGCAAATAATGCAGAATAGAACAGAAAGTCCCATACTTGATGCAGCCCTACCCGGGATGAGGTCACAGCATCGCCTTTGCTCCTACTTCGCAGGACTGCGGTCGCTTCAACAAGGTGTTATACAAAGGTGCTTTGTTAACCTTCCTGTAAGCTTTGTAGAATTTTGTATGTAAAAGCATAACTAAGAACAGCTTTTTGTTGGAAGTAACGCAGTTTGATGATTTCAATTCCCTGCTGGAAGACTGGTTAAAATTGTTGTCTTTGTATTTTTCTCATGTTTCTTTCTTAATTTCTTAACAGGCAGAAGTAAGTTTCCAGATCAGCCCACTATAAGGAAGCAGTCACAGCCTTTGGCCAAAAGTAAGACTTCTGCTTTCACTTCTCCTTCATGCATGTGTTATGTTTAACCATTTTCATGCCTGTCCAAGTATTAGATTTCCTGGTAGCTGGTGTTAAACTGAGGGTCCTTGCCACAATGAATTACTTGCTTGCTAGATCATATGTTTTCAGCGCTAAGGAAGGGTCTTGTACAATAGGTAATATTTCCACCTGAATTTAAGGTCTTCCATCTGTAGTGTTTACAGGATTTGCTGCAACATTAAAACTGAGGCAGGCCAAGTGGTGTTCTTATTTAAGAGTTGTTGTGTTGCCGTCCTGATAAAAGTTAGGATATAAAAAAGTATCATAAGGTATACAGTTACTTCCTGTTTCCAGGGAGATTTACACATTTTGTCACTAATTTTACTGGGAATGGAATCGAGCCTTCTGCTTATAGTAGGTCAAATAAGTGTTAATTTAACTGTTCAAATACAAAGCCAAATCAAAATATCTGATATTCTATACGATTCCTGTGCACTGTTTGCTGTGTGTATTCTTTGTGAAGCTGACTGATCCAAAGATCACATTTTCTGATAGCGTTTGAGATGTGAATACCGCTGCAGAAACTATTTTTATCCTTACAGGGATAAGGAGGAAAATTAACTACACAAAAACCATTCTCGTGATGCCAGGTTTTGTGTAGGGCTTTTTCTGCAGAGCCTAAGTGTAGGAAAAAGCTTGACTTTTTTAAGAACTGCTTTAAGCTCTTAGTTTGCATTTGATTAAATAGAGCTCCTTTTTTCAGAAGACTATAAAGTTTTTTAGTAAATATGGAAACGTGTAAAAATGTCCTTTTAAAAAAATTTGTTACTTCACGAAATTGCTAAAGAAGTTCAAAGTTTGTTGGGGTTTTTAAGCATGGTTTTTATGCTCTTCCTCTACTATACAAGTAGCTTGAGGAGTGGGATGAGTTCACTGAATTCCACTGTTTCCTGTTATTTTCCTTGTCTAAGTCTTTGACTTCTGATTCCTTTGAAAACATTGTTTTCTTCTTGTTTGCTCCGCCTTTCTGTAGAGGATGATGAATCCAAGAGAGGATTTTGCAAGATCTGGATTTTATTTCTGCTTCTGTTAATTACCGTCTCATTGGTTTATGTTCTGTGGAGTGGAATCCCCAGTTTTCTGAGTGGAACTTCATCAAGTAGAGATACTCAAATTCTGAAAGAGTTTCGGGCCCGGATGACGAAACTAAAAAATACCTACCAAAGTCAGGACCCCAATCTGTGGAAAAGAACCCACGTGTTCCTTGAGAAACATCTTAATGCTTCCCATCTGCATGTGGAGCCGGCCATCTTACTGTTCACAGCTGGCCAAGAAGCTGAGAAAGCGCTGAGATGCCTAAGTTATGAGATTGCCGATGCTTTTGCCTTCTCCCAGAATGCTGCTACAATCAAAATTAATGGGGCAGAGAAAGCCACTTTGGATAGTGACACTGTCAAGCTGGAGGTAGATGATGAACTCACCTCTGGGTTCAGAGATGGCAAGAAGGTAGCAGTGGTTCATCGATTTGAGTTACTGCCTGCAGGCTCCACCTTAATCTTCTACAAGTACTGTGACCATGAAAATGCCGCATTTAAGGACGTGGCTCTCCTACTGACAGTTCTCCTGGATGACCATTCGCTGAGAAAGAGTCTTACCTTGCAGGAAGTTGAGGAGAAAGTCCGGGATTTCCTCTGGGCGAAATTTACCAGTTCACATGTTCCTAGTTCTTACAATAGCATGGACACAGATAAGCTAAGTGGACTGTGGAGCCGTATATCTCATCTTGTGTTGCCTGTGTGGCCTGAAAAGGATCTCCCTGTAGAGGGATGCACATAAAAGTTTCTGTAGAGGATTCGGGAAAGGAGGAAGACAGGAAATGTATGTAACAATGACTGAACAGGGAAGAGCTCACTGGCTGCTGAGCTCAGGAAGCATACAGTCCTTTGTGTGCAAAGAAATTCCACCAACTGGCAGGGTGGTTTCTGGTAAAGTAACTGGGACTTCTCTAAATCAACCGCACAATGTAAGCAAGGAACTTGCTGGTTGTTGGTAAGTTTTGTTTAGTGACTTATTCAGGCTTGCTGTCCTGGAGCTGGAAGTAAGTGCTCACTGGTGCAGAACCACCAATCTGCTTCTGAAGCTGTCTTGGTTGCCCATTGGATTTGCTGTGAGGCACCTTTACTGGTGGTGCATAAAGTTGTTATCACGTTTGACAAGGTAATAGGATGCCAAAACATCACTGTCATCTGCCAGAATTGCTTACTTCAAACATAAGAAAAATCATAAACTGAAAATGATCATAAAGTGATGTGAGTCTAAGCACAAGCCTTTTCTTGATCTGTCTGATCACAACATATATGTCAGCTGTCTCTGGCAACTTCTAGAAATGGCAAAATTGCTTGAAAGAGTTGTGACTGGTAGAGAACCTTACAGCAAGCATTTCTCCCTTAAATAAGCCTGCCCCAAACAGTTCTGGAAAGTGAGAAAAGCTGAGGTATGCTTGATGTTGGTAGTACTGATGCCACTTTAAATAATCCCTCGGCACCTCTTTACCTCGCTGCTTCCAGGAATTCTCTGCTCTTTCTCAAATTTTTGCAAGTCTTAAAATTTGGGGGGAAACTGATAAAATGTCAGCTCTGTGTGTGTACAAAAGACCTGTTAAATCTCCTTTCCAAACAAAAGTTTAGGTAGACGTCGGTTATTTCTGATTTTAATAAGATAATTATTTTTGCATCAAGAGAATTTATTTATTTGTGGTACTTTGTATCCTAGAAAAAGAACCTTTCGTCGTGTTTGCATATAACCTGCTGCTTGCTGTATAAGCTTCTAGTGAAGAACAGATTACCAATGCATGTTTTTAAAATACAATTTTTGAAGAGTGCCTCATGCCGAGAATCCGACTAAAGACCAGACTAAAAACATGTACTTGTTTCTATTGTAACTATTTTGCTTAAAAAAAAAAAAAGAGAGAATTGCAGCACTTCCATGTCATTGCTTTTTTTTTTTTTGGTGTATGCTCTTGAAATATTGGTCCATGTGCATTTGGTTTTGCGTATGAAGGAATGTGTGAAAACTGCTCTCAAATTAATAGGACATCTTGTAACAGCTGAGAGATTAGTGGTTCTTGGACCCATCCTTTATTCACAAGACCCTTGAGCTGTCCTGTTGAAAAAAGTCCTCCTTAACCAGGAAAACCTCTTGAGCTGCTGGAGCTTCTGGCTTTTGTGCAAACAAAGGTTTGGGGTGTTAACGTGGAATGGACCAAAATCACTTTAAGCATATTAAAGGAACACAGTTTGAGACGCAGAGTTATGGTTTCTTGATCTAGAGGGGGGTTTGTTCTTATCACTGAGAGCCAGCAATGGACAGTGCTTTTTATTTTAATGGGAGGACATATAAACAGTAAAAAGACATGGAAGTGCTGCTGGTTTGGATGTTTAAGAATAGCTCAGGAAGGAAAAGATGGCATTTATGTTTTAGACATTTCACTGGACAAATATTTTTTTAAGAAAACAACTGTGATCTATTTCCAAGTGTGTCTTGATAGCCTATCTGTTTGTATATAATGTATTTTAGTAATCATCAAAAATAAATTTACGTGTTTGTTTTATAGTTGTTTTAAGATTTGCCCATTAAATTTTAAGTGGTCAGACTTTTTTTTACATATTTAAGATTGTTCCTTTTACATTTGACCAAATACAGATGCCTAAAATACAACCTTTTGCAAAATTTAGAACCTTTAAGAAACTTGAGTGGGGTGGTTGATACTGGAATGCAGATGCATGTATTGGATACTATCAGGGCTTTTCTCAAACGGAGCACAATTCAGGAAATGGTGATAGCTCTGTATTGTCTCTTACTTTGTGTTCTTATACTGTTCCAGCTGAAATCAGAACTGAGGAATTAATGATAAGATATGGTTCACTTGTTTCATTAGTCTGATGTAAGAGTCAGCAGCTGACAAAAGGGATGACTTCATTCTTGTTCCACTCCTAGTTGCATGTTCTGTACTTCTGCTGTTCCAAACTAGTGCACTGTGAACTGACTGGAGGGACACTCTCACTAAAAGCTAGCTTAGAGAAAAAAAAAGTATATACTTACAGAATTGGCAACCACAAAAAAGACTTAAATTATGACATGAAAGCCAGAGATTCTATGCTCTGAAACATATATAATCCAGGTTATTTTGTTTCTAAAACTGCACCTCACGTCCCACTTCCCCAGGATTATTGGGTATTAAAGAGCTATGTTCCCCTGTTTCAAGGCAAACTAGGAAGGTGCCTGGAACTAAAGATTTAATGTTCTACCTAATGTTGTACCAGACAAAGGAGAATCACTTTTTTGTTGTTAACTGTAGGGAGAGTTGAGGTGTGTTTCCAAATATATGGTGTGCTGCTTAGTTTGGAAAAATAAATCAAAACCAAGATGCTGTACAAAGTATTCCCTTTTGGAGGAGGGGTGTGAGAAGGTTTGGGATTACCAGACTGTTCCTACTGTTGAAGAAGTAGGTCCTTTTTGTAGCTGTTTGTGGCTTTGTCCTTAAAAGGCTCTGATTAAATATCCACAAGTACTTAATGCAGATCTCATTAAGTAACTCCTCCTCAGCCAGAGGTGAAGAGTAATGTCTGTCTATGTTGCTCACAGGCAGCTGATCACTATCCTCCTTGTATAATTACTTCATTGCCTGCAGCAAATGTATCTATTTGATGTTTTCCAAACTGTAAAATACTTTGGCTTCTAGAGAAATGTCACTTCTGAAGTTGAACTGTCCCTAACTGTCAGCAGCTCAGCAAATTAAATAGTCTGTGACAGCAAAAATGAGCTCATATAGAGCAAAGACACTGGGTCTGGCCTTGGGATTGAGAAGGGGATGTTTCTTGTTCTGTGAGTTAACAGCATACAAACTCTGGGCAGAGCATGATCTTTGGGAAGTAAAATCAGCTGTGTGCCAATTTGCCGACAAAATTTCCAGCTTTCTGCAAATTGGGCTGGAAAACATAGATGGCTCCTTGGGTTGCGAGCAGATGCCTGCAGCTTGTGAGAGCCCTCTTGCAGGTAGCCAGCCCCCATGAAAGTTAGAGTGTGGCCCCTTCTGCTACCCCTGCTGTTGCCTTCATGCACCTGGAGGTTGGTAATACCCATGTTGCCTCCAGCAGTGGATGTTATAAAAGGGACCTAGGACAATGTGCAGCCCCATCTTGTTTCCTGCACCCTGCTCTGACTCGTGTTGCGCTAAGCAGTGGACTTTTGAGCATGCTAAGCAAGTTTGTTAAAAGGACTAAAATTTTCCTCCATTTTTTCACACCAACAAAAGCACTTGCTCATTTTCATAATTTTTTTTTTTAAAAAAGGTCATGGTTTTCATATTCTTTCTTTGAAAAATGTTTTGAACTCATAATCTCTTCAGCTCAAACCAAGTGCAAAAGGCAAGGTAAGCTCAGTGTTAAGCTAGGCATAGAAGTATTTGCTGTACAGAATGCAGCTACGCACACCATTTGCAGCGCAATCACCAGCACACTGCATTTATGAAAAAAAGAATCTGTTTTTGGAGGTGTTAACAGCTTGCCAGATTCTGCGCTAAGACCCTATATCGCAGCTGGAAAACGATGAGAACAAATCTGAGGTGATCCCTTTATTTTATAAGCCCAAATCACACAGAGAACAATTTTTCAGGCATTGTTTCTGCTGTGAGACGAACTGCGAGTTTGTAGGAGTATGTAGGAGAGGGTGGGGGGTGTCCTGTAGTTCTCACAGCTGTCCTGTGTCCTGTTTTATTGTCAGCTCCTGACAGTTGGATTTATAATTGAATGCCTGGACAACCTCATTCCATGTCCAACAGGTGGAAGCACCCTTCCCCAAATTCCTCCCTGGCTCTTGGGAGCCATGTCAATCAAAGAAAGGGGGGAGGGTGTTTGGAGAGGGGGTCTAGCTGATCTTTTGGCTGCAATAGCCAGCTGCCCCTTTCTAATTTTAGAAGGGGTGTGCAAGAGTAGTATGGAGTGGAAAACTTTCCAAACCTCTCTCTTAAAGCTGCAATAACTGAGTTAGATGAGATTGTGGCTCTTTACGTTTAACTTAATGTTTGTCTCCGTCCACTACTTTCAGTGCTTGGGCAGTGCTTGCTGTGGTTTTCTCTATTGCTTTGCAGTTTAATGAGCAGTTCATCGAACCGGAGTGTTCAGTTTCTCCTTTTCTATCAGCTGTGGCTGCTTGCAGGTAAACAGTTTCTTTATTTCTGCTCTTAGAGAATTTCACAAGACGATTGCATTCTCTGTAAGAATGTCTTTCTCCTCCTTTTGCTTGCCTGTCAGAGCTTTATGCCCATTGGTAGGGAGTCTTTGAAAAAGTAATCTAAAGTTTTACAATTAAATTCCACTGACAGATACAGAGAATAAATAAAGGCATGTGGAAGCAAAAAGAGTAGACAAACTTTGCCTTTTAATTTTATTTGACTGACTGAAAACAAATTATTTTCATGTTTGAGAAAATCCTAATGTGATGCCTCCTTTGCCTGAAGATGAAAAGGAGGAGCACAAAACTAGATTAACTGCTTCCAAGCAGAAAAGAGAAACTGTGTTTAAAAGCATAATTAAAGAGGTAGTGCATTACAAAAGTGCTGAATAATTTAAATAGGCTGCTGATCCAGCAAGTTCAAGGAGTAAATTTAAGCAAACACTAGGTGATGATTGGGAATGCAATAATTTAATTTGCCCCAGTCTGTGATCAGGGATCCCATACACTGTAGTAATATTGTTTTCATTGAATTTGTCATTATTATTATTATTATTATTATTACTTACAGTGTTCTGCATTTGGGAGGAGCAGGTTTGCTCTCTGATGACTCAGGAGGGAATTAGGCACTACTTACCGCTTTTTCCCATTGGAGCTGTGTTCATCTTTTGGTGTTCACGGGCTTGTTTTCTTCCCCTTACCTGACAAAACAAAATAGTTTTCAAAGATTTAACCACCAACATGTCAAGTTTACCTCTTTTTTTTTTTTTAAAGGAGGTATGCTTATGCTGGAAAATATACTCTGTAATTAGAGTGTATATGTAAAAGAGCCAAATCAAGGTTAAATGGGTATCCTGTAATTGTGACATGATTAAATTCTGTGTTGCCTAAGCTTCACAGCTGTAATGGTCTCTCAGTGTTTAGGGTGATTTTGAATGATGTTCCCAAATTGGAACAATTTATATGCAAAATGTTGATCACTCAGAAAAGGAGAGGCTATGTAAAAATAGTTTAATCCTTTTAGGTTAAGGAAGGGGGGGGGGGGGAAGATTGGGGGGGAAGCCCCAGTAGTTTACTGAATCTTTCGTGGTTGGGGTAGGAATCTTGCCGCCCCCATGCTCCCCCAAGAAATTTGGCATCTGTAGTCAAGCAATCATACTAATGACTGAAAACCAGACTCTGGTGATGTTGTAGACAAGCCCTGAAGGAGACATTCCCAAAATAACTCCAGGAAGGATTTTTTTTCCTATTCTAATAAGTTTCTTTCTTCAGTGGAAATGATTTTGTTATAGCTGGATAACATCTTAGACATATTTTTGAAACGTGGGTGGTTTTAATGCATCTTTGGGGTGGAATCTACGCAATAGAGTTAGTATACTAACTCAGGTCTATAATGACTGTTAAAAGGGAAAATAAGCTGGTGGTACTCAGCCATGTCTCTAGAGTTTTGCAAATGTTTATTTAAACTTAAATTTGGCAACTGTCAGGCTGTAACCAGAGCTACTTTCATTTTGCCAAAAAAAAAAAAAAAAATTTTATAAAGATGACTTAGCTATGAATACAAATGACTAAAAAGTGGTGCCCTAGTTTCGACTGGAGCTGCTTCAGGAATGCCAGCATCAGCGCTGGCACCGCTCTGCGGCCGCGGTTTAATAAACATTGTGAAGTCCTGTTCTTGCATCAAAACGCAGAGCTCTGCCACAGCTCTTCATTTTTACACAATTAACATGTGAACTGACCCGACAAGTCAAGCCTGCACAACACGGGGGAGGGGGGATGAAGAGGAAACTGTGAGGAAAATATGGGAAAAAGAACTTTTTTTTTTCTGAGGCCGAGGCAGGGTCTGGTGCCTAGAGGAGCCTGAAGGCTCGAACATCCCTGCCCCGTGGGGTAAGAGCAGGTCCGGCGGGAGGCCCTGGCCGCCGCCCCGAGGCTGGGAGCCGCCGCCGACCGCCTCGCCCTAAGCCAGGCGCGCCGTTGCGTGGGCTTCCCAGACACCATGAAAGCTGCGCTCGGCCGGCGCCGCCCTCAGCCCTTCCCGCCGCCCGGGCTGCACCAGCGGCGCGCCGGGCTCCGCTCCTCACCTCAGCCCGGCCTCGGCTTCAGCAAGGTAGGTGGGCTGCGGGGCCGCGGATGGCGGAGGCGCCCTTGGGGGGAGAAGCGCGCTCGCCCGCTGGGGCAAGGAGGCCGCGCCGCACCCAACATGGCCGCCGCCGGGGGTGAGGCGCCGATAGCGGGGAGGGGAAGCGACGGGGCGCCGCCATGTTGGGGAGGTCGGGCGGCGGGCCGGTTCTCGCGAGATTTGGCCGGTCGCTCCCGCCCTGCCCCGCGCCGCCGCTCTCGCTGCCGCCGATGCTCCGTGTCAGTCGTTGGCCGGTAATGGCGGCGGGCTGGCGCCGCTGAGGGGGACTGTGCGCCGGCGGGTTCAGGGGAGCCGGGCTCGGGGCGCCGCCAGTTCCCGCCGCCCTTCTCTCTCCTTCTGCGGGATGTGTCAGGACGCGCTCCCGGAGCGGCGGGCGTCGATCGCTGCCGCCGCCACCAGGTGAGGAGGTGCCGGGAGCAGCTTGTGCTGCCGCCGCCCCAGGCCGCGCTCGGCTCGGCCCGGCGCCGCTCGCGGCTGCCCTCCCGCAAGGGGCCGGGGCGCCGAACGAGGTGGAGCTGGGGCGGGGCCGGCGGTGGGGGCCGGGTTCGGCCGGTGGCGGGGTCTCGGGGTCTCGGCGGGCCCGGCCGGGCGGTGCTGCCGGCTGTCACTTGGCTCGGCCTCTGCTGGCGCCGCCGGGCTCCGACGTCCTCCGCCGTACCCGGCTCATCCGTTAAGTCTTTTTCTCCTTCTACTTTTAATTTATTTTCTACGGCTTGTTGTATCGGGGGGTGGCGGGGGAAGGGAGAGGGTAAGGAAGCTCTGTTTTCACGGTTGTCTTTTCGCCTTGTATGGGAAAACCTCCGAAACCGGGTTTTTGGGTGAAGCTTCGGCTCTCTGTCCGCCTCCCCGAGCTCGGGCGGGCCGGGCAGGGCTCGGCCGGGACCCGCTCCCCTCCGAAGCCGCCCCGTTGTTCCGGCTGCCGGCGCTTTTAAAGTTTAAATGTAGGCTCTGCTTGTGCTTCCTGCCCCGGGACGGCGCTGGCCGGGCTGCGGGAAGGGGACTGCGATCGCTCGGCGCCCGTCCGCTGAAAGTGCTTCTTACATCCCTGGGTAGCATCTGCCCCAAGCGTTTTCTGACTTCATTGGTGCCATTCATTTGGGCTGTTTTTGGCATAAAGGTTTTTATACTAGTATGAGTGGGGCTTTTTTTTTTTTTTTCCCTCTGGGTGCAGTTTTTTTGTGATATAATGCCTGCTGTTGATGTGGTTTTTCTGGAATAGTTTATCTCTTTTTGTCTTTGGATGGAAGCTGTATTTCAACAACCAAGTCTCCTGGCACACTCTGTATGTGCTTATAGACGTTTATGTGTCAAATAGCTTCATCGTGTGGATGAACGATCCAGTGCCTCGCAATTGAAAATCTGCAACTTGACTGGTCAGTTCTGTATTTTGTCATCTTAAACTATTTCACAGGGCTATAGGACGTGTGGGCTTGAAAACTCATTCCAGAGTCTGTGGTGACCAAAAGTGTCCTATGTGTGGGACAAACGTATGTGGAGCTGTAGGCTGTCGGACGCTTGTTTATTGTGTTGCATCTGAGCTCAAAACGTGCTGTCAGAGCGTCTGCATGGAGAAGCTAAGTTATGTGAACTGCTCACTCTTTCATCTAGTTCTGGTTGCTACAACAGTTTCATTAGGTAATGCTTTAGAAAATTAAATGCAACTGAAGGTGTGGCCACGCAAACGCTGTAAACTGTTGAAGGCTTCAGTTTCTGTAAGTGACGCTACCTTAAATAAAGGTATGCTGCATCCACTAAATAGAGCAACTTAATTTATGTAGTAATGACACATTTCTACAAGGGGTCAGGGTACTGAAGAAATTGCACTGCTGATTGATGTACATCTTCTGGTAGACTCCCTAGGCTAGGTGTGGCTGCAGCTGAAAGAACACGACTTTAAAAGCTATAAAACATTTTGTTTGTGTGAATTTGTTTTACTCAGCTGGCGCATAGCTTAAGTTTGCCACTGTACCACTGGGAAGACTAGAGATACAACAGTCCTGTTTATATTTACAGATATAACAGTGGATGCTGTCTTTAATGTCTTGAAATAACTTTATTGGCAATTTGTGCCACCATACTAAAAGCATCCCTTAAATGGATGAGAGTCCAATCTTGGAATTGCCACTTCTTCTACTCTAAAGGTTTTGTTAACTCAGGTATAATGATTTTTCTGCATTTCCTTACCCCCCTACCAGACATAATACTTGTTTCTGCTAGAAAGTTATGTTGTATCAAACGCGCTTGTGTAGAAAACCATTGATGCCATTAAGTCTCATTGACTTCCGTGTGCCCAGAAGAGGTTGTAGTCCTATTAATGCCTTTACAGTTAGGCATGTATTTGGAATCAGGAGCGTTAGTGCGCATAGTGCTACATCTATTTTATATTGGTGAATCCATGGCAGTTAGGTGAAGCTGCATAATGTAAGGTGAGTGAGCGTTATGTTTTGCTGCTTCTTCTTTTCCCCGACTTTGACCGGTTCCAGCATTGACTATACAGCAGCCTGATTCAGTTTGGTAAACCAGTATAAAACTAACACACAAAAAAGGAAAATAATTTTTTGCTTAGTGTTAGGGTTAGTGAGATGATCTGGCTTGTGACTCAGTAGATGAGCACTGCATCTATCACAGAGGAGTGGCAAGATTGCTAGGGAAGGCAGGGAAGAGTATAGGCATTCCTTCATCAGTGTCAAGGCGCTAAATCTGCTTAACTCAACCTTAGAAATTTGCATGGGGAGTGTGACTTTATCAGTACAGCAGCGCTGTACAGTATAGCAGAGTTGTGCTATTGATATCCCTAAACTAATAAAATATATGATAAACAAATACGAGTACAGGTATAGTGGTATGATAATGGTAACAGAAGGATTTTGGTAGTTGGTTGCAGAGAGACGACTTTCCCAGTACAGTTAATATATTAGGCATGTGGCTGGATCAGAACGAGTGTAAAATTTATCCGTAGATGTAAGTGCTTGGAAGATATATGTGTATCATTGTGCTAATGATAAAATAGACTTTAATGGACTGCTCAATTGAGAATAAAACTACTTGTGTGTGCAAGACTGAAATCTTTGTCAATATACTAGAGAAGGAATAGAGCAAATAAATTAACTAATCAATTACACTAGGTCAATTGAAACTTACTGAATGTGAACAGAAATTCTGGCTGTGTTTTAGCTTTGTAAGAACACTTCTCATTGAGGCCTGAATTTCACACTAAGTCTGATCTGTGGCAAATGAGTGTAAAAGTTTAAAAAACAGTTGCGGTTTTCTCTGATATTTTCCAGTCATATTAACATGATGCCTTATGTTTGCTAATAGTAAATACATCATGTGGAGTTGTCATACTGGAACAGAAAAGTCTGGATTTTTAGGGTTTAGGCACTTACAACATTTAATGGGATGGAATTATTTAAATCTGAGAAAATATTCCATTGCTCTTCCTAACTAGTTCAAGAAAAAGTGTTCTCAGTGGAGTCCTGGTACCAGTATTTGTAATGCCGGGTCAGAGACAGCAACTGGTGGTGACTGTTCTGCTTGTTGTAGGCTTTTGTTGTTGTTGTTTTTTTAATGTCTCATCTTGTTATTGAGACATTTTTCAGACACTGCTGCTGAATGCAGTTTCAGAGCAAAAGCATCAAACTTGAGAAAGTAACATTTAGAACATTTTCTCTTAAGTTTTCACGCACTTTATTTTGCTTTGGAAGAAAATAGTGGCCAGTCTGTCTGCAGTTGATGCAGCTGCAGATGGAATTGTTGCTCTGCTCGTACATCCTTGGTATTGTTGAGCAGCTGAAAGCTGTTGTCTTAGCTGTTGGCAGGTCTGGTTCTTTTACCTGGCTGACAGGATTGCCTGTAAGTTCTAAGATGACTCCCACACAATGGAGTGTTCCTTGTGAGATCAGACAGGACTTGTTGAAGAATTTGAGCATATTCTGATGAATGGATTTATTATGGGCTGCAAAAATTAAAATCTTCTAACATGCAGTTTCTAATAACTGGAAACAGAATAATGAGTGAACTTTTATTTTGGAGGCCAAGGAAACAAATTCAAGACTATATTATTTGTTCTTGAAACTAGGATATGCTGCCTATTTTCTGTCATAAATGCAAAGATCTTTGAAGTTAAAGAAAATACAGAACTTCTGAATGGAAAGGCAAATCCTCGTGTGCATCTCCTTAATAAATGGATGCATTCTCTATGCCTCTGTACTCTGATTTCTTCACGAACAATGAATCAAGTTACGCTAGCTGTCACAATATTCATTTCAATAGATTTCCTCAGACTACCTCCTAGCATGTGATGCAGCAGAAAAAGACATTAAATGCATTTTACTTTCAGTAAAACTACTAATCTATTTTTTTTGTGTGTCAGGTGTTTTTTTGGTTTTTTTCATCACTTTTACATCACTTGTGATGAAGCAGAGACACTTTTGCAAGTTGCCATGTCATCTCATAGCAGAAGGGCTTTGTAAATGTCCATCTTCAGTGTACAACTGGAGAGAGTCAAATACAGTAATGTTTCATTTATAGTAAAATCTTTACTATAGTTTGAATGCAAATTTAGTAGTTGACTGATGCCAGTGATTTAATCTTAGAACTCATGAAACATAATTGTACTTTTCTACTATATTTTCTGACATTTGATGGATATATGACCTGATGTCATTTATCTTCCTGGTTAACAGTTAGAGGTAGTGATATGTGCTTTGAAATTCTTCACTGCTTTTCTATCTGCAAGTGTGTGGTATATCTTGATTTCTTGATTGCTCTTCTTTTTTCTTTTTTTTTTTTTACTACCTTAGTATCCCTAGCAGCTTTGAAGTTTTTCTAGCTTAAGACAGGCGAAATTTTATTGGCATATTTCTTTTAATTTGGAAGCGTTTTTGGTTTTAATTATTATTTTCCAAAGTCATAATGATGGGAATGTGATTTCTTCTGGTATATTTACTGTTTCCATTACAAGACAAAATACTGAATATTATCTAAAATTTTACTCATTTGGTGGGGGTAATGTTCGCAAGCCCCTTGGACATTCTTGGCGTTTTTTACTTCCATCTTTTTCTTGCATCAGCTTTACATAGTTGAATTCACTGTCATTACATACAGCCTCACTCTTGGGATGCAGCACAATCTGGACCAGTGAAATATTTCTAAGTCAAAAATTGTAGTAGTCAGTCAGATTAAATACCCGCAAAACTGTCTGTGAAGATACTCTGAATAGTTTGAACCCATTGACCTTTTAGCTCACCACCATGAGAAGAAAAATCCCCAACTTTGAACCAGAAATAATTTTGGATCAAAGCAGAGATTCCAGACTTGAGATAATACAGTGGAGAAGTGTTAAGATGAAGTTTGCGTCCATGAAGCATTGTGCAATTGGAGTTGTACTTGGATTTTGAACATTAACTTCCTTTCAGAACCTTTGCCCCTGAAACACATTTCATTTGAAGGCTTATTCTATAAATGAGCATTGAGAGAAGGTACAGGGAGGACCTGTCTGATTCTGCAGAGTCAGCTGTAGATTCTGGAGATGTGGGCGCTTTTTTGACAAATAACGTCATGCATTTGTTTGTTGCACTGGAACTTGTCCTTAGTCCCAAGGAAGGTCAGTAAATCACCTGCGTTTACTTGCTTTCAGAGACAAAGTTTTCTCAAAATATGTTGAAGAACAAGAAGTATGTTACTCTTGTATCAAAATGATTTTTAAAAGCCTATAAACATAACAAAAAAAAAAGTCAGAACAACGTATTAGTTTTAGCTCTCATTTAAATGGGATAATGCAATATGGTAACAGCTTGGATTCCATAAAAATTAGTAAGTAAATGTATTTGTATTCCAGACTCAAGCATATCATCATAAATTGTATTCTGTGGTATTTGAGGAGACACAGAAAGTGTTTCTGGTGTCTTTAAATAGAAATTCCATCACTTTCAGTGCGGTGGCTCAGAAAAATAGTTTGCTTGACTAGGTCTGATTGTGTCTGTCCACTTGTGTATGTCTGTTACTGCCAGTAATGCAGAAATGTAGCTGCACAGACAGGAGCTCTAGAGGGTCTTTAGGATTCAGAAGTCAACTTTGAATTATTTGTACGTGGAAAGTTAAAATATTTTTGTAAATGGGAAAAAAATATCCTTAAAACCTTTTATTCGTCTCCATGCCTGTTTCCCCCACAGACAAGTTGTCTGCGCTGTGCAAGGCGTGGGTGCAGTGGGACACACAGGGCGTATAGACTCCTGTGGTACCCTTTATCTCCAGTGGTATCTCCATGAGTAAGAAAAAAGCGATGGGAATGGTTTTAGTTTTCCCTCGTCCCACTCACTGTGCTTGAGGTAAAGGCAATAGCAGCTTCAAGCATTTGCTGTTGAGGCACAACTGTAGGTTATGATACGTGACAGCAGCTAGTACTAGCTAAAACTAATAAAGCCAGAAGAACAAAACAGCTACTTTCAGACTTTACCACATTCCCAGTCCACTTTGCTTTGCCACATAGCTTGTTGACTTTCTGCCTGAATAAGGCAAGAGGGACCAAGGCATAAAGGAAGGAAGGAAGGAAAAGATGGCTTCTTTTGTTGACACTGCTCCCTTACTGTACCTTAAACTGTGTGAAGTGCTGGCCTCACGCACGGCATACCCAGTCTGAAGCAAAACCTGCCACTTTGGGGATTACACATTTTAAAATATCTCATAGAAGTTGATATTAATCATTTATTTCTTTCCTTACTCTTAGCAAAACTTCATCTTTTGTGATATCCCTTTCATTTGGTATCCCTTGTGTTATTATATGAAACCAAGTCTCGAGGAATACTGTTCCCTGTGCATACTAGTGTTGCTGTTTTTGTGGTTTTTTTGCATAACCATGAAATATTAGTGAAAATAACAGTGGGAGATCTCTTGCTCATGTTCTCTGCCTTCTCTGAATGTGTGTGATCCAGGTTCCTCTCCCATTTCCTTGTTTCAGTGTCATGACTTCTGAGTTTCCTCTTTCCTTATCTTACTGAGGCTGTTCTAGGAAAAAAAAATCATACTGAGGATGCTTGGAAAGACTTTACAGTTAGACCAACATACTAATTTATTTTCTTCCTTTTTGTCACTCTGTGCCAGTCTTTCTAACATTCATTCTATTTCTCTCCTCTTCCTGTTTTTCTCCATTCTCTTCCTTTTTATATCCGCTTTCTCTCACCAATTTTCTTTCTCTTTTTCCCAGCCCTGTCTTTCATCTCTTTATGTTTTTCTTGTACCTCTGTCAAGCAGATTCTACTTTGATATTTCCCATTCCTTTGAAACACTGTCCTCTTGCTGTGTTGACTTGTTTTATTATCTGTTGTACCTTTCATTGCCGTCTGTGGTAGTGAATGTAGAGCTGTTTTCTCATCTTACTTTTTTATTCGGCAGTGTTTTTCTCTTTGTTTCCATTTCCTCCTTTCTAGTCTGTTTTCATGCACTTTCTGATCTGTCAGTTCTCTTCAGTATCTTCCTGTAGGAACAGTGTGTGTGGAAGAGAGTGACAGTCCTGTTCCATGTCCATCTCCGCCCCCAGTTTCTTCCAGGAGTTTGGAGTATATCAATTCCTTGCTCGTTTCCTCTTAGGTCCTTACCTGCAGCAGTTCTGCCATGCCTCCTCTTGTGTGCTTTTTGGCTCTTTTGCATTGGACAAATGAGTAAAGGATGAGATGGGCACTTGACGCGGGATTGAAATCTCAGAACACAATGGTGTTTGTATCTTAAAGTTCACCCAAGATGAAGCTTGACAACGAGATTTTAATGAACATATGTAGGATGTCTGTGCCTATCAGCGCGCAGTCAAAAAAACAGGAGATAATTCTGCTGATTCTGCAGTCTTCCACCTTTTTTCAAGATCCTCATAGCCTTATCCAGCCTTTTGCCATCACTGCTCTCCCCTCAGTTCTTTGGCATTTCATCTGTTGGGCTCACCCTCTTTGTTTAAGCTCTATATTATATGGTGGTGAGTCATTTAGTTTAGCAAGAAAAACCAAACAACCAAAACTTTTTAAAGCATTCGTTTCAGAATGTAATTTTTACAGTGTGTTTCTTCTTAAAGTTGTTCATGGGGCATCGAGACAACTTTTACATTGACGAAAAATGAATTTAAAAAATAATTTGAACTTCCATTGAATAATTTTTTAGTTTAGTATTATTTTCTGACCGGTTTTCATTTCAGTGAATATTATTGTTTAACTGGTCCACCTCCCTGCATGCAAGTCCTATAAATAGACATGGCAACTGTGTCCCAATTTATTTATTTTTTCTCCCCTATGCCCAAGCTGTACTCTTGATACCATTAAAGTGTCTTTTCTGTCTGGTTTAACTTCTTGCCGAGACAGGGTATTGAATTATACAAATACTTCCCTTTTGTAGGGTGCTCCTCATTTGTGTAAGCTATAGCAATTCAAAAGAAGTTATTTTAGTAATTTGTAGGAATTCAAAGGTTGTTGGGAATCAACATAATTTTGAAAAAGGTTTTGAAAAGCTGATAAATTTCTCCCACCTTTTCAAAGGAGGCGGAGAGGGACATCTAAAATCCAAACCCTTACAGTTACGAAGATTCTGAAGTCTAGATTTCTGAAGGAAAACTACTGCAGTGTTGCTCTCCTGAAACTGCAGACAGCTCCAGAATGCTCAATTCTTATGTGTCTTTTTTTTCAAACAGTGGCAAACCTGAGTTAAGCAAAACTGCTGGTGGATCTCGGCTGGCTGCACTGAAGCCAGTAAGAGTAATATTGTGCACTTGGAGCCAGAACTGCAGGTTTTTGGTAGGGGAAATACAGCAGGATGCTTTGTGATTACTTACCAACTTACACAGAAAGGAGAGTTTGAGTGGCCTCTTATAAGCTATGTATATTTGTGTGTGTATAATGAGAACAATTCTAGTCTCTCACTAAGTTCTTCTATCTATAATGGTAATTCTAAGGATAAGAATAAATCCCAAGCAGTTACCTGAAGAGGGTTTCTGAATCTCATAAGAAATAGTTGCTTGTCTAGAAGTTATGCTAAATTTGCATATTGAACATATTTTGTTATGTTTATTTTTGGGCAAGAAACCTGATAACGTTATGATACGACATTACCAGCAGCTCTCAAAATTGGTTCTTTATGGAAAATCTCCCCATTTTTATTAATACTTTTTCCCTACTTTTCTAGCACAGCACCTTTTTGCTCCAGTGATGGAGAAGATTAGATGATTTCCAGGGCAGGGCAATGTTACAATTTACAACATAAGTGATGTGAGGCAAAAAGCTGTGATTCTGCATGAATGAATTCTGCAGCACGTGTCCTAGAAACAGAATTTTCTAACTTCACTTGACTTGCTGCCCGTAACTAGATACTTAAAAAACAAGACACTCCCCACTTCCTTCTTGTAGTTCTGTGTGATTGTGGGCTGCACTAAAGTGTGTGTATGTGTGTTTTTCTGTAGCAACATATATAAGCTCGCATACCTTTTCCAAGGTCTTTTGAACATTTATTTGGATTCTTTGAAGAGAGTCAGAACAAAAGATCTTTTGAAGACCTGTGTTCTTTATTGTTGATAGTCTTTCTTGGGACATAAGAACAGTTTTGTTGGATAACTCACTGTTGTAAATACAAGCTATATGACTGAATGTGAGGACCAAACTTCACTGTTGTATCCTTAAAACAGTATATGATAAAAATCCTTGTCACAAAATGTGCAGGCAATGTATCTGTTCAGTAAGTGGTATACAGTGTTAATTTTATGGGATGTTTGGTCAACTCCTATCAGAAGAATGACCTTTCTAGTTCAATGCCCTTTTATGTGGCACACTACGTAGGGAAGTGAAAGCAAACGAAATTTTCCAAAAAGAAGAAAAATTGTATCTGGGAGTGCATGAGAGAAGACAGAGGAAAATGTGCCTTTATGACTCTTTCAGAGGTCCAGAGCTTCCTGTATGAATTCTGTGGTCACCTAATTTATGCTTTCTGTAACAGAAATGGCCTCATGTTATCCCAAAGCAGGGTCTTCTACCCCATGTGCAGAGGCCAGTACACACACAGAGAATATAGGTATTATTTACTTATTGCATTTCTGCAGAGGTGGGTGCTGGGTGGTAATCCACAAAGCTAGCACCCCTGCCTAAAAACTCTGAGGAATATTCATACGGTTCACAACACAGAAATACACACCCTTAATTATAATAATTGGTTAGTAGCTTATCTTTATTGCTTAGTACAGTCTCTCACTTTCACTTAAAGTTACAACGTCTTTTAATTGATGTGCACGTGCTCCAGCACCACGGGAGGGTAGTCCAACTCAGCCTCCAATGGAGTTGGTGGTCGGGATCTCCCACTGCCACCTTTACCTTTCTCCCAGTTACTGCAAATTCTTCTTGACTTCCTGCCATACCCAGAAGCTGTCTGGTTTTCAGCTGATTTCAGAGCCTTCTGTTGCGGAATGTTCCTTATTATCAGTGTTCTGTTCTTCTTCAAGGGTATATTCGTTAGCAAGGCATTTATTGTTTATACCAAGTGTCTGGTTTCACAGGGCCTTGTGACTCTTTTACAGCTCTTTATGCTTACCTAGTAAGAGATTCTGCCTTCTAAAATATATTTTACTTCTAAAAAAGTACATTCTGCCTTCTTAAAGTACATCACTCAGTCCGTTGTGAAGACAGCTCAGTAAGCCCATGCCACCAGATAGGAGATCCTTGGTGGCCGGGTAGTGGAAGCACTGACTAATCAAGGGTTCTAGTTGGCTGTGTGAGCACCTCTTAGGTATCTTAAACTGATAGATATCTTAAACTCTTAGGTATCTTAAACTTTTTTTTTCTTATATAGCGCTTCTTTAAAGTCCATTAAAACTTTACCAGTAATAGCCCATCTTTTGCAATGAATGTAATGAGAAATAACTTTTTGCACAAATTACCTGCCTTTTCTTTTAAAAATTATCTTCCCTGATTGAGTAGCTGCTTTTCTTTTTTTTTTTTCCCCTCCTCTATTAAAAGCTCCTTTGGTGGTAGTGGCTGCCTGGTTTGTTACTCGGAGCTCACACTTTTTTAGATTCTTGCCTTTGAAGCTCCCAGGAAAACAATGGCAGCTCCAGACGGATCTTTTTACCTGGCTGTAGTATGCTCCTGCACAACTCTGTTCTGCCTTTTTCTTTATTGAAGATAGGTGACACATTCATCTGTCATTGTTGGCATTGGGTATTTTCACCAAACGTTTATAAGATTCAAGTCATGTAGTTCTGCGTCTTGTCCCTTCACATGCAATATTTCAGTGTGGTTATCTTTGGACTTGCTGTAATACTTATTACTGTGGTCTAAATTGCATGACCTCTGGATTTCCTTTTATCAAGTTCACTCTTTGTAACAAATCAGAACAAAAGCAAACCACTCTGTCTACAAAATTAGGTGGTTTCTGAAAAACTGCAATCTGGAAACACATTTGTGATTTGGTGCAGGTTTTCTGATCTTGTTCACGATATACATTTGAAATCATCATATGAGGTGAACATTCATCATAGTGATCAAGGTTGTGTTGCCTTTAGCATAAGAAACATGTGTTCCTACTTTATACCTCTTTAATTCTTACATGACACTTTGTTTTTGTAGATAGATTGACAAAATGTGGAGCAACAAGTCGAATGAGGTGCCTCTACAAAATCCGAGGCATAACCAAAACAAGGATTCTACCAGAGGTATGGATTTTCTCTGTTTTGTTGCCTTTGTTTTGGAAGATGTTTTATTCTGAGTTATTTGAAACTTTGGGGATTTTTTACAGAAAGCATTCTTTTGCCTCAATTTGGAAACTGAGACCGTGTGTTAGTTACACGGCTTCCTTTTTGCAGAGAGAGCAATTTCATACTCTGATCTGGAGAGTATTTGCTGATCTGCACTCGGAATTGCCAGCCTAAGATATGGTTGCCAAGATGGCACAGAGAGAGAATTTTTTTTTTTTTTGAGTGCTGTAGAGGAGGAGCAGTGTAGGAACAGAAATTTGGAACTGTAGGCTCTTGAATGAAGAAGAGCCTGAGAGGCAGTTGGTCCTGACTCTTGCTCAGTTCCAAAGTGATGAAGGGCTAAAGACACTTGAAGAGCAGCAGTACATTATCACTAAGGTGACTTGCAGAACTTCTATCTCCTGGAACTGGAGAAAGCCTGTTAGCTTTTTACTGTCATGATTACTCTTCAATTTAAGAAGGGGGTGGCAGGAAGGGAAATTACAGTACATCCCTGAGAAAAGGAAAGCTCTAGTCTGTAGAACAGCTGAGTCGCATGTTATGTCTGTGTTTCAAGATCAGTCTTATGATCTCCACTATGACAAATCTGGACTCCAGAAATTATTTTGACAGTAGAGACAGATTATTATTTTTTTCTGTAAGAGGCTATTATTGCCGACATGTTCAGTTTATTTTAAAATTATGTACCATGTGAAACTGAGGTGTTCCGTAGACGTGAAGCACCATCTCTTGAAATCAAAGCAAAATTGTTTCTATCCTACTTCCTTAACCTTCTTCCTTCGTGTTATCACATCTTACCTGAAATGAAATTGTCAGGTTTCTTACTAGAAGCAAAAGATTTCATTGTTTTTTTTTAAACTCTCTAATACTACTACTCTCCATGGTTCTGACACACATTAAGGTTTTGGATATTGCATTATGCAAACCATTGGATTAGAAGAGAACCATTTGAAACCAAAAGAAGGGGAGAAGTGAGGAAGTAAATAGTTTTAAAGGAAAATACTGCTGCATTCTACTGAACTGGTCTGTGCATAGAGCATGTGCTGTCTGTTTAGATTATAAGGCTGAGGTTGATTAGTGCCTCCTGCTTATTCTTTGCAAACATTGCTTCTGTTTTGTTTATAGGGTGTAAATTCAAAATTCACATCTTCAAAGCTTGGTTTTTGAGTCGAGTCTTTCAGTGACCATGTATTTATGCTTAGTTTATAGAAGAATAAAATGAAAGAGGGAGGGAAGAAATAGTTAAACCATAGTGTGATGGAAAAATGTAAGATATTTGTGCTGGGGTAGATAACCAGCTTTATTTTATCTTCTAAACATCTTCTATAATGTGTGGTAGATATGATTTCAAGTGTATTAATGCATTCAACCCAACTTAGTGAACTCATTAAATTTTACATTAAATATTTTATTGTTCTGTTAAGATGAATCTTGACTAATAACAGCCTTTCATAGAGGAGATTTACAGGCTAAAATTGAGTCATTAAAAGAAGTTGATTAGTGAGCCCATGAAAATTGTTTTGAAGCAACATTTTATTTCATTGTTTTCCGTGTACTAATGAGAAATTTTTTTCTTTGTTCTGCCCTGTAAGATCTAACTGCAGCATGGACTACTTTTTCTCAGACTAAGGCTGCTGTAAGTACTGATGTTTTCTTTTTTTTTTTTTCTTACTCCTTTTCAAATCAGGCTACAAACGCTTTAACCAAAGTAGTATTTTGCTCAGTGATTGTATGTTAAACAAGTTCAAAGTAGGGCAAGCAGTTGGAGTATGTGCATGTTGAACACTGGACCTTGGAAAAAAGTTTCCACACGCAGTCCGTTACTGAGTCCAGCCTGGGACTTTCCCAGTGCCTGCCAGTAACATTATAATGGTCCTGAGAGCTTGATATGGGTTGTATATGTTGTGTATATGTCACTGTTTTCTCACTAATATTATAATATTATTTTTATTATTATTATTATTAATATTTCTCTAGCTTCTCTGAAGGAAGAGAGGTTAAAGAGAGCATCTGTCATTTGTCTTAGTGGCCAAGAAAGCTTAGTCTTGAGTGTAATAATACCTGCTAAGTCTTGATTGTGATATTACCTTTCTATTTAAGAAAGTAATGACTTCCTATTTTTCTGAAAACTTGGAAAAATAAGTCTCCCTTGCTTGCCCAAACCAGTCAGAAACTGGGTTAACACCAGCGTATTTCATAATTTTCCGTCTTTGAGCATTGCAATTGCTGTCTTTCTGTGGCAACCTAAGTGCTTAGATATCACACTAGTTTCTAAAACCTGGCTTCAGTGAAGTCAAACAGCTTGGGTTTTTTGGGGAATTGATCTCTT
Organism: Gallinago jamesoni; assembly: GCA_025769975.1. Classification (NCBI taxonomy): domain Eukaryota; kingdom Metazoa; phylum Chordata; class Aves; order Charadriiformes; family Scolopacidae; genus Gallinago; species Gallinago jamesoni. The sequence goes on from JAOQGH010000004.1 coordinate 1,953,577, forward strand.
TCCCATAGTTTTGTCCCTCTCTTTTATAATAGCTGAACATCAGTGTGGGGTTTTACATGTGGAATCTTGTATCATGCTCCATTTTGAATAGAGTATTAAGAATTTATTCCAAGTGGCATTAATATTTCATTCAGGCCAAGCATTAAGACTCTGAATGGCATGTTATTAATTTTTTTCACAACAGCCTACTTATGGAAACAATACTATACAACAAAACCTAATTTAGATAATATTTTTAAACAAAATTTATCAATCTGATGTAGTTGCTGGCCTTAAGGCTATACAGTTTTGCAACATCAGCCTTGTGAAGTTGGTTTTGCCTGCAGTTTTATTCTTTATGAAAATAAGGAAGAATTTGTCACGTTAGGGGGGGAAAACCTGTAGCTTGAAAGTTGAAAACAATATCCTAATTTGCATTACCTTTAAATTCTAGCTACGTCATATAGAGAACAAATTGGAAATAGCTCCCACCAGTACAGCCGTATTCGATTCTGTCATGGATGCCAAGAAGCCCTCTGCTAGCTCGAGCAGGAAAATAAGCAGAAAGGGTATGTATTATTGAGAACATTGTGTGTAAGGCACGATAAAGGCACTGCATTACTGGGAAAACTTGATTTCTATTTCCTGTCTCCATGTTGTCTCCTGCTGATGTTCTTTATTCGTGAAACTCTAATTGCCCAGGATAAACTAGTGTTTTCTTCCCTTAGCTTAGGAAGGAAAGTGTTCTGTCATAGTCGCTTGGTTAGAGGGAGTGACAGGACTTGCCCTGTGCTGTAAGTGAGCAGTGCTTATCCCGTTCTGATACCATGTTTTTGTAAGGGTTTTGCATAACAATTGTATATGCCTATCTTTACACTGGACTAGCTGTTTATTAACGTTTGTCAGCTGTTACACTCTGATAGAATGCTAAATCTGATGCTTCCTTTATTTCATTTAAGGAGTTCATTTGCTTGTAAGAAATAAGCCCTTGTTTTATAAACTTAACTGTTTAGAGCATTCTGGTAGCGTGCTGCTGGGGAAGAACAGACAGATCGACCTCTAGTGGCAACACAGTAAACTTTCACAGAGTTAATTACTCATCATTAGTGTTTAAGCATTATTATCTCTCTTTAAATATGATCATTGTTTCAAACACCTACCACGTTGCTCCTAGTAGTTGAAACCAGGTTGTTAAAAAAGAGACAGGGTAGTTTAAATGCTGTTCTGGAGTGCTGCTCAAACCCAAGAAAAACTGTATTCTTAATTCTTCTGGCCCCGAGAGCTTTCTCTTTCTGGAAAGATAGGTACATAGAGGATTCTTTGGTTTCTGCACAGCTTCCCGGTCTTCCAGCCAAAATAAATCAAGCAAGGACAAGTCCTCACGCAGCCCTCTTCGAGCGACCACCCTTGAAAGTAATGTGAAAAAAAGCAGTCGTGTGGAATTTCGTGAACCGTTGGCTTCATACAGGTTAGTGCTGGGACAGCTGACTATTAAAAAAATATGCTAAGATGAGAATTAAGCTAAATGTGATGTTTTTCACAACTCCTCAAAAATTGATTTGCTCACCCACCTCCATGAGCAGCATGTGATGTTGGGGACAAAAATGTCTTCCTTTTTAAAAAAAATTTACAAATTTATTTTTTGTCCAATGAGTATGAGTTTGAAGTCTTGAAAAGGTCATAAGGTTGATGCGGCTGTGGCCTTTGTGGCCTGATAAGTTTGATAGGTATTTTGTTCCAGTAACAAAGACCAAAAAAGTCTCATCCTTTTCTGACTTTGGCGAGCATGTGCTGAAGAACTAATGAAACAATGTACATGCTGTAAGACAGCGTAGAGCAGGAACATCTAGTACTAAAGATGCATTCAGTTCTTGTGTGTGTGAGAAATCCAAATAAAAACAATGGTATCAAAGAGAAAAAGTGGCAAAAAAAGCCTTGCAGGCCATAGAACATGGTGGGATGTGAGGAATGAAGGAAAACATGGAAAGACTGCCTGCGTTAAGTAATATAGTGAATATAAGATGCCTCAAAAACTTTCATAAAGAAAGAGAACCTGCAGCAGAAATAAACTAGTTATAACTTGCTGTAGTATCAGAGCCTAGAAGACTTTTACCATATCTTCTCCAATTCCTTGTGTTTTATAAGCAGCTTGTGTTCTTTGCACAGGCATCTCTGGTGAATAGCTTGGTAATAGGTTTTTTTGATGTGATTCTAACACAGGCTTTGTTGGTTTTTTTTCTAAATGTTCTCTCAGTGAAATCAAATTGCTGTTGACTGATTGGAGTGGCACAGTGGGACAGTACCACTACATCTCCATTAATAATTGTTATCCTCACAGCTAAGTTTTGGTCACCTTTTCAGTGTCAGTCATAAGGTTCTTCATCTTTCTTATTGCATGGGAGGCTGATTTGGATCAGTTGTGTAATCTTGGGTCAGTTTTGTTAATTAACAGCTTTGTTGTCTACCCTCTCTGAAATAACTTACTTGCAACAGTTATTTGTCTTAAAAACATGTAGTAAATTTAACAGACTTTATTATATCCAATTTTATCTAATTGAAAGAATAGCTTTCTTACAGTAAGAAGACTGTGTGGCATTGGGGAGATTAATTTGGGGATTAACATCAGAATTGCTATGTTTACATGTTATTCCTTCACTGAGAACAGCTTCTAGTCAATGCCTAAAGTGTATGTAGGAAAGCAAAACCAGAATAATGGATAGAACCATCTCTCTGTGTAAATATTTATATACGCTTTTGGTGAAATTCTGTGAAATTAAACCACTCAACTTTTATGTGTATTGGTAATGATTACTGCACTATATAAGAGGAGTGTGCTACTAGAGAGAGGTAGGTGGTTTCATAAGTACAAAGTTATGACCTGTCTTAAATGAGTTATTTAAACATACTTGCTGAGGAAGCAAGCCAGGTAGCTCAGGTGCTGGATTTTCACATCTTCAGCCCCTTATCCGTAAAAATAGTGTATACCTTTTTGTCCTAACAACATAGGTACCATGTGTCTATTCAAATATAGAGTCTGGTTTTTTTGTGAAAAAGGTGCTAAGAGGTCCTTAGTTTGTTGAATTTCTAAGCTCTCAGTAAATTTTACATTTGTTGCAGTACAGCCAGTTCACTCTGAAGTTCTTGTCACGGATTGCCTCTTTAATGCTCAAATACAGGGCAGGAGGTTCAGGTGCAATACATTTATTTTCTGAACTACTGAATGTGCTGTTGAGGAGCTGTGCATGTGTACTTTGCTTGATTTTAGAGAACATATATTAGTTATGCATCTTTTAAGTTTTACATTTGGTTTTTATTTAAAGCTTTTTTTTAATTGAAGGGCAATATTACTGCTTGCTGATTTTCTACATGCCCTAATTTCAGCTCTTCAACTTTGTATGTAGTCCTGTTCAGACAGAGAGTGCTAAAATTGAGATTTGGAACAGAAACCTTTCAGTTTCGTCAGACTTGCGCTGTTAAATGTGTGGTGATCAAACTTTAAAACAATTTGCCTTTAAAGTGGAGACAAGGTATAGGAAGTCATTCTTTTAGTTAATGAACATGCTGATTGCTGGGCTGGAAGGTCCTATAGTTGTGTTTCTGATGGTGGCTTTTTTTGTTTTTCCTTCTATGACATCAGGGATACGTATAGTTCTCTGCCTTATCAAACTTCTAGCCAACTTGAGGCCAAGCAACTGCTCTCTGGTTTGGAGTTCAGCGAAGCAGAAGGGAAGACTGAAATAACAGGCCATATGATAAATGACCAAGATGAACGGGATCTACACAGCAGAGATTTTGAAAGCCCGTGTTCTTCTGCTGCAGATGAGACTGTTGTTAGGTATTTGAATGACCGACCAGCAATTGATGCCCTGCAGAATAATGAGGCATTTCTTAAGGTTGCAATACCTCCAAGGTTGGAAGAGGAAAAAGCTAGTGGCTCCAGAGGAGATTCGAGTAGCACTAAAACTCCTCAGAGTAACACATCCCAGGACAGTGACCTAAAAGTGTCTTCCCCTTCTGCCACGAGTACTTCTAGTGCTCATAGGCTGGAAATCTTGAAACAGCGGCAGCATGATGCGAAGTTAGAGAAGCTGAAGGAGCGGATTCGAAAGCAGTGGGAGCGTTCTGAAGATCTAGGTGGCAGAGGGCAGCACTTGGGATATGCTGAGCAACCTGTCGTGATCACAAATGTGGAGAATGCTGTGACTCCCAAAGTCAGGAAAGTGACAGTTGCACCTGCTGCTCCATCATACAGAGGTACGGAAGTGCGGAATCTCTCCATTGGTTATATGTGGTGAAAGAATGGAGTTCGATTCATTGAGCAACATCTTACAGCATATACACAACTCCCACAATATGGGAGTGGATAGCATGGTTTGATAATAGATATAGGCAAGAAAGAAAAACTCATGCCAATTTACAGAAGGGTGGATTATTTTGAAATTCTTTCTGTCTCTTCTTACAAATTACTATAAAAAAAAGAAGCTCACTGTATTAGTGTTTGGGTTTATTTCAATGTGGTTTTTTTATGGTCCCAGAGTTTAGTAACATTGTATTGATTGAGAAGGCCTCTTACATTTTTCATGATCTCTTCTTCACCCAGTTGCATGTTTTTCGACTGAGCAAGTGGCAGACTAGTATATCGCTTTCTTCTAATTCAGCATTAGAAATTCAAGTAGTTCCTTTCTTACTTGGCAGTTTCCCACCCTGAAAAAGCTTTATTTACATTTTATGCACATACTTTAAATTCTTGCATTGTTTACTTTCAGGTTTCAATCCCACTGAAACGAAGATTCGCACTTCAGATGGAAAGATCTGGCGTGAGCAAGAATTTCACATTAGTCGGGAGCTGTATAGAGATATAGCACTCCAGTTAACAGGTGAGACACAGACTGAACTGATTAAACCACACAACCTTCTTGAAGAGGCAGAGAAATATATTTTGTACAAGTCATGAAAACAAAACATGAAAGCAATTAGTGTTAAATGTATTGTACTTCTCTCCACAGGAAGAATAACACTAAAATTAATTAAAAAAAATCTTTCTGCCCATTCTCTCATTAAAATACTTTTAGTAGAAAGCCAATACTGAAAAGAATCAAATTAAGGCTTCTTTGAAACAAGAAAAAAAAAGTCTTCATTGGAACGATTTTCATTTAATTTTGTAACATTTCTATACATGTTTGCATGACTGAATGCAGTTTCCTGTTTTAAAGGACAAAAGCAAACCAATCTTAATTTTGATGAAACCTATATTATCCCTTGGGAACAATTTAGATATTTCTGAATTCTGCTTCCTTCAATATGGGGTTAACAAATTGTCGGTCCTCAAGCTTCTGTAGGAATTGTTAGTGGTTTGGTTGGAATGTTTAGGTAGCTAATGGGGAGAAGTGGGGCATCTGCTGTAGAAAGCCACCGGGAATACTTATTTAAAATGAAGTAGGTAGCCTGCAGTTAAGGGGTAAGCTGTCAGCTATGTGTGGTGGTGAGATTATATGGAATTAGGTTGGTTTAGTATCTCTGAACTTGTAGAACTTTATTGTTTTATATCAGAATTATCCAAGTCTTAAAGTTCTTGGAGAAATCCATGTCCCAGGGATTTGTACACATGGATATTATTATTTTTTTTTTTGAGTCCTTACCTGCAGGAAGGGGAGAACAGGTGGACCACAAGAAGATTGAAGAAACCTTTTAAATAATCTAGATTTTATTTCTTCTACAACTCTTTTACCTTCAATATTATAAGGCTTGAATACGATATGGGAAGGGAGACTGGGTAATTTTGCAGTGGTAAATTAACAGAACATTACCTTTTGGGGTTTATTCCACGTGAATGTTGAATGCTAGAAGCTCAGAAAAGTGTTACTCATTCCTCTTTGCTTAATGGTGTTTTGAAAAATGTTAAATATAGTTACTGCAAAATAGCAACACAGGAAAAGAGATCTTTTTTAGGTGATGAAGTTAATGCTTAAAAGTGTGAGCAAAGACGATTAAAAAAATGCTGTATATTTGCTTGACAGTTACACTGCTAAAAGACCAAAACGATAATATGTGTTTTATGTTTTCAAACATACTGCATTAAGACACGCTCTTTATTAATTTTTCACTCTGGAAAACTGTAGTACCATTGGCAGCTCCTTTCTCCGGGTGATGTAGGGTAGAATGCCCAAGTGTGCTTTTTGATTTGCTAGGCTGGTTACAGTGGAGTGCTGTAAGGTTGAATTGCTTTTGACTGGCTGAGTTGGGGGAGGGGGAAGAGATCCGATGCATAAAAAGGAAAGGAATGGAAAAATAAAATCCCCTGAGAACCTCTAGTTGTGCAGCTTAAGACTTTGCTTATTTAAAATAATATTTCTCAGTGGTCAAAACATTTTGGATCAGAGGACAATGTGATAAGATTGTAAACATGTAGGTGTCCATTGATAGTATAGTGGCTGGTATAGAAACAATTAGGCTTCAGTTTACTTTTGGTTGTACAGCTTGACAAGCTACTGAGGAATTTTTCTGGAATTACTCATAAAATGTTCAGAAAGAAGAGGCACTTCTTTTCAGTAAAAGTGACTTTTCATCTACACTAGCTTTTTTCAATTTATTTTTTTTTATTTTTATATGCATAATATGATTCGTGAGCACTTTATAGAAATCCAAATTTTTGAAAAATTTCATTGAAGAGGTCCAATTAAAAGGGTGTTTAGATCGTGTGTTCAATGGACTTCTATCTACAAAAGGAAGGATCTGTGTGTGTGTCCAGCCGTACGCCTGTCCTGATGCCCTGGGTAGAACAGCTGTTGTGGAACGTGTCTTCTTTCTGACCTGAAAAGATTATATTGAATAGCTGTTTCCACGTAATCAAATGCTGGTGCTGAACATAATACATACTGTAGAAGTATTTTTAGATTGTCAGATTATCTATCCATGTGTTAATTCTGTATTAAAGTTACAGCATGTGGAGTTTTGTGTGTGTACAGTCAGTTTTATCAAAACTGTTCCATGCTTTCTAGTGGTAAAATAAGCTATAAAATCTCTACTAACTACAGAAGCATTGTTCTTTACTACAACGTGAATTTTACAAGTAGCATAGACCATGCAGAATGCCTATGCCTTGGTTTAGTAGTTAGACTAAAGGGTATTGTATGGATCTTGAGCTTCCAGTAATTCTGTCTTAAAGATATTTGGGATTTGCTGTACTAGAAGAAAATTGCCATAATATGAATAGATTGAGTGGGAAGCAGCCTGCAGTTTCCTGGTATCGGGAACTGTTTGTGACCGAGAAGAGGTGAGGAGGAAATCTAGATTTCTGCAGATGCAGTCACTGCGGCCTTTGGTACTTGATGCATTGATTCTGTCTTCCTTGTGCTTGCCAGCCTCAAAGAGAACTGGAAAACTTGTAAGGGAAAGATATTGAGAGGGAGAAAGACTTAAATTTCCATTCTCACATTCTTTAATCCAACCTGATATTTTGTCTCTGATATTTTTATGGGCATCCGTCAGAGAGTGGTTTCAGCTAAAATTAAGAGCTGTTAAATTAGTATTGACACCTAAATAATAAAACTTCAGATCTGGAGGGGTTAGGTTGTCTAATCGCATTCTTTACAGAAGCGGAGCAAGCAAACACTGGTAGTATAGCCTAGCTACAGTTCATTTTCTGAGGGGATTAAGAATAGAGCACCTTCAAGGCAGGTAAATTCAAGTACTTCAGCAAAATCTTTGAAAATGTCTAGTGTTACTGCTGAGACTGAGCATAAAGCTTTTCTGTCCTTCTTGGGCAATGCTTGTCTCTGCTTTGTACCTTAGGCAGCTGTGGCAATTGAACCACATCCCAGCTTTTCTTTTTTTTTTCTTTACCCTAATGTGAAAACATGGTAAAATAGGACACTATCTTTGGTAAGTGTTCCTAGCATCTCTGAATCCTAAAATCTAATTGTCTTGCAAATGAGGGCTTAGGTGATTCAGAATAATTCTGCATCACTGGGTGAATTCTGTGATCAGTTTTGCGGGAAGTAGAGCGCGCAGCTATCCTGTCTTTCATGCTCTGGCGTGGAGGCAACGAGTGAATGTGCTCTCATGCGTTAATGTGGAAGCAGCAGCCCATGTGTTTCAGGAGTGAAGGGACTACATGTTCTTGTGGAGCATTAATACTGTAAAATGTAGTACCTATAGTAGATACTACAGGTTAATAGAACCAACAATTGTTCCTGTCAAACTGCCAACATCTCTTTTTAAAATTGGAAATTAATTTTGTTAAGATCTGCTGTGGTGTTGCTGTGGCTTCTCTGTGTTCCAGTGTATAGATAAACACCACTTGATTCAAAATTTTAATGCTATGAGAATTTTAAAATGCTGGACTGGGAGTAATTGATCTTGGTATTTAATCTGGGAGAGTCAGTGAATTTTGATGTTTCCTCTGAGTTCTGCTTTTTCAAAGTAAATGTTGAAGCGAGCTTGTTGTTCTGTGTTCTTTCCTGTGGGATATCACTTAACAGCTGCTTTTTGTTTTTAGAGAATTCAAGGGTGAAAGAAAAACCTAGTGAGAGAAACAAAGAGAAAAAAGCAACCAGACCAGTGCGGAAAGTGCAGAAACTGACACGGGTGTCAAGCTCAGAGTCCAAACAAGGTGACTAGCTCTACTGTAGAGGGAAGGCTATCGCTTGTCCTTCAGATAAGAGTTTTGTCTCAAGAAATAAAAAAAAATTAAAGCATATTACTTTCAAAGTCTTCTCAGATGTGCAACAATGCTGTTGTAGTGTGTTTGTGGACTGTATGCTGTACTGGGGATGTGTATGTTTTTGTTCTTGGTTGGTTGGCTGTGTGTGCTTTTTTGGATTTATTTTAATTTTCTGCGCTTCCAATTGTGTGCCTTATGGAAACTGCTGAAGAGTGTGTGTGTCTTTGGGGGGGCAACACAGACAAAAAGTAGCAGTAGCCCTGTCATGGATCCTGCTTCTGTTTTGCTTGTGTTAAAGAGGGTTTATTGCCTAACCTGCACCTCCATGAATAATGCTGAGAGGAGGAATGGAGATAATACTAAAATCAGAGCCAGTGGGACTTGCTGAGTTGCCCTCCTCTGCAAGGAGGGGCTACAGTGAACGCTCTTCTCTTGTACAGTTTCTCAGTGGGGAAGCAGAGAACAGGTTTCTTTCTGGCTCTTCTCTGGCTGTTGTTCTTCTATGCCTTATGTCAAGTTGTTGCTGTCCTGAAACTTCAGTTCTGGCTTGACCCATTCCTATTTTTTCCAGTTGGTAAAAGAATATAAAAGCACATTCCCTGGCAAGTCTTAGAAATCTTGATATTTATGAAGGAAGGTTTCTTTCTTTTACTAACTAAGATTTTATGATATTTTTTTTTTTAATTTACCCTGCTGTATGACATTTCCACTGTCTATTAAATAAAATTAAAGTGTTTAGAGAAGGTCAGGTGAGCTGGTTACTATAGAGTAGTGCCTTATAGCAGAAAATAAAATTAACTGCAGTGGAATTCTCTCAGTGCCTCTTAGTTTTCCAGTCATGTTATTTTTTGTTATTGTAAGTAGCAAAAGAATTGGGAGGAATTCCATACCTCCTTCATGTTTGGTTTTAGTTTTCATACAACGTAAGCATTTATGACTGCAGTCACACTACAATTTTTTTTCCCTTTAAATACATGCAGTGTTAATCTTGCACCTTTTAAGGTTTTATATTTCTCTTTACATAAAATGGCCTGTAATCAGTAAATGCTTTGAAGATAGCCTATTAAGGAAAAAAAGCTGCTTTTAAAAAATTGATACAAAGGGTTTTTGAGAGTAAATATGCACTTCTGCACGCTGTAAGTCATGAAGATGCATGTAAATATTTTGTTGTGATAATGAATGGAAATACTTAAAACTAAGTGATAAGCATGGATTTTCTCCTTTCTGTAAGGAACTCTACTAAACTAACTTATGCTTTTGTGACAGTTCCAAGTGAGGGAGGAGCACAGAGAGCATTTAGCAATGGTTATTCTCCGTAATGGGTTAAATATGAGGAGAATGACGGCCTGAAGTCCCTAGAAGATAAGAGCCAGATCTAAGTGGCGTGTCCACGATGGTCTGTCCTCCTCCAGTCATAGCAATAAGAAACTGCTTGACATAACTAAGGCTATAAATAGCCACAGCTCGTATTCTGCTCCGTTAGCGTGTTTTAGTTCAAACAGCTGACTTGAAATGGAAGATGAGACTTTATGCTGCCTTTTTAAACACACACAGAAGTAATTGAGAACAGTGGGTTCAGCAAGAGTACCCCTTCAGATGATAAGTCTGTTTCAAAGGGGCTTGTAGTGATGTGTTTCAAGTGACAGATTTATAAAATACTTACGTAATTTGTAATGCAAGCAAGGAGTATTGTTAGTAAATGAATGAATAGTGGGCCACAGTTCTGACTGACCAGATTTCCTTCTTCTGGTTTAAAATAACAAAAAGAAAAGAAAGGTGGGACTGAGAACTGGGATTACTGAAACACTATTGGTCTGCTGTTCTGGATTTCACTTGAAGTTGCTTTGGTGTCATGTCTTCAGAGTCCTGTTGGGCCCAGAATACAGGCCTTTCTTTTGTTTGCTGTGTTGTGTTCATGCTGCAGTGTCTGGGGTTGTTAAGGCAGGGCTAGAAACTGAAATGGTTAGAAAGAAACTGCAAGTCAGGTACTCAGGCACTTTTCTATCAATAAAATACTGCTAAATGGTCTGAATTTAGGTTTTTAATACTTTTTATATGATGCTTTTCCCCAAAGCTCTTTGAGGTCATTATTTCCAAAAAACAATTAATAATATTGGAAGTTAGTGAGATGGAAGGTGAGTTGAATAAACCCAACATTTAATCTAACGAATATTACGTAAAGGTGCAACTGTACCCAGTTTTTATCATTTAATCATATGTAGGATGATAAAATAATACTAATAACATTTTGATTGGACTTCTGTCACCTGCAAGGCAGTCTGTTCTTGAATTAAGGGGTGTGTCTTAACTATTTTCAGTTGTGGTACAGAAATCCCAGCTAGAGGACATTGAGTTAGTACTGGCACAGAAAAACTGCTGCTTGGTATTTTTTAACCTCCTCAGAAGCTACCTGTCTCAACACCTAATGATCTGTAAAAAAATCTCTAAAGTTGTTTTTTTCTACAGTATCAGCTAATATTCTTTTAATATGAAGATGAATTTTTTTATTATTTCCCATCTTCATTTTTGTTCTTCTTAAAATATTTTAGATACTTTAATCTTTTGTTTGTTTTCTGTGTTTAAGTGGAGGTGAACAGCTTCTTCTCAGACCTCTACAAATATTTCACGCCTCCCCCAGTAATGTTTGCTTGTATGTTTTAGACCTGTATAACCCTTTTTTTCTTTTTTTAAATGAGTTTTTGTGGGGCTTTAATGTGCTTACAGTATATCTTGGATTTTTACATTGTGTTCTGTGTAGGCATGAAGCACTGATAGTTGTGTGATTCAGCTGTTGAGTGGTACATCACTGTTACAACTGTTTTGTGTAACTGCAGCCATATGACTTATGCAGAACTAAATGGTATAAAAATGATTAATGGTTGCAATAAATGCTTCTTTTGGATACGTTGGAAAATCTATCCAGTGTTTGACTTTAATTTATTACTTATTGCGCAGGTGGAAACTATGTAATAAGTGCATCCTCCTGGCGGGAGGGACAAAAGCTAGTAAAAAAGATACTGGGTCCAGCACCCAGAATAGAACAGGACAGAAGAGCTGTATCTAGTGACAGAACAGGACGAGAGAGAGCTGCCAAGTCTGGTAAGTTGTACTTTTATCACTGGACTTTTTTCATTGCTCTTAATTTATTATATAATGCTGCATGTCTGGAAAATAAAACAGACTTCTGACGTAGAATGTAATCAGTTTCTTATTAAAACAACTCCTATTTTTAACCCGGGATTCGAGGAGGGATACTTTTGCTCAGATCTATGACTGGGATGCTTAACCTCTCTTCTTGAGTGGATTATGAACTTTTCTTGGTGCCATGGGAAGCCTGCCTTGCCCATGTGACTTGACAGTCAGTATGTGCATTTCCAGCACTCGGGAGCTCTGGAAAAGGTGGGAAGTAGGTTGCAACCAAAAATATTGCATCACCTGCAATCTGTCTTTGCCTCTTGAAGCTGGGGGGGAGAGGAATTGCTAGAAGTTGTCCACAGGCCACATGAATTTTCCAGATGTGCTGCATATAATATGTAGATATGGTTGGTCATCCCTGTTTTACAGTCGTTGTGGTTCTTCCAGATACTGTGTAATGACATGTGTGTGCATCATAAATCTTCACTGATTTCTCCACCAGCCCTTTTCAGAATTTACCCAGAATCTCAGACAGGGCAATTAAAGGATGATGGTAGCTGCTGTACTTCTAATGCCTGTGAGGTGGTGAGGCTGGTAAGAGTATAAAGCATGTGAGCTCAGTCTAAGCAAAGGCAGTTGTATTCAGACCATGACACTGAATGGAGCAAAAGCATGGTTACACTGAGATCTGCACTCCTCCCTCATCCTCATTTTGCAGCTGTTTCAGTGATGGCATGTGGTTCCTAAATTTGATTTTTACCTGAAATATTTGACAAGTGTTATTCTTTAGCAGGCTGTATTGGAAGGACAGGTTCAGATTCTAGATTGGATGTTACCCGTAAAACCTCTTCAAGAAGTTCTGAAAGGTCAAGGAGTAAAGTACGGTCTGAGAATAACCTGAAGAAATTGGAAGCTGCTCTTCCAGATGGTAACCAAGAAGATCATGGCTCGGTAAATAAGGACTTCCTGCCTGTGGAGATACGTGGAATTCTTGATGACTTGCAGTTGGATTCCATGAGTACAAAGCAAGAGAAAGATGTTGAAAAGCAGAGTCAGAAATCTGTTTTGCCTGCCCAAAATGTCAGGAGCCACAGTCCAACCAAAAGGAAACCGGACAAGATAGCTGCCAGTGAAGAGCCTCAGGTGATCTCTAAGAAACGTCACTATGATACAGATGAGGTTCGTCAGTACATCATCAGGCAGCAAGAAGAGAGGAAGAAGAAGCAGAATGAAGAGAAGAAAGCACAAAAGGAGGCAACGGAACAGAAGAACAAAAGGCTCCAAGAGCTCTACAGAAAGCAGAAGGAGGCTTTTACTAAAGTGAAGAATGTGCCTCCTACTGAACCTTCAGCAGCCAAACGGTTACAGGAAACCTATTCTAAACTATTGCTGGAACGTACACTTTTAGAAGAGCCACCTCAGCTGCCTACAGTGCAGGAAGCACAGGTATAGCTGATTCACTAACTTAATGTGTTGCAGTTGTTTGCAGGAATAGGAGGTCATATGTTTAGGAAGGTCATGACTTGTCCTGGTCTGGCCAGTGCTTAAGGGAAAGGATACAAAGAAAACTGGGTAATTTTTGCTTAAACATAGTGGTTTTGATCCAGAGCCTCTTTGCTAGTGACCGCTTCTTGGCACAGCAAGGCCTACTAGAAAGGTGAATGGAAATATTTCTGTTAGAAACAGAATTATGGATATTAGTTAACAGTGGCTATAAATGTTGGCTTTTAAGAAACCTGTAAATATCAATAAAACTATGAATGGAAGAGCTTTGTTTGAAGTTGCTTTGAATCAGTGGACAAAATTCATCAGCAGTGAGTTAAATAAGTTTGCTAATCAAAAACTGAATATAAAAGAAGATTAGTGTATTATAAAAGACTTATATCATTTTGAGGTGTTTGGCTGAACTAGTTTAATATGTGAGCAAAGCTTTTTTTCCCTGTACAAGCTGCTGAAGCAAAAATGTAAATGCCTTCTTTTTTTAAGTCTTCGTGTGGTAGGAAAGATGCGACACTACACTGACACATGCAAGCCTTTTCACCTCTAATGAGACAAGAGCTTCTAAACACCGGCAGACTTCTGAAAATGCGTTTTTCTGATTGTCTTTTTTCTAGCCCAGACCTGGTTATCAACCATCTGGGGAATCTGACAAAGAAAACAAGGCTCAAGAGCGTCCTCCTAGTGCATCTTCAAGTAGTGACATGTCACTTTCAGAACCACAGCAGCCGCTACTGAGGTGAGCCCCATTGTGGTCCTTTTGAGAGAGGGGTGAAGATAGATTAGACTCTTACGTTCATGTTGTAGTGAGTTGTCTTTATGGCAATTGTTAAAGAGGAATCTGATGCAGGAAAGCATATGACAATTTTGGCTATAGGTATTTAGTAAAGAGATAAAGCAAATGGTGGTTGCTGTTAATCTTTTGCTGACATCAAGGGGATGTGCATTTCATACTGGGAGACAATATTTCTTCTGTCACTGCTATTGAACAAGGGAAGCTGATCATATGAATACATCTGTTGATTTTTTTTATTTGCTTTGTCCGATGTTTCTATTTATTGTCTTGGATTCAGGCCTTTAGTTACTGTCTCTGAAGTATCAAAACCTTCTGCTTCTCTTTGGAGCTAGCCTTTCCTTGTTTCCTTTCATGCTGCTTTCCCCGTTTTTAATTGTTCAGTGCATTATCAAAGTTTGTCTTACTGTAAGTCAAGGTGCCTATCCAAACAGATACAAGGAACTAAAAATAATTTTTCTTGCATATTCTTAAGATCCCTGTTGTGCAGGTGTGTCTTCATTTCTAATTACATAATGAATGTCTCCTTAAATTTATACTTTTTTCATTACCTGTACTGTAACTTGGTCAAATCCACACTGACTTAGAACAGATTTTAATGAATTTCCTTTCTGGAAGAGTTCAAGGAAGCACTAGGAATGCTATGGGTACAGAACAGTCTGTAGTTAAACCATGTGGTCGTAAATATTGTTAGTGTAACATTACAATGAAAAATTGTAAGTACTAATAGTAGGGGAGAGATGATACTTAAAAGGCTGCTTAAGTTATTTGGAGAGCCTCATAGTAAGCAGAGAAGCAGTTTTTTGTGAGGGACTTCCCGGATTTCCTAGTATTCAGAATACGTGCAAGTGATATTAGTGAGAAAAAGGTCTCTACAGAGCTCCTGTTCTTGCAAATGGGAACTATCTGGAAATAAAAAAGATATCTTAAAGAACTTCAAACATCTTTATATTTCCAGTCCTCCTTTTCTCTAACTGTTCTTTATGCCTAGCTTAAGTGACAGCTCCAGTGAAACGTGCTGGTTTCACCTGGAGAGGAAGGCTGGGGCTAAGAAATTTCAAGGAAAAAAAAAAAAAGATGGAAAAAAAAAAAGATTCCTCCTTTCAGAAGTGAGGAAAATTTTGGAAAAGACTTACTGCTGCTGATGAAAATACTCAGCTTGTTACAACTCTAAAACACAGTGTACCATAAAAGGCATTTCAAATTTGGAAGGTGCTATGTTGCTTTATATTTCTTTTTTTAAAATAACATTCTTTAACTGTTTACTGTCCCATTCCGTGGCTCTCTGACTCCACCAAAAAGGATTTCTTTCTGAAAAATATATTTGTGGCAATGATACTTTCGTGTAAAGTAGCAGTACTTGTATAAGCCATCAACTCAAATGCTGACTTTTCATTTCAGGAGTGATTTGCTGGAGCCTCCGTGGGTACAGCCAGACAGGCTGAGCCCAAGAATCCAGCTCTCTCACCCACAAGCTCTCATGGGCTCAGGTGGAGGCCCATGCTCCCAACACTGGAGCCTGGAGCAGATGGACCTTTTGTCAAAGGAGTGTGATGCAATGTTGGCAGGCAGGAGAAGCCATCCTGCCCCTGTGGGATCACTAACCTTAATGCCTCAGCCATACTTGAATTCACCCACCACTCAGCAAAATCTCTTAGTAAAACCTACTGCTAGCCAATATAAGAGCAAATTAGATCGAATTGAGGCTTTGAAAGCTACAGCTGCTTCCCTTTCTAGCAGGATTGAAAGTGAAGCAAAAAAATTGGCTGGGGCTGGTATCAATTATGGTACCATGTGGAACTCAGAATTTATTCAAGAAAACCAGGATGATGGGCGGTGGGCAAAGGCTGTGAGTCCTCCTGTGAGAGAGGAAAATGAAGACGCTTTTTCAGCCAGAATCCAAAAAATGCTGGGTACTTGTGTGTCTCATACAGCCTTTGATGACAACCTTCCTGGGGTAGGCAACCTTAGTGAATTTAAAAAGCTCCCTGAGACCATCAGGCCTCATACTGCTGCAGTCAGCCTTGGAATGAGGTCCCCCGCTGCTAACAGGCATGAGGGGTTACTAGCACATCTATCTAAGAGACAGACTGACTCCCCGGGGCGTGAAAACCAGGCTTATGCTCCAAACAAAGCTGTAATTCCTCACGAGTCCAGCATTGACTCGATCAGCGAAGGGCCTCTCCCGAGTGATGGAAGCCTCTCTGAAGAGGAAGGAGGCCACCACAAACAATTGCCACTGAAGATGCTGGAGACATTAAAAGAGAAGGATTTCTGCATTCGGGAGAGAAATGCTTTTGAGCCCATAAAGGAGTTTCAGAAAGAAGCTGAGAAGTATTTGCCACTTTTCACTCAGACAAGTGGCGCACACAGCAAGGGGCCATGGGAGGAACTAGCGAAGGGAAGTCCTCACAGTGTCATCAACATCTTTGCAAAAAGTTATCAGCTTCATGGAAAAGGTAAAAATGGAAAAAGTTCTTGAAGCTCTTGTGAATTACTCTTTTCCTAGTCTTACTATTCCTTACCACTTTATATTTCACAGGTAATGAGTGTTCTCAAGCATGAATATGTGTAAGGCTTTCTCATTTTGCTTTTGGATGATAAATGATTTGCCCTGCCTTTTTTCTGCCTTCTTGTCTAAGGGAAAAAAGAAGGAAAAAATCCCTTACGCTTCTGAGCTGGAGATTATTTTTGTATTGGATTGCTTTGTATTTCTAGATCAGTAACCAGTTCATATGCTGGGTTACATGTATTAAGGACACCCATAGTTACATAATTGTAAATATAAAGTTTACATTAATTGAATCCAAAACTGCATACTAAATCTAAGTGGCCCAGAGTGTGTTTGGAAATGGTTCTCTTCACCGTGGAGAACAGACCCTCTGGATTGGAACATGTATCTTCCTACTATATATGCACTCCAGATCATCTGTAATAACACATCATTCCTCTTTCAGTTAAGTCAGAAAGATGAAATCCATGCTTTATGCAGCACTTACTTTGTGATATAACCATGAGTGCTTGCATATATCCTGAGTTCTTGCTATACAAGAATAATACAGCTTTACTATGTCATTAGAAACATGTAACTTCAGTGGATGAATGATGTGGACTTTCCTTTTGCATCTTTGCTTATATGAGTTATGTGACAATGTCTCAAAGCAGTGCAACAATTAAAGCTCCAGTAACAGTATTTGAGTTGAAGAAAGTAAGGTTCTGATGTATGGGTGGGGAAAGTCTGTTGCTTAAACAAGCCCATTTCAAGCGTTAGTGCCTTAGGACATGCTTTACAAGTGTCTCCTGCAGGATGCTTCATTTCATTTTCATTTTTTGTAGCAAATATATTTTACATTTTATGAGTATTGTTTCTCTTGCCTTGAGTTCCTCATTTTGAGGGGGAATGTTTTCTTAGAAGCTGTTTTTTATCTTGTGGGTGTTCTTGATTCTTTTTTCCTTCATTTAATTTCCCTTAAAGACAATTGCTTTTAAATATACTGCAGATAGCTCTAGTCTCAAGCACTGTGCTCTTCAAGAATGTTTTAACTGGAGTGTGTTAATGAAGTAGAGTATTCAATAATTAACAAAAAGACTGTGCTTGTTACATTGTGTTGTGTTAAAACTGCTGTGGGATGGCGGTACTGTTGTTTTCCTGATGCTTTTCTGTTTGAAAGGAAGTTTTTATAACTTGTGGTTGGAAGCATCTTAATTCCTGCAGCTTTGTTACCTGCTTGATGCGCATTTGCATTTGGTTATCACTTACGTCTTTTCTCTTCTTTGTCCACACTTTAGTGTTTGATGAAAGGTCAAGTGGAGGGTCTACTCTTCTGCGCCCTTTGCTCCCTGCCATGAGCCCTCCAGAAAGCCTGGTTTCTTACGAAGATGATTTTGCCTCGTCACAGGGAAGTGGCACTTTAACGGACAAAAAAATTGCACGTGACCTCAGGTAACTATGTGTTAGACTTCTTGTAAAAATCAAAATGCAGAATTCAATAGAAAATAGTTAATGCAAAATTTGTTTCGTAACATGCTGGATATCTTTTCTTTTATGCTGTATTGTAATACTAGTCAAAGTGATGAGGTGTTTTCTTAGGACCTTGCAGTTAATATAGCAACCAGTATGGTTAAGACATAAAGATTAGAGTCATGTGTCCCTGTTCTCTGTCTAATTTTTGTTCTTCTTTAGTCTGGCAGGTAGCTTAGGCAAGGTTCTTAGCCTTTGTCGTCAGGTGAAAATTAGTTGTCCAACTTGTGTGGCTGTTATAATGCACAATTGGTTAGTCTTTGTAATTTAGAAAAAAAAGAAAATATATTTGAAAGTGTTAAAATACCTTCAATACTTCAAAATTATGTAAAAAGCCTATAATTGCTTTCAGTGAAGATTCAGTAATGCTTAGTAATGGATACATAAATTGTAGAATTGTAGAACCTGTTGTTCAGTCTGTAAATCCCAGATCTCCATGTTACTACTGAATTCATGTGGTTTCCTGAATTTCCTAAGACCCTTTTTTATAATGAGATATATTTACATCTTTTGGGAACCTTGGGGAAGGCCACAAGTACTGTGATTATGTTACTTAGAAGAAAGGAGAATAGAAGCGCTTTGCACACTAAAAACGTTGGCTGCAAAAAATACCTTCTTGGTGATTAAACTTCTTGATAGGTCTTTTGTTGGTATTATTTACAAATCTTTTGTAATCCTTTCTTGAAAATCACTCATATTTCTGTTAATTTATTGATAATATCTGTATGTATGCCCAGAGATTATCTAAAAATGCAGCCATATTTGGAGTCATTCTTATGTTGTTCAAACCTGTAGTCAAATACCTCTTAAGAGTTAGCATTGGAAAGTTGGTTGTTACCCATCTTTTACTTTTTCTTATTATCAGAAGTATGTTTCAATATGTTCAATATCATGTCAAAGTTCCAACTGTTTTAGCTGTCATAGTTTTTAATCTGAAAATCAATGCTTTTCAAGATGGGCTAATTAGTGCAGGTTTAGCCAACTGTCTCTAATTTCAAGCATGGTGTATTTCTTGTGCACGGTGTAATGCAGGAGTTGGAAGTCCTTAATTAATCACTGTCAACGTGCTCCGTTTTAGTGTTGCTGGCAGCAGTAATTCAAGCATTCAGGAAGAAGTTCCAAACAGGAAATCTCCCCATGAACCTCGATCTGTAGAGCTTGCTTCTCAGCATTCATCTGGACCACGGTCTGCAGCATCCTCTCGCTCATCTGCTTCCTCTAAAAAGAGAGGGAAAAAGGAACGTAAGTACCATACTCAGCTATAGGGTATTTGTTTGGAAGGAGCTTTTAGGGTTTTCTTGTTAAGAAAATTGCAGTACACCTTGAAGCCGTAATCTAATATTGATAGGAGGTTTTATGTATTCCTCCTGTGGTTCCTTCCTAAATTTTTTGACTCTGATTATTTTCTGACCTTAAAATGCAGTCATCTGAAATTAAATAGACAAAAGGTTATTAAAATCATAGAATCATAGAGTCATTTAGATTGGACAAGACCCTTGGGATCATCGAGTCCAACCGTCTACCCTACTCTACAAAGTTCTCCCCTACACCATATCCCCCAACACTACATCTAAATGACTCTTAAACACGTCCAGGGATGGGGACTCAACCACCTCCCTGGGCAGCCTATTCCAATGCCTGACCACTCTTTCTGTGGAAATGTTCACTAATGTTCAGTCTAAACCTACCCTGTTGGAGCTTGAAGCCATTCCCTCTGGTTCTGTCACTAATTACCTGTGAGAAGAGATCAGCACCAACCTCTCTACAATGTCCTTTCAAGTAGTTGTAGAGAGTGATGAGTTCTCCTCTCAGCCTCCTATTCCTCAAACTAAACAGTCCCAACATTGACAGTATTGAAAATGTTTCTTTTCCTAAACCAGCCTTCTAACAAATTAGTTGACTTTAATAGTGCGTGGGAACTATCCTCAGATTCTGTACAGAGGAAATTCTAATAGGCTGCCAAGAAATCTGAGTACTGCCACATTTATGAAGGCAACAATAAGTTTGCTTGTATATGCTTTATCTTTGGATCACAGGCAGTTTTCATAATGTACAAATTAATTCTTCCTACTCTAACTTGTACATTACAAAAACATGAAGAAACTTGGTATTTGGTACGCTCTTGCTATGTAAGCAATGGATGACATAAGGAAAAACTATTTTTAAAGTCAATAAAAAGATGAGAAAAATAAGATTGAGCATGCCAAATTATCTCTCATTTTTTTCAAAATTCTCTAGTTTACCCAAAGAAAGCTAGGCTTTATTCTAATTGTCAGTATTGAAGAGTCAAATGCTTGTTTTCTTTATTTAAACTGAGAGTGTCCTGAATTGAAAGCTGAGTTGAGTTTTGTTGACAGTGGACACAATATACAGAAAAGAACTTAAACCTCTTTTAGAAAACTGACAAATTAATGTTTCTTGCATGTTGAATTCATAGACTTCAAACTCAAAGGCATCTGTGACTGTGGAAGAAGGATATCAATTATTTGTTTTGGGACTCCTGGTGGCTAAGATATTCGTACTTAGAATACCAAACATAAACTTTTCGCAATATTGTTGCTTCTTAGGGTTGGACTCTTACAATGGAAGTTCTCACCACTTTCCTGTTGAAGAAGATAAAATGCTATCTGAATTAGAATGGGGATCCCAACAGACAAAGAAATCCTTATCGGGTAGCAGAATTTCTAGTAAAGATCCTGAGCAGAACCCGGATACAGACAGCACATTAGAAAACTTGTCTGGACACTCCCTAATGAGGTAATGTGAACCTTATAAGACTGTATGCAAGTATAACTAAGCTTGGTAATGTTATGGCATACTATCAAAAATGGCTGTGTCTTTGGATATGCAAAAGGAAAATAACAGAAATGATTGAATTTTACTAAGATGGGCATGCAGAAAACATTTATTCCCCAGTATTTTAAATATGAAAGGCCAAAGTAGATGGCTGTAGTAAGAGAAAAAATAAACCAGTGATTCTTCCCCAAATGACCCCTCTGTTTTTTTAAGGGTAGCTGGCCAATATAGATATCCTGTCAGGTTCAGTACCTTAAGCATTGAAGTACAATTTTGTTTTCCATTCTACAAATGGTCTGTAAGAAGTGTGTGTGGGGGAAGTAGCTAGTCACCTGTGCAGTCGTCTTGCTCTTTTCAGTAGGATCCACAGACATTTTTGGCTAGACTTGTGTTCAGCTAATACTTTACAAGCCTATCCAGCCCTCTGAGTTGATGCTTTTTTGAGAGATGAACTGATCCTCAGAAAAGTGTAGAAAAAGAGGAAAACATACTAATTTTCTGTTGCATCCTCTGTATGTCTGGCAGCGAAGATGGTTATGAAATGCTCAGCTTAGTTTTCACTGCACTTTTTTCTAAAAAGCAATAAATAGTACAAATGGTCTGTCACTCATTCTGTGTCAATATAGAGCAGTTCTGGGGTACTGACTTACATTGGTGACTTTTACTGATCTCATCTATTGGTTTGATATGGGGTTTGGGGTTTGAAAGGTCCTGTGACCTCCTAAGATGTGCCAAGCAAGGCGGAATGTCTTCCTAAGGAATTTAAGCAGTTAATCTTCTTTGGCTTAATAAAATTGGAATAGTAAATTTTAAAACTGTCTGCATCGTTTTCTATAAGTTTGCAAAGGAGTATCTTCAGCTGTCTCTTAAGAAGAAATGTTTCTGTAGTATTTTACTGTTTAAGTCAAGTTTTGGTCTTCAAGCATTTCATTGCATTTCAATGGAAGAGATTGAGACTCAAGGCAGTGGCTCATCACAGTCAGTTGCATCCATATTTTGCTTTTTAAAAATATGGTTCATCATATTCTGATATCAAAATATTGCCCAAATTTCCTGTGAGTAAAACAAAGTTCTTCACTCAGACTCTTAAACGTTTTTTGACACATGCAGGTGATTGCATCCTGCAATGCTGGCTTCCTAACAGAAGGCATTGAAACTCCTTGTCCGGTCATGTAGAACATGTAGATACTATGTTGGTCTTCAATTTTGTGTATGTGTGTGCTAACTAGGTTTAGTACTTGGGGCAAAATAGGGTGCTCTAGAAACTTAACCCTGAACCTGATATAGGTACAAACACATGAGGCCATTCCTAAAGGCAGATTGAACTCGTGCAAACCATAAAAGACTGTGCCTTTTGTGTCGTTCTGTTTGATGTATATAAATGGAAGAACTAAGTTATTGCTTTATTGTCTTCTTAAGTGGCTGGACTTAGGAGAATATTGACTCCTTTCCTTTTTTGTTTCACTGTCAGTTTCTCAGACAAGGGAAGATCCCAGAAGACACCAGTTTCTTCCCCATCTGGTTCCCAAAAAATGTTGCAGTTTGATTCTACAGGCAATACAGCAGAAAGAGTCAAGTCGCCTGCTGGCTCTTCTGGAAGTACAGCATCAGGACTGAAGCCTAATGTAGCCTTCCCTGACCTGAGCCTGGGAACTGGCAGGTCTGTAGCAGGAGCAGCCTCAGCAAGCGGTGAGTTGTTTTGTTAAAACCATACAAATCCCAGAGCAGTTCCATTATTTTTTTTTTCTTTATTTTTTGATGTGGGACACTAAATTCTATGGAGGTTGACTAGTAAGTCTTACCCTGCAGGATGTATGCGCTTCTCCCCTGCTGGTCTTCAGCATCGTTTATCAGCAGAATTGAACTACCTTAATGCCATTGAGGAGTCTGTGCGCCAGCTTTCAGATGTAGAGCGAGTACGAGGCATATCACTTGCCCAGCAGGAGAGCGTTTCTTTGGCTCAGATTCTAAAGGTAATGGAGAAATACTTCCTTGTCTTAACCTTCTTCTTCTTTTTTTTTTTTTATAATTTGCAGGAAAATTAATCAAATTAGGGAGAGTTATGCTTTTGTTAGCAATGCAGAGAAATTGTAATGGACATAATGGAGCATCTCTGATAATGTCTGTTTTTTAGGATTACCGTCTGTTATCTTTCTAATTTTAAGTTGACAACAAGGAAGTGGTGACTCTAGAATGTGTGATTATACCATTAGCTGGAGTTGCTCCTTTGGTTGTGTACTTTAGTAAAATAGAAACTTGATTATTTACTGGGTTTGATGTTGGATCCCAGCGCCATGCAGTGTAGTTGTTCAGGCTGAATCATTTGTCTTATTCCGTGAAAAGGGTATTTTTGGTTGAAATTTCCTTATGGTGACAAGATTTCTTGTTCTAGTCTGTTGAATTAATTGGTCTCCTAAATCCTCTTTCTTTTTACACTGTGGTGGAAGAGTATGGGGAGTGTGCATTGTCTACTGTGTACATAAAAAAGGAGAGGGTCAGTCGGTAGGCTGAAAATTTTACTTCAGCAGAAAAGGTGCCACTAGTAGAGTAGATCTAATTTTTCAGAGGTAGTTGCAGCCAATGGCTGAGGCAAAAAAGGTCTTTACATTTAACTTGCATGATTAGAACTTGTTTTCCTGATCTGTAGGCACAGCAGCAGCGCCATGAAAGGGATTTGGCTCTTTTGAAAATCAAGGCCGAACAAGAAGCTTTAGAAAGTCAGAGACAACTGGAGGAGGCAAGGCAGAAGGCAGCTCAGGTAATGCTGCCCTTCAAAAAATGTGGAGTGTGTAAGAGGCAAAATGCTGTAAGTAAATCGTGCCTATGAGTATTCTTAATTTGAAGCTGTGATCATGTGGAAGTGGTGATGGGGTTTAATGTAGCTGAAAAAAGCTCTTAGGTGCCAATTTCAAAACTTTCCCCCCAGATTTTTAGAAATAAAACTGTAGTTATTATAGCCAGAAAATTTTGAAGAGTTGAACTGGCTATGTTTTCTGCACAGGTCCATGCAGAGTCACTGCAGCATCTGGTCCACTCTCGGCAGGAGACTGCACAAGAGACCCCATGCAAGGCTGCAACCAAACAGGCAGAAACTGCACTTCTTGCTACAGATGCAGCTCACCAGATCCGGGAGGTAAGGTCCCAAATGAAAGGAGAAAGCTGATCTAATTTCAGTATTATTTTGAATACTTTTTTGCCTCTAGGTTTTTCTCTGTTCAGTGTCATTCTCAGTGCAACTTCTTACTTCCATAATGTGACAAATGATGGGACTTTAAAGGAGCTTTTCTGACATCCTAACTTAGAAGTCAGTCAGTAGCCTTAAATACCTCTTTGCCTTTCTTATGATCTTCCAGTTAACGAACTGATAAGAAGTTTGTTCTTCCAGGAGAGACTAATGATAGTGAATATAACATCTTTAATTTGAAAGAGTTGCACTCCATCAGGGATCAGTCCTGTATATGTTTCATATGCAAATTAAATTAGAGAAGCAGGAAAATTGCAATATTGCTTGCTTCTGAAGGCAGGAGGCCAACAAACAAAAAAAAAAAGTGGGGAGGATCTTCAGCAGAGCTTTTAACTTGGTTCAGAGTTTGAAGTTTACTTTTTTTGAGTCTCTTTTCATCCTTCTTGTGGGATACAGAATATTTATCAGTTTTATTGATCAGTTTATTAGTTTTTATACTTGTTTCTAACAAGGAGCAGCTGTTTCACATATAGGTAAGAAACATGGTAACCAAAAAGTGCTTTTGCTTCTTCATAGTTTAGCAATTGCAGTAACTGTGGATTAGGGTTATGGGATGGAGTGCAGAAGGCTGATGGATATGAACATTACTGTTTCTTCACAGTTTATGCACATGCTGGTGCTTAGCAAGGCTGCTCAAAACAGCATCTTACACGTTTGTTCAACAAATCACTAAATTGCCTGCGAGGATAACTATTTTCTCCTTCAAAAAACATTTTGAAACTGATAACCACATCGTATTCCTTTGTTTTTTATTGTATCCAGATGACAGAGTTAGCACGAGCACAGATCTCGGATACTGTCAGCGCTCCAGCTGCTCCAGTCACCAGCTTGTTTGACCACCAGCGGCAGCATCATTCAGAGTTCATGAAACAACTGAGAGCCCGAACTGATATAAACAGGTTTTGCCTACTATTTCACATCTTAGGAAGGGGGAAACTTTGCTTCACCCATTCTTGAAGAAAATTTTAATATGTCATAATGAGTGAGCATTTAAGAAGAAGAATTTAGATTCTATCTTTATGCCTTTAATAGTGTACACCAAAGGTGATACTAACTGGTTCTGTGAGATTCTGCATGTAGAAAAAGATGCTCTAAATGTTTTGTGGGATGATATAACTAGTCTGAGCTTTAAGTGATCTTTTCAGAAATTTCAGCTCTTACTTTTGGTAAACTGATGAAAGCTTGTGCAAACTGTATTACTCTTTGGTTTAAAACAATGTAGATTTACCCCAAACACTTCCCTTTCTCAGAAAATGTGAGCCGTCTGGTGCCATATCACACAATAAAGAGGAGAAAGGTGACTCAAAACAGACATACTCACCAATGTTTGATAGTTATTCAGAGTCCTCAAGATCAAAGGTTCATGATCAGAGGTAAGAAGAGATTAGATTACACAGGGGTGGGTTTTTGTTATAAAGAAAAACTAAAGTACAGTGGAATATAAAGGAAATTCCTTCAATGTATATTTTTTAAAAAGAGGGAAAATCAGTATTAAACCTTCAACAGGTAAACCTGTCTTACTTTCATGAGCTTGAAGGTTTACATGCCTACCAGGATTTGCTTTGTCTTTAGTTAAAAATCCTACTACATTGTGGCCACAGTGTGTTGTGTGTTAGTATCTTCAGTTTTGAATTTGCTGTATTTGTTCTAATTGAACATTTTTCTCTTTCCTGACTTAAGAATAATTGAGTTCCACATCTGCTTTCTCATTAGCAAGAGTCTAGCAAGGAGGTGAAGGGAAATGGTTATGCCCCTCTGTTTAGCTCTTGTGAGACTGTATCTGGAATACAGTGTCCAGTTTTGGGCTCCTTAGTAGAGAGAAGACATGAACATACTGATGCAAGTCTAGTGGTATAAAATAAAGACTGAAGGAACTGAGCTAACTTAACCTAGGAAAGAGAAGGCTGAGAGACCAGAGACCTAGTTGCCATATCCTAAAGGTGGGTTGTTAAGGAACTTGAGGCTAGACTCTTCTTGGAGGGGCACAGTGAGATGACAAAAGGCAATGGTGACGTTCCAGAAAGGGGAAAATCATTGGAGGGGGAAAAAAGCTCCCTCTGAGAGTGGTTAAACAGTGGAATAGAGGCGGGGGGGAAGACACGTAGGATCCTCTTGTCCTTGCAGGTGTTCAGAACTTGGATATGGCCTTCACTTTGATTGGATGAAATACTTTC
Source organism: Gallinago jamesoni (assembly GCA_025769975.1). NCBI lineage: Eukaryota > Metazoa > Chordata > Aves > Charadriiformes > Scolopacidae > Gallinago > Gallinago jamesoni. Next base: position 1,979,878 of record JAOQGH010000004.1, read on the forward strand.
AGAAGCTGTTGAACTGAGATTATTCTGATTTCTGTGCTGTGGCCTACTTGCATATTTCTATTGCAGCATCTTTGTAACCTAAAAATCACTTTAAGTCTCTCTTTATCTGAGATTTTTCGTTTGTCCTAAATATTTCCATTTTGTCCCTTTCTCATTTTGCTCTGTGTCATTTTGAAATGGGCTAGAGCGTAGACTGGAGCATACATTTTGAAAACACAGTGCAGGGACCCGTAGAACTGCCTGTTCTGTAATGTGCGTTACTTCCTATTCTGTTCTCTGTATCTGGCCATTTTGTTTGGGTTTTTGTTTTCACTGCTGCTTTGCACTGGCTTGAGGTTTTACATGAGGTACCTGGAACTCTGCTTCCCTGAGATTGTGATTCATTTCTGGTGTTACTTTTCAGTATCTTGCCTATGTTTAATACTGGATTTTAGCGTTTTGTTTCCTCTTCACTTGCCTTATGTAGTCAGGTCTCATGAAGTTTCTCACAGCCCTTGTCTGATCTTAGCCGACAGAAATGATTTTGTCCTCTGTAGTTCTTCTGATTTAAAACAGTATTGCTATCTTGCTTATATCCTTTTAAACACTATAAGGAGAGATGTTTGCAATGTTTTATCATCAGTACTCATTGCCAGGTAGAGGGTGGGCATACCTACAAACAACTTGCATTCTAAGGAAGAATAAAAATAGCAAGTTCTGCTGTCATTCAGCAGCTTGATGAAGCTTGAAATTTTAAGGTAGCCAAGCTGCATTTTAAAAATAAAACAAAGCCTCTGCATGTCGATTATTGCTGGGATGTTAATCATGATATGTACAGTAGTAATGTAATATAAATATTTTGTAATGTGCAAAATAATTTTTAAAAGAAATTATCTCTTGATAACACAGTAGTACCAGCAGCCGCCAAGAGAGTCCTTCGGTTCCATCTTCTAAGGAGAATGAGAAAAAGCCTTCCCGTCGTGAGAAGATAACTAGCAGTATTGAAGAGCAGGCTCATACTGCTGTTGATGACTCCTTGCCGAGTGATAGTGTTTTATCATTGCCAGATGAAAAAGGTTAGCTGTATTGTTTGTATGTGATGAATCTGAAGGTGATGAGGAGGGAAGGAGGTGCCATTTCAGAATTAGTTTCAGAAATAAATGAGGGAATGTGTGTGAAGAAAGCTGAGCCCCAGGTGAATTGGTAGCTTCTGAAGAGGTAACAGAGAATGGCACCGTGAGATGGGAACCTTTGAAATTCTGCACAGCAGAGTGATGGAGTCTGTGGGCCATTCTACTCTCTGCTGTGCTAGCTGTAGCCAAATGTTCACTTGCTGAATATGCAAGCTGAATGCCAAATACTTTTGCAGCCCCAGAAATGTGTACAGAAGTTAAGTCTTTTGAAGTTAAACAATGATATTTCATAATGTTTTCTACGTCAAGGTCACTCTTTTCTAAACACCCATTTTTCTGCATTAGTTAGCTCCCTTTCTTTCCTGCACCACCCCGATTTTACTGAGATGAGGCAGAGTAAAACAGACCTGATACATACCTGAGTGTAAAACCACTTCCCTGATTTCTCCCTCAGATTCCACTTCTGTTGCAACAGAGTATTCCCTGAAATTTGATGAGTCCATGACAGAGGATGAGATTGAGGAAAAGTCTTTTCGGTCTTTGCTGCCCTCTGAGAGTCATCGCAGAAATAATTTGGAGAAGAAACGGGGTAATCGCGATGATTCTGATGAGGAAGTCTCCCCAGAAAAAACAGCTCTGTCGTCTATCAAGGTAGGTCAAGCAGCCATGGTTAAGTTAAATTAACTGAACTGAAAAGGTTTAGCTCATGAGCTTCAAGTGAGCTGTTCTTAGTTGTGTTTGCAAACTTTAGGCTTCTTTTCTTCACTGTGGTTCTTTGAGCATCTCAAAACATTGAGTTGTATGAATCATGCTATATGTCACTGTTGTACAAATGTGATGACTTGACTTACGGAACAGTCTGTCCAAGCTTCTACCTGTTCTTTTGTGGCTTTGGAGAAGAGGAGTGACTTTCTGAGGTATGTTATAAAAGCCCAGTGGATTAAGTCTTCCTACTATACCTACACACAGCTAGGAAGGTACACAAAGATGCTTCACCTCTTTGGCCCAAGAAGGGATGTTCCAAAACTGTCACGCAGCCCAAGGCAGAAAAAGCTGGTCTACAAAAAACTCAGAGGAAAACCAGCTTTTCTTCTTGTTTTTTTTTTGTGTGTGTGTATATATACACAGACACACTTTGTAATTGGAAAAATCCTTGGAATTTCTGTATTATCAAATCATGCCAAATTTGTCTTGCCTTCTAGGAGCTAAGCATGCCATTCTCAGGGGGGCAGGATAGTTTCTCTAAATTTACCATGGAGATGGTAAGACAGTACATGAAAGAGGAGGAAATGCGAGCAGCTCATCAGTCCTCACTGCTTCGGCTCCGGGAGAAGGCTCTGAAAGAGAAGACCAAGGCTGAATTGGCTTGGCTGGAACACCAAAAGAAGTAAGGCAGCTCTAAATATACACTGTTGCTGACTGATCGTTTTCTTGTACTTCTACTTGAAATCTTTTGTGTAAGATTTTCCTTCCGCCTTCCCCCTCCTTTATTAAGTATCAATGGTTGAACTAATGTTCTGACATCAGTAATCTACACAAATTTTATTGTCACTTGGGAAGAATAGAATCCAGTTTGTAAGTGGGCTTTGATGTTCACATTGAATGCAGTTTGATAACAGAGAATTTCATTGAAACACTAGAACATCAGAAGTTTGTTGTCAGTCAGAGAAAGTAGTTCCCAACCATTACCCTACAAGTCTTAAGAAGATATAAAACTGTCAAACAGTTCGACCTTTATTTGCTTGATGTCTTTCTGAGGTCATTTTAGTTGACTCGGGCCAAATTTTGTGAATCTAGATATGTGTTGTACTTAATAATTTGTTTCCAACCTAACATATACTTGTCCTGCAATGCCACTTGAAGTACGTAGTGGTACTACTAAGCAGTGGTCACTCTCTGCATGAGAGTACCATTGTTCACCAGATGTTTTCTTACAATTTCTTGTCATTATGGGTTTGATGTAGGATGTTGAGGTAGTGACTCAGGTGGTCCTTCCTTTTGTCTTTCTCTGGTGAGTGTGCTACCTCTGCAGAGCTTCTGCTTGTTTATGTGAGATCTCATATTACCTGCAGTGGCCTTTTCACTGTACGTGCCTGACTAAACAGTACAAACTATTCTGCGATAGACCATGCCAATGATGAAGTACAGGTATATACTCTTCTGCAGGTTAGGAAAAGTAAACTTTTTTTTTCCTCTTTATAGAGTAAAAGACTCATTGATTTGCACTTTTTTCATACTTAATTCTTTCTTTAATCTATTTGCAGGCATTTGCGAGACAAGGGAGAGGATGATAAAATGCCTCCCATTCGAAAGAGACAGCGTGGTCTGCTCCTAAGATTACAGCAGGAAAAGGTAACAGACACCCTCTAGGAAAATCCTGTTGAAACACTTGTGTAGCCATTAAATGTTTCAGACACTGTAGAAGCTAAAAATTGAGAATTCCATACCAGGCTTTTGGATAAGAAGCTATTAGTATTTCTTACCAATAAGCTATATTTGCATTTCAGTAGTATTTAACATGTTGTTTTAAAGGGTCCTTCTGTATCAGTTATCTGACTGCTGAGACTTTATATCTTCTGTTCTTTTCTGCTGAAGTTCAGGCTAGTTACTTCATCATATAATTGCAGTAATTTTAAACCCATAGCAAAGACACTGTGACAGCTTCAGGGTGTGTTCTTGAGAGCTGTCTGTCACAGTTCTTATGCTTAATCTTTTATACCTAAAAGGCAGAAATTAAGCGCCTTCAAGAGGCTAACAAGGCTGCTCGGAAGGAGAGACAGCTGATCCTTAAACAGCAGGCGGAAATAGAACGAATCCGTCAAACTACAATGAAACTGCAGGAAAAACTAAAGTCTGCAGGAGAAAACAAGCTGGTAAGTGTTCAGTTCAGAAGCTGGAGTCTTCCTTCTTTGGCTGTACAGCTGATATTTTACTTTGGTGTTTATTGGAATGGAAAGCTACTAGATTGGACCTATCACTTTCGTCTGCCTCAAATGATCTCATCCTCTATTGTAGCAATTTTATGTTTAATTTCTTTAAAGGAAATGCATTTGGAGAAGTTATAAAATGTTTTAACTCGGCAGTAGATGATGTTTGTTAATGCTCAAGTTTAACTAATAACTTCGGAAATAACAGTTTTTTGATGCTTAGATCTCTTTGGCTCTGATTTTGTTTGATATTTGTCAGACCCCAAAGTACTAAATGTAAGTGCTAAACCCAAAACTTGCTGCTTTGTGTGTGTGTTAAATGCAAGAAAGTTAGTTGTAATGACACTTATGAGATAGCAAGATGGGATTTTGGTAATGGTCTTCCTCCTTACAAAATTTTGAGGAGATACAAGTTTAATAACAGTAGTATAGAAAGGACTGATTTCCGGTTTGGGTAACTAAATTCTGGTGAGTTTTTTTGCTCTAGATACAGTTAGGGGAAAACTTAAATTATGGAGAAACAGGGTGTACTAAAAAACCTTGTGTCAAATAAAAATGAAGTTAAATCTGCAGGCGGGCAGACGACTTACCCGAAGTAGTATTTGATGTACTCTGGGAAGAAGCAAGCTAAATTAATAAAATTTTCAAAAAGATGGTATAGTAACTTTTCCTACTTCCAATGGTGATTGTGGCTTTGTATCACTTAATTGCAGGAACTTCACAGTGAGGATGACATCAAGCAGAGCAATGGTTCTAGCCCGCTTCCAACTGATGCAGAAACACGCAGCCCTTCCCCAATCTCAATCTCCAGCAGTGAGACTAGTAGCATTATGCAGAAACTTAAAAAAATGCGCAGCAGAATGGATGAAAAGTAACTAATTTTCTTTTTTCTTATACAAAACTTTATTATTTTAATAGGAGGAGTTGGTTTGGCCATTATCTGCACTAGCAATGGCCATCAGAAAATTTAGAGGTAATCACATACACTTTGATCTGAGTTACCTGTAGTTGATTTGAAGCATTAATAGAACTATATTAATCTGTGCATATACTATTTTAAAGGCTACAGTTCTTGTATTAATAGTGAGAATCAAACATTGTTAGCTGAAAGTGCGTGTGGTCAAGGCTTTTTTATTGTAGAAGATTGGTTTTAATGTTCTTTGTACTTGATACTAAAACTGCATCAGTTTAAAAGATTTTCATATTTGTTCATACAAGGAACTTGAACAGGCTCAAACTTGATGGTACATCTTGTCAAGAGTTCCTCTTGCAATGAGAGACCTGAAGTCAAATGGTTAAAGTGGTACCTGTATTTTGTATTTCTCCCTTTATTTTAAAGGGGAAAAAAATACAGGGAGTGAGTGTCCGGAATTGCAGTACCAATTTTTATCTTTAATTGAAGCATAAGTTATAAATAGCAAAAGTCTTATGCAAAACCTACTAACTGAGTTTGAGATTTGGCTCACAGAAAGTCATTGAGCTTGGTGAGCATGTGATTTCTACCTTATTATACAGCTACTGAATTTCAATTCTAATTGCATTAAAATCAGCTAGGGGTGAGTTCTGTAAATATTTTCTTAATTAATGAAGGTGGCATGTGTGTGACTGCAGACTGGCAATTAAGAACTTTCTTTACCTCCTATGTGCTCCACAGGTTGGAAAAAAAGTTGAAAACAGTCATTAGTCTTCAGAGGAAATAATGAAGTATATGTGCAGTTCTTGGGTCTGAAAACCAAGACTATATCTGTTGATTTCACCTATTAAATTGTTTTGAATAAAAAATTCTTTTTGCATATTTTTCAGTGTAGGAATTGCTTTGTCTGCATGAAATATCCCAGATGCTTTACCAGCATGTGCTCAGTAGTCTAAAGCCTTCCATTCTTATTTGAGATTAATCCATTAAAAGTCTGTCCTCTGCAGTTACTGCAAGGAATAGTCTTTGCTTAAACAATTTTTTTTTTAACTTATAACCAAGGTAGTTTGCTATATTTTAATCCATATGTATTTCTATATGAAGAAGATAAAAAAACAGTAGTAGTAGTAAGTAAGGATTTGGTGTAACTAGAAAACTGATAGGATCTGGTAAACTCAAAACCAATAATAACAAATACTTGCAAGCTGAAGCGCTGTATTACCAAAACTAGACTCTTGGCATTCCAAGTGATATGAAAACCACCCCATTGTTATAGCAGCAAACTCCTTCTCAAAGTATATTCTGAGGTTGGTAAATGGCTTAAGATGGGGACTTAAGAAAGATGTGCTCTGTAGGCCATGTTGATTCTTAGAGTTTCAAGAAAAGAAGATTTTGCTTCTGATCCTTTTATTTTTTGTTAAAAAAAGTGTCTTTATCTTGTTTTCTCCACCTGAGATTCAGCATATGACATTTCATATAGTGATACAGTGTTATAAAACCAAGTTACAGCTTATGAATTTTGACATTTAAATTAATACTGTATTAATACTCTATGAGATGACAAGTACACTTTTATATTCAAAACTTCCTATGCTTTTTTTATCAAGTTGTGCTTTTGTCAATATTTTTTTAAAATCTTATTTTTGTCAAGTGTCTTCATTTTAAAGCAACACTTAATGATTGCAAAAAGAATTACATATTAATAAAAAAATTATTCTTGCTATAACAAGGGAATGTAGTAGATATGAAGTATGTTCGGCTCTTAAAGATATTTTAATCGTCAGTCCAATATATTGCTCGCCTGGAGAATACTTTTCAAAAGGTGGATAGCAGGATTTGGGCTGAAACAACCGCTTTTAGGAGAAACAAGTAGAAATTCTATGTGGCACAATATATGTGGTTGTGTATTTCTGTTTTCATGGTTTTGTCTTGGATTACTGTATATGTTCAAAGGAAGTAGTATTTTCTGTAAACATAAATGATTCTCTAGAACTAGATCTTCCTAATTGTATGGCTTTGGCACATCTTTTGCAGGTATTTTGATAGTGATAGCAGTGCTTATGAATTGAAAAACAGTGCCAACTTGCTATCTTTTTTTCTAATGTCTTTATTTTTTTAAAAAGCGTGGGAATTACTATTAAAATAATAGACTTAAGATTTTTGGTTTGGGATGTAATGATAGGAAGTAGCCGTTTGAAGGGAATCAGTCATGTTGTGATATACAGCAAAAGGAAAGAAACTGACAAGTACAAAGTAACTGGAGGAAGGAATATGGAAAGCCTCCTGTGCTGGATTTGCTGTGCTCCAATAGCAAGGTGGAAATCCTTTGGCTTTTTTACTTATGAGGCAGCTTTAATATTTCCCTTTTGCTAAAAGGGGAGTGAAAGAATAGTTCTGTTTTAATTAATCGATCTGTGTAGCCTGCATGTGGACAGGAGCATGCTCTGTCAAAGAGAATTAACCACTTCCCCTTGCTTTCCTTGCATATGCAACTTTAATGATAATCTCAGCTATACGAGAACTGATTAAACGCTCATTTTCTTTTACCTTTCCTTAATATGCTTTTTAGCTTGCATTGTAGTTAATAGAGCTATACAGAGCATGCTATTTTTCTATAAATACAGTAATTCATTAGGAATTACCTTAAAATGGTAATTCTTTAGGAAATGCCATTTTAAGCACAGTTATAAGTTTATGTAGATACTCTTTTAAAAAGCAATAGGCATATCTTTCCACAGTTAGTACTTCAAATGAAAGAGGCAATATTTGAGTATTCTGAGACTGAAGTCTGTACTTTGTTGCAAAAAAAAAAAAAAAAAAAAAAGCAGCTAGAAGCTGAATTACAGGTATATCTCAGACTTTTCCTGGAATTGCTCGTTTTAAAAATACGTTATTTAATCTCCTTTTTTTTTCCCCTTTCACTGGTGCTTACCTTTGGACAAGTACTGTTACTGAGGTTTCACCAGGTGAATGAAAATGTGTTTTAAGTTTCAGATTAGCAAAGTTGTCATATTGCAAAACCAGCGTTCTATTTGATGCTAATAATACACTCTATCAATGGAGTTGCAAAAAGATCAGGTTGAGATATGTTAACCTGGGCATACGAAAGTCCGCATCAAAGTAATAAAAATCCTTCCAAAATTTAAAGAAAAATATAACAGTGTGAAAGTAGCTTGCCTTTAATTAACAGAAAATGAAGTGTTCTAAGTGTATGTGTTCTATTGCCTTCTGCATAACAGTGTATAGTTTTTTCTGCTTCAGATCATGGGTAATAACTATACAATGTTAAATGCAATTAATTTTAAAGTTCTTTGCTAGATGCTATCCTTTTCTCGTTCTTTCTGCCTTTTTTGCTATCTTAGTTTTAAACTCTTCCTCCTTATTTTGTAGACACTGCTCTCCTGTTCACTACTTCTTCTCTGTCTTTACGTCTCACCACTGGGCTTCTCTCAGTGTCTGTTTTCCCAACCTACACCCCAAATTCCAGCTGTATATCTACAACCAATTGGTCAGGTAACTGTATCTTTCTCAAGTGATAGACTCTTTGATAGAGCATGCTCTGTTAGTCCTAGAAAGTCAAGAGGTTTTTCATCAGTGAAGGTTTTTGGCACTTTCCTCACTGTTTCCAGATCTTTATTAATGACATGGACAGTGGGATTGGGTGCACCCTCAGCAAGTTTGTGGATGACACCAAGCTGAGTGGTGCAGTTGATTCACTAGAGGGAAGGGATGCCATCTGGAGGGCCCTTGACAGGCATGAGGAGTGGGTCAGTATGAACCTCATGAAGGTCAACAAAGCCAAATGCAAGGTCCTGCATCTAGATCAAGGCAATCCCAGTATCAGTACAGACTGAGTGATGAATGGATTGAAAGCAGCCCTGCAGAGAAGCGCTTAAGGGGATGCCGGTGGACAAAAAAAAATTGGATGTGAGCTGGCAATGTGCACTTGCAGCCCAAAAAGCCAGCTGTATCCTGGGCTGCATCAGAACAAGTATGGCCAGCAGGTCGAGGGAGGTGATGCTCCCCTTCTACTCTGCTCTCATGAGACTCCCATCTGGAGTACTGCATCCACTTCTGGAGTTCCTAGTACAAGAAGGACATGGACCTTTTTGAGTGGGTCCAGAGGAGGGCCACAAAAATGATCAGAGGGTTGGAACATCTCTGCTTTTGAGGCCAGGCTGAGAGAGCCAGGGTTGTTCAGCCTTAAGAAGAAAAGGCTCTGGGGAGACCTTATTATGGCTTTTCAATATATAAAGTGGGCTTATAAGAAAAGTGGAGAGGGACTTTTAACTGGGGCCTGTACAGGACAAGGGGTAACAGTTTTAAACTGAAAGAGGTCTAGGTTAAATATAAAGAAGATTTTTTTTGCAGAAGGGTGGTGAGACACTGGAACAGGCTGACCAGAGAAGTTGTGATTGCCCCATCCCTGAAAGTGTCCAAGGTCAGGCTGGACAGGGATTTGGACAATCTGGTCTAGTGAAAGGTGGCCCAGCCCATGACAGCAGGGGTTGGAACTAGATGACCTTTAAAGTCCTTTCCAACCTAAACCGTTCTGTGATTGTAATATCTTATTCCTATGGTGTTCTGAGTGGTAGATGGGTGGTTCACTTTGCTTCTGCTATCTGGCCACTACTTACAGCTGCTGAAACTGTGCAGTTTCGGCTTAAAGTCAGTATGCCTCGATGTACAGGTTAGAGTACCAGGTTAGTGCTTCCAGCTTAGTATCTGGAATGGATAGATAAAATGTTTGATGTTAGCACCAGATAAATAGTTAGACTTTGAAATCAGGCTGGTGTAATCTGAGTGCTGCTGCTTCCTCTTTGCTCCCCCAGATTTCCAGCTTCATAGATGCAAAATGTGGTTTCACTTTTTTTTCTGTAAAGCTGCTCCTGCTTTTGAGGATGAATGTGTACCCTTGGTGTTGCAACTGGAACCCTCTAGACTGCAGTAAATATTAAGGCAGTATGTGTGCTACCTTGTGACTCTGACCTTTTAAACCCCAGGGTTATAAAAGCGTCTGCATCTTTGGCCATGCTGCTTTAATCATCCTCTTATAGGTTGGAACCCTCTTTCTCTCCTGTCACTTCTTTTGACATCTTTCTTATTAAAAAGTCTTTGTGTGGTGATTAGTTTATTATGAAATCAGTGGGTGAAGAAGGAAAAAAAGTTGCCTTTTGCATTGAGTTCATTGTAATAATGACCTCCATAACGAGTTCCAAATACATGATCTGCTAGACTAAATTGGAACGGATGTGTGTCTGAAATTAAGGATTGATAAATCTGATAGTGCTGGTGAAAGACACAACATTAGCATGTCATGCTGTCCGTGTCATGTCTGTAATGTAATTAATGTTGGTAGTCTAGTTTCTTAATTATATTAATCTGTCAGTTTTGCCTAAGAGTAGATGTTGTTTGATGTTTTTCTATGGAAAGTGATAAAATCATGGAATCTGTCAGCTTGAAGGTGGCAGGTGTTCCAGAGACTCTGAGGTGCTTCTGTTTTTCACCTGCTCATGTTTTGACCATAGGAAAGAAGATTGTGGGCATGTCTTACTGGCTTTTGAAACTTTTATCTTCACATCATAACTTGTCTGCTTTATCTGATCTGTCTTAGAGAAGGACTTATCTGAATCTTAACCTTCCTGATCAACTGCCATCTCACTTTTCCAGGGAGCAGAATGAACATTAAGTGAGCTAACAAGAAATGTCCTGTAGCAGGCAAGACCTGCAGATTAGCCAGATGGTCATTCCAGTCTCTGTAAATACAAGGTTTTTTGAAACATGAGGGATTAAAAAACACAAACAAAATTATTATCTGCTTTGCAGCTTAAAAACTTTGATGCTAAGTGTTTTGGGTGGCTAGAAAATTACAAAGGCATTTGCAAAGCAAAGTATCACAGATCTTTGAAGACTGCCTTTTTAATCACCACACCTTCTGTATCAATGACAAACTCTCACTGGCAAACCATATATTTTCTACAGAGTGATTCTGTGACATCTGAAAAATTTCAGTGTAGGAGATGAATAGATTGAATTATGCTCTTCTCTAGACTTGGCATGTCAGAGGAAGCGTGTGCAATTGATGTTGAACTTGCTTCCCTTTACTGTCTTAGAGGTTAAATGCTCTGGTTTTGGTTACTTCAACGTTTAGAAATAAAACCAGAGATACTATTGTTCAGAAACTAGCAAAGAGAACTAGTACATGCATGTATGACAAACCTGTTCATGCCTACAAAGTTATCTAAGAATTTCCCCGTTTCTGAGGTTTCGTGGATCACTTAATCAGAAAGAAAAACGTTGCTGATTTTCAGCATGATCTTTACTTTTTATCTACTCTTAAATTAGCAGTCAGATCTGTTAGTAGCTGTGAAAAACAGTGCTGCATCCTTTTCTCTTAGTGCTGCCAGCTGACAATTGACATTCAAGGGTGGCAATCCATAAAGATGATGCTTAAAGGAGGAAGGATAAAAGTTTTAGTAATTCAAGAGAACTATTAAAACAGGATCACCTTCTCTTATAATTATGTATTTGGAAAGAACTGTGGGGCAACGGGGGTTACAATTTTTCTGTCCTTGGGATTAGCAAAAAGAAAGACCCATTTTTCAGTTACTGCTTCCTTGGGGGTTCCAGTTTAACATCACAGGTACTTTTTACATCCTGAAACTGGGAACTTATCCTGTTTATTTTAGCGAATAATTAGTAGCATCTTTAATGATTTTCAAGATCTTCAAAGTGTAAGCAGTGTGTTACAGTATGTTGTTAAATTTACTTACTTTAAAGGAAAAAAAACCCAAACCTCTTGTCTGCTTATTTGGGTTTTTATTCAGCAGCCCATCGGAAGTCTAGGAGATAGTAGTTAGTGTTGATATTATCCTAGAAAACAATTTGAAAAGCTAAAATTCTGGGAATTGTGACAATAGAGCATCTGTTGGGACCTTTGATTGTGGTTGGCTGTTTTACCATTGTCTTCTGTGCTGTCAGGTTCCTAACTAAGCGAGAACAGAAGCTGATGCAGCGTCGACAACATGCTGAAGAATTGTTGGAGTGGAAACGCCGCCTGGATGCAGAGGAAGCAGAGATACGGCAGATAGAAAAGCAGGCTCTTGCTGCCTGGGACAAAGAGCTGCTGAAAACCAAAATAACCAAGAAAGACCTGGGAGATCAGAGAACTGAGCCCAAAGGTAGTAGGAAGTGGGGGAATTGTTGCAAATGACAAGAGTAAAACATAATTTGACACAATGGTTGCTTAGGTTTGTTCTTCCTTTCTTTTGTTGATGTTTTAGTGGGGGTGGTTCTTCTCTGGACACTCTTAGAATCTCAATTTCTGCAGTCTTTACCATCTTCAGTTGCCTTGTTCTTTTAGGCCTATTTTATACCTTAGTTATATGTGTATTCCTCCTTTGCTGTGTAATTTTTCAAGTGAGGAGTGCAACATAGGCCCGTCAGATGTTTACACATACAATTTAAACTATATTTCTGTCTTTTCAAAGCAAAAATACTGCACGATGTTTTGCTGATCTTCTGAACTCACTCCATTAACACAATTTTCCACTGTAGTGCTGTCTGTCTATTCTTTTAGCCTTATTACTATTGCGGAGGATGGCTCTTACCAGGGGCTGCTTTCCCCTCATCTGCATTTTCAAAAAATTGAAAGCCTTTTTTTCTTCCCTCTGTTTCAAACAGACAACTGTTTGAAAACTGCAACTGTGCTAAAGTGTGCTAGGATATAATTAGTATAAATGATGCTATTGTGAGGAAAAATAAGTTCCCACATGTCGGGAGCTACAGCTTTACTGTTCTGTCTTAAGTGGACCCTACTTTCAGCATGAAGCACAGAGAACTGGATTGCAGTGGAAGAAAATAAAGAAACTTCAGGGATTGTTCTGAAAACAATCCATTTTCTTTTTTTTTCCCACTTTGCTGAAAGCAGGCAGCACGTCCTTTCAATGTGCTAAGGGAATTCAGAATTATGCCCTATTACACTTGTTGCCAAAAAGTCATGTGGATTTTAGGCATCGTAAGACATTTTAAGGATGGTATGTGTATGAGTCATTAAGTTCCAATGAACAGATGTTCAGCATTAATGCTGAATTCTCATCCACAGATGAGAAAATACACTTGCTTTCTATTAATTGTATCTAGCAGTAAGCATTGGAGCACAGCTCTGTTTCACAAGTGCCTCCCTCTCCCCCAGCCTTTGCTCAAATATTGAATAGTTCTCCATGGCTGCTTCAGTAATGCTGTGACTCCTGCGGAATTTAGTAAACAGGAATATTGAAAACCCAACTTATTATTTTACTTGTTGCCAGTTGAGAGACTCATGATGAAATCATAACATTAAAATGTTTTCTGCAGCTACTGTAAAGGAAGCAATCAATTCTAAATTTAAGATCTGGCTTGCAGATTATATGCTCCTCCATGACTTCTTCAGACTAATAGTGACTCTTGCTGGGGTACGGTCAACTGGAAGGACAGGTTTCCCTAATAATCTTTTTGGAGTGTGTTGTCCGGAAAATGTTAGAATATCCTGAAAACCTGTTTATTTTAGATATTCAGCAATCACTAAGAACATGTGGCAGTCTGAAATCATAGTTCTATAGTAAACATGCTTGTTCTTGCTAAATATTCCACCCTTTGTGTCTAGGTCACTGAAATAACACAATTGACACGTACTGGTACCAATTCCTCTTCTATATGCAGGCAGCAGCATCTCTGAAGGCATATAAGTCAGTGCAAGTTCTTACACGCTTTGTTTTTTATCTCTTTATTCAATTTCAGAAATGGCTAGTGAAGAAGAGTCTCCAGTGCCTTCTTGCTCTCATCTAAACAGTGAAAGCTCTATCCCAGATCTTGGCAGTCTACCTGCTGAGTCTGTCCCATCAGAGACTATGGGCCATGAACAGCCAGAAAGCCCCGATCAGAGTACAGCTAACGAAGAAATGGTTTATTCTGAAGAGTTCAAGTCCTCTACCTCACCTGGCAAACTTGTGAGTGAGCTTTTTATGCTATATGTATTCTTACACTTGTAAAAGGCTATCAGAAAAGTAGTAAGTATAGCCATCCCAGTGGTCAAAGCAGAGATTAAACTATTCCCTGTGTTTGCAGTATCATTTGACATTACTGTGAATAAACATTGCAATCAGATATGTTTGTTGAAGTCTTCACAGAGTTTAGATATTTTTAAACTTGTGGGTAGTCTCGCAAAATGTTTTGCATATGTCACGTAGGTGTGCAGTATTAAGTGGTGGAACACTGACCCAGTTTACCAGTGTGAATTAGCTGTAGGCTAGCTTGTTACCATTGTATAAATTCTTTGAGGCCATGGAAACTATGCTCTGTTTTTCTGCTTTGCTTTAGTTGCAAGTAATGTATCCCGAAGTATAGTTATAGGATGAAGAAGCAGAGCTGTAACTTCATGCACAATCCTTTGGGTTTCAGATTATGTCTGCTTGCTAGCTAATTCTGCCTTATTGTTCTCTTCTAACTATTATTTCAGCTTCGTTCATAATTTTGTCAAGTTTCATCCTGATAACTTTGTTCTGTGCTTAATGACACAGAAAAAGCAGTGTCTGTGAGGTGAAAGAATTGCTCATCCAGATTTATTACAAATACTTCCTTGGAAAGTTTGCTGAGAAGACTGTGGGGTAAAATGTCTAATATGTGCCAGAGGTTATGTCCAAGGTGTGTAAAAGGTTATGGTATAATGTTGAAGCAGTAAGTAGCATTTTGGAAGAATATTTATACTTAAAACTTTTTGCTTGGCCTCAGAGCAATAGTGCTGTGTTGTTTTACTGATTGAGAATGTCAGCGTGCACCCTTTATGTGGAATGGTCCTTTTGATTTCACAGATGTATTTACTAGGAATTCTATTGCCATGGTGGCTACCAAATAAGATTACATAAACTGTATTGAACACCTGTGAGTCAGAACCCTGTCGCTTCACTTAGGTGATAATAGAGTAGTCTAAGCAGGCTTACTGAAATCTAGGTTGAAAGTAAGCAGTCAGCTACTGCTGCTCTTGGTATTTGTGTTTTATTGTCTAGCGAATTAAGATTAAATTCTTCTTAAATAGCAGTAGATAGGTACCATTGCTTGTGAGGTGTTCTCTTGTCATGCTGTTCTTTCCTTGTAACTAGCTCCTGATGACAATGATCTCCTACTTAGAATCTAAGCTTTGAAAGCAATTACTTATTTGTCCTTTTCTTCTCCTGTAGTCCCCTCCCAAAAGCAGCATATCTGTATCAAAGCAAGATTCCAGCAAAAGTAGCCATAGAACTGGAGGACAACTACGTTCACCTGTGAAGTCTCATCAGATATCTCACAACTGGTCTGATGAATCTTTATCTATGACACAGTCAGGTAGGTGTAATGCCTGCTTGGGTTTAAATTGCTTTTTCAAAGCTTTTCCTTTTAACAAGTAAACTTGAAATGAAGACACAGATGTGGGGAGGCAAACAGAAATTCATGGAAATTGCCAGTTTGGGGATTTGTGGAAGTATTTTCCCATGATGTATTTTGATCACTTCACCTTAAGAAGGTCTTAACACTAGAAGGTCTATATAGAATCTCTTCTTTTAGAAAGCAACACTGGTTCCTGCAAACAGGTATGAAGAAGATAAGAGTCAAATAGTTGAGGTAGTCCTAGAATTTAAACATACCAAGGTTAGCTGTGCTTTTAACAGGTGACAGATGCCCACCCCTCTTGTTGTAAGAAAGCAAAATATGGTTCAGCAGCATATGGTCATCCTTCTTCTAAACACGACCTGGCTGCAGAAGCAATTTAGCCCTGTTACCATGGCAGTATGAGTGAGCCTGTTGGACCTGCACAGAACAAATGGAAACTTCAGGGCATGCACTTTTATTTCTGAAGGAGTGTTTGAACTGTGTGCAGCTTGCAATTTGAGCTATAAAATACAAGATCTAGTATATGGACTTGTTATCACAGGTATTTTATCCAGTATCCAAGCTGGCTACCAGGAAATACTGAGGGAGAGAATATTAGAGGTGAACTGGTACAGAGCAGTCCTTTCCCCAGTGTGCTCTCACAGCCTGTTAGTCATGTGGATTGCAGGACTTCCTGAGCCATCGTTCAGTGGGTCACCATCATCAGCTCTGTTAAGAAGTCTGTTTTGAACCTTTCTGTAAAGCCCAGAAATCTCTGAAATGTCTTGTATTCCCAGTGAAGTTGTTAAAGCATCATAAATACTTTTTAGCAAATGAGATATCATTTTCCTGCCTGTTGTTTTTTTTGTTTGTTTGTTTTTTAGTAAGACCCTAAATGTCCCTAATAAGTCTTTGATTTGAAAAGAATTAGGTGGTTCTGTTGTATGTACTGGCTGTTGTTTGTGATCGGTGGAAAACTTACTCGCATGTAAGTTTTCGCTACTCACATGTAGCAAGCTTAATAATCTTTTATGTTGGGTTTTTTATTTGGTTATTATGTGTGTAAGTGCAATAGAAACTCAGTAATTTTTAGGCAGCTGTTCTCTACTGGATGGAGAAAGGAATACATGACACCTAGATACTTGCACTGAGAAATGTGTATTGGGGTGCTGTCTGGTAAGCAGTTTGCAACGCAGTGAAGCATTCACCAACTTTATCAAGTTATTTTCAAATTCTGACTGAGAAACCACATAAGGAAGCCATTATGAAAAGTCAAGCAGGCAACAGTGGTTATGAAAATAAACTTTTTAGAACTAAAGTATTTGATTTCAAATGCTGAAGAAAGGTATAAGAGGCGGGAAGTCCAACAAGGTGGTGCAGGTTTCACAATAAATCATTCCATTGTAAAGAGACAAATCTTCCAAGCTGCTGAGTAGTCGTGAAGTCATTGCTATGTCAGTCCAATGCATGCGTACACAAGATCGTCAAAGATGAAAGCATGTGCAGATCTTTCCCTTATGAGTTGATCAAGAAAAGCTATAATTACATAGTGGTCACTTACTATTTGGGAGGAGTTGTTAATTACAGTGGCATCATAAAGTATTCCTGATTAGCAAGTGAAGATTCCATTGTTTTTGTGCTGTGTTGTTGTGGTGGTACATTTGGTTTGTTTTAATTCTCTAAATGGTTAACAACAGTTGTTAATGGAAAAAGAATATAGTAGTTTGATGTTATTTACTGGCTGTTGTTGATGGTGAAATCCTTCATTATGGTGGTTTGTTGTCTTGAGGAATGAGATTGATTAGCAAAATGTCCATCTGTTCCTGCTAGCTGACCAAATAATACTGGTGACTTACTTTCTAGGATGTTCAGTAAAGCAATTGGCGTTTATTAGCATCCAAGCCTTTTGGTCTGAAAATATTATAGGTAATACTGAGCATTAGAAAAGCAAACCAGCCAAGATCCTTCTCTTAAGAGCTTCAGCTGCTGCTATAGAAGAGGAAGGGGGACATCAGCCGCAGGGAGGAGCTCCAGTAAGACTATGTCAGATAAATATTTTGAAGAGTTTTTCATATTTAGTTGTGGTAGGACCAATCTGGGACAAGGATTTTATTTTGCACTGTGTTGGTATACATTTAGAACAAGAATCAAGTGGATATGATATGGGTGGAAAAGAACAAGTAATGAGACGCTGAGGCAGTCTCTATAAAGTCTGAGAGACTAAGAGTTTGTTACAGCAGAAATAATGAAATTAGCAGAGTTACTGGGAGAATGGGGTTATCGTGCAGAGAACAGATCTAAGTATCTGGGGGCTGTCCCAAGGGAAAAGACGTAGAACATCATCAGATAGGCTGGATGACCAGGTTGCAAGGAGTTCTGGGTATGGCAAGTAATGGAGGAGATCTTATTAAGAGATCTTATTAAAAATTACTAAGGATAATGATTAAGAAGAAAATTGTTCAGGTGGAAGATAGCTACAGTCAGTAATGGCATCATAGGAAGGTCTGTAAAATTGAACTTGGAGGAAAGACATGCCAAGTAACTCTGCGTAAGCTATTAGTGAGTAGTTTATCATGTGTCCAAGTTCAACACTACCACCATTCATCCTGAATAAATTGTCATCCTGAGGCCTGACAACAGCGAAAATCTCCGCATTGTTCAAATTGACTTTCCTTTCAACTGTTGACCAGTCAGCTCTCCATTTCATAGATGTACTTAATCTAGGTGGTAGGAAGTCTAAATGGGCCAGAAACCTAAACTGCTTTTGGAGTCCACTGTTGCAAGTAAAATTCTCATCAATGAAGTGTACCTTATAGCTTGAAATTGTATATCATAATTGTAAACAAATATTTCAGATATATATTCATCTTTGAGTTGTTTAATGAGGTAACAGCATGAACACGAGCGGTTCACATGAACAAGTTTGGTAACCAAGTTACTGTGTGTATCAGAACCTTTCTCTTCAAAATTAAATATGGTGCAACACTTTTTCATATGCTGTATGGTAGTGTTGTGACTCTGAGATCCCACTTTAAGTGTCTTACTATGTTAAGATTAACATGTTGATGTTCTCTGGTATTTTGCTTGGACCATATTTTATATTTATTAAACAGCTGCTCATTTCTTTGCATAGAACTGTTTTGTGAGGTGCGAGCTTACAAAGAATAAACCTAAACTTTTTCAGAAACCACATCTGATCAAAGTGACATTGAAGGACGGATCAGGGCCCTGAAGGATGAACTACGGAAAAGGAAGTCTGTGGTTTACCAGCTGAAAAAGGAACAGAAAAAGAGACAAAAGGAGAGACTGAAGGCCCAGGAAGCCAGTCTGATCAAACAACTAGAGGTTAGGATCAGTAGGAAGAAGGGTGAAGTAGAGATTTTTAGCCTTGGCTAAATCATTGTAGTGTGATATTGTTGGCAGAATATTGTCTTTCACAGCTGTTGATATACATTATTGTGAAAGAAGTGTGGCTGTGTTCTGGTTATTTAACTGTTTTCAATAATGAACTAGAGCCTTGAAGCAAAAATAGTATTCCCTTTTAAAATGTGTATCTTTAATGGGTGACTAGCAGCATTTGGGCAACTTATATATGTTTATACACATGAGTTACCCTAGCTTGGATTAAAGAGTGATGCATGTGTACTTTGTTTTTGAAAGTAAAGTATTAAAATTTCTAGGATTCACAACTGTAGAGCTTTAGGAAGTTAAACAGATTGCTTTACAGAGAAAGCAAGCGTACCACTTATATATTTAATGGGTTTGGATTGCTGAATTGTAGTTATGGTTTGGTAGACTAACAGTCGTAACTGTTTTCATGTGCAGTCGTATGATGAGTTTATCAAGAAGACTGAAGCGGAGCTGAGCCAAGATCTGGAGGCATCACCAACAGCTAAACCTCAAATTAAAACTCCATCCTCAGCTGCTGCTGAGAAACCGAAGATCAAGGCACCACCACTTCACAGGTAACTGTGATTTCTTTTTGAGATTATTCTGGAACTGCAGTAAATGCTGTTTTAGCAGAAACCATGAGCTGCCAACTGCCCTTCCTCAAAGCTCTGGACAGTGGCAGTATCTTGTTGACCTATATGCTGGTCTCACCAGTCCAAAACAGCTAAGATGTACTGTCCTTGTAGTCCTATGCATCTCACTTTTGTCCTGCCCAGCCTTCCAGGTGCTATTTTCAAGTTGTTTCTGAACAGTAATTTTCAGTTGTGCAAGAACTGTGCCGAATACTTGTATGCATTACAGACCTGAAGGAATTTTTTCCCATTTTGGTCATTCATTATGTCTGCCACACTGTGTGAGGGAAATCATTCATCTCCGCAATTGAAATCTGGTTTAGATCTTAGGTTTTAAAATGTAGAGAATTAACTGATTTCTGTACTTCCTACTGTATTTTTAAGTGTTTTGTTTTCTCCAGCAGATGGTGCAATTTTAGTGCATGCAAATTAAAAAAAAAAAAAAACCAACAACTTTTCGTTTTTTGTTTGGCTGCAAAAAAGGCTAAAGTTTGATTAGTCTTTTTAAAAATTACTTTCCAGAACTCTGGAAACAAACTCTCCTCCTTGTCCCCATTCCTATTTTCTAAGGTCACAGTACGTTGACAAAGCAAACTGTTGATGTTATCATTGCTGTGGTATTATAATTATAGATGGCTGTATTTCCATTTTTATCTATTTAAAAAATCCCAAGCCAACACACTCTGGTGTAACCATGATTCATGCAATTTGATTTTTCAAATTTAGGCCTGAGACAGCTAAAAACTGGAAATCACTGGCTGAATCAGAGCGATCCAGAGCATCTTTGGAATCTATTTCAGAACATGGAGGTAAGTAACTGGAAGATACTACAGATAGAAGACTGACTGTTTTAGAATTCTTTAATCTTTTCCTTCTTGAATCAAGAAGAGGTTTTAAGAGAGGATGCAAACTTCATAAAGCCATAATGATCCGGTTATATTTTTACAATTGTTATTTAGTAGGCTTCTGCTTTTGCTCTTTCCTGTAAAGTCAGAATTAGTTTTACTCTTGGTGATATTTGTGTGAAACCATAATGAAGTGACAGCCTTTATCCTTTCTTTTGTTTCTTGTTCCCTTATCACTTGAAGGTTAAGAAACCAAAAATAACGAAGAATTTAGGAATAGGAGGGATAGACACTTTTCAGTATTTTGCTGTTGATCATTATCTAATCATTATCTACCATTCTAATCTTGCTTGTATTTGCGGTTTGCAAACAAATAACTGAGCTCTTACCTCGGGCTCAGTATTTCATGGCATTATGAAATACTGGTAGAAGGAACAGAATCTGAAAGAAAGCTTTAAAACACTGGAAATGGAAGAATATTGCTCATGTTCACAGAATACCTAGAAATACATGTTTCCAAGGAACCAGTTTGTATCTTCTTTTAGAATGGAAACCTTGATGTTAATTTTATTGGCTGCTTTCAATAATAAACTGCTGCAGTTTTCAATAAAACAATGCAGGCTATACAATCTGCTGTAATTAACTTTTTATTTTCCTTCTAGATTCTTTATCATCAAGAACTGAGAGATCTGTGTCTGTGCACACCAAGAAGGTGATAGATGTTCATGCAGAAGAACCTTCTGGAACATCTTCTGTTTTAATGTCACCAAGGATTTCCAGAGAAGGATCTGGTGATTCCTTAGATAATGTACCCTCATCATCTCTTCTGAAAGACATTAGCAGGATATTCCATGGGTCAATGAACGATGTAGTAAAAGCATCCAATGATGAGGCTGTCTTCAGTCATAAATCTGAAATACAGGAAGACTTGGAATACATAAAGTCTGAGGAATATGAGACTGAAGGTTCTCATGTTAAGCCTTTGGAGAGTTCCGATGTCTTGTTGACATTAGATAAAGAACAGGAGAACTCACTGGACATCCTTCCAAAGAAAGTCCTCCATTCTGAAAACGAACACCCTCAGAAGGAACTCTTTGGTTTGGCTGTGGCAAGTCTTCATAGTTCAAAAGAAATCTTAGAACAGAAACCAGCAGATAAAGATGTTATAACTGCCCTGAGTGTAGAAGAGTATTCTCACAAATCAGCAGAGGAAAAAGGTTATCTGCTTTCAGAACAACTCTTAAGTCAAAAGGAGCCATCATACCTTGAAGACTTTGAAGGATCTTCCTCCAGAAAACAAACGTCAGTTGAAGAAACACTTCCTGAGCAACATTACAAAGATGACTTTGAAGCATCTCTTCTCTCTCTTAACGGGGATGCTCAGTCACTGACAGAGCACTCACAGCCCACACAAACCAGCAGAAGTAGATCCACCAGCCTTGGCAGTGATGGTGAAATCAGTGAATACCTCAGTGACAGATCTTTCTCTCTGTCTGGCAGCATGCATTCAGAGAGGTTATTAGAACTTAAGTCCCCAACAGAACTTATAAAAAACACTGAACGCAGAGATGCGGAGCAAGAACAGGCCCCTACTGAATCACCACTGTGGGCCCCTCTTTCAATCACTGAGGAAACAGATAGTTTGCCAAATTTCAACATTGGCGATAGAGTACTTGTGAGTAAAATCCAACCAGGAACATTGCGATTCAAAGGTCTGACGAAGTTTGCCAAAGGGTTCTGGGCTGGTGTGGAGTTGGATAAACCTGAAGGGAACAACAATGGGACTTATGATGGTATTAAATATTTTGATTGCAAGGAAAAGCATGGTATTTTTGCTCCTCCTCAAAAAATCTCTCACATTACGGAAAGTATTGATAGCCATTTAGACACAAATAAGGATGAAGACTCATTCTTTGATGATAGACTTGAGAAGCAACACAAAGCTGAGCAGAAAGACAGAGGAAATTCTGAACTTGGCAAAGAGGCTGAAAGCCAGAGTAGAGACGCAACAGAGAACTATTCCCAAGATAAAACTCCTGCAGACACGGCTGTTTCAGAAGCCTCAGCTGGTGAAAGGGTTGCTGAGGAATCATCTTCTAAAGTAAGCAGCATAAAGGAGATTTCTGTAGCTACTCAGTCACTTGCCCAAGAACAGTCTGTGGTGGATTATCTGAAGCATGCTGTAAAAGAGGAGACCAGCTTTGCTCCTCTCATTTCTGGTGTTGTAGATGAGATTTCCACTGTTCAGTTGGATGACATCTCAGATTTCCTTTCTGAAAAACTTGAGAGGCAGAAGACACTGGGGGAAGAATGTGCTGAGAATTTAGATGATCTCTCTCCTGGAGTTGTGGAGAAGCCTGCCACTCCACTTCTGGATTTACTGGCAAAAGAAAAGAACCAGTTAGAAGCCCAGCTTAGACTACCAGTTAGAGAGGAAGAAAAGTCAAAAGACCAACTGGAAAAGGTCAGTTTGCTGACCGACAGTCTACTAAGGGATTTTGTGAAAGACACGGTCAGTCAGTTACAGCAAATAAAGAAGGTCAGGAATGAGAAAATCCAGCTCAGCAACCAGGAGCTCTGTGATGTGAAGGAGGAGTCCAGTACCCTACCCCAGCAGGTAGAAAACCAGATTCCAAATGGACTGAATAACTTTTTTCTAAGTTCAGATTTGGAAGATGAAAGAGAAGAACTTTCCTCTCCAGACATGTGTCCCAGACCAGTGAGTAACACACACCTTGCACTGATTTTAAGAGTTGATTGTTCCTTTGGTGATTGAATCTGAGGAATGCTGCGTGGGCACCAGTTTTTCTCCTGTTATATTTGGTGATGTGGAGATTGCCTGTATGTATGTCTTTTACATGTGCGTTCTTGTGTATCCCAGTTCACAGCTCATTTTGGTCACCTTACAGGCTGAAAGATGCACTTTGGCACATGAAAGTGAAAAAAAACTTCATTTAGGTTGCATTTTGCCTACATAGTCAATTTGTATTTAATCCTTACTCTCAGTTTTTATTCTAAAAATGGCAAAATACAATAAATTGTGAACTTACCTTTGTCTATTCTTGATATGAAATGATTATCCTCAAACATAATTAGTTGCTGTGGAGATCAATAAGGTGGCAGACTGCTGTATTCACTGAACTAATATATCAGGAGTAGTGTAAGTTTAACAACCATTAATGATACGGGTACAGGACTGGGCTTTCTACTGAAGATCCCAGTAAACCTGTCTCCTTTGCCATTGATCTCAGTATATTAACATCATAGAAAGCTTCAGCCCATTTCATCAGTGTGAGCACTGCTCAGTCACTAAAACAGCCATCATCTGCTAAAAGCTTTTAGGCTGTTGATTTAGATCTGAGACTGCTGGTAAGTGAGGTGAAAAGTTGTATGTCACATTAGCAGTCTTTAAACCACTCAGCCTTTCATAAACAGTTGAACGTTAGGACAGACAGTGGGCAGGACACAGTCTCTCAAGATCTGTGGGAATCCTCTGAAAGCATTCATCAGTAATGGTAGAAACCCCAGGTATTTAAATCAAGCCATTCCCAATTTTACTGTGGGCTCCTTATTATTTTTCTGAGTATTTGTGCATATATTGCCAGTTAGAATACCAGAGCATTTAAAAATACAAGTTGAGTTAGACAACAGTGTGACATTGGTTTTAAGTTTACTCTGTGGCTCTTAATTCACAGGAGAGTCCAGTGTTTGGTGCCAGTGGTCAGGAAGAGCTTGCCAAGAGACTGGCAGAGCTGGAGATTAATCGGGAGTTCATGAGTACGCTGGGAGATGATCAAGACTGGTTTGATGAGGACTATGGCCTGAGTTCCCATAAGGTCCAGCACAAGCAAGCTGAGGAACCAGCAGTGCTGCCCAAGGTAGAACCGCAGAAAGTGCCAACAAAGGTGTGTGAGGAGCCTTTGGCGGTCCCTCATACTGCGGTGGAGGTGGAAGGTATGGTACATGCAGCAGCTGAGGAACTCTGGAAACTGAAAGAGCTGGGTCATGATCTGCAAAGTTTCAGCCTTCATACAGATCTCAGCAGTGCCCTCAAAGAGCAGGACACAGACACGATAAACAAGCAGGTTTATAAGAAGGTATAGTCTTTGGGTATTTTGTTCTTGCCCTTCGAATGTTTACCATGAACAGCAGCAGCCTTAACATTTGCTTCTTTCTTTAAGGTGGTATTTGATTTAACAAGAGAGATCTTTGGGGAAATCTTTGCTGAGGATCCTAATCTAAATCAGCCTATTTGGATGAAACCATGTAGGATCGCATCTGCCTACTTTCGCCGAGTGAAAGATCCAAATGATCTAGATGAAATCAAGGTAGGAAGAAATCTTTGTCCTGCATGGAAAGTGAGATGAAAAATACTGTACTGGAACTTGCCTGAAACTTAAAAGATCATAACAGGTATATCCAGCAAGAGATGAGTTGAAAAGACAACTGAAATTACAGACCTGAAAAGGGAGTTGGTCAAAATGGTCCTTTTTTTAATTCAACAGTTTTGCCTGATACTGATTGCATTTAAACCTTAGTCCTCCGTGCAGCGTTGCCAGGATGACCTTGATCTTATAAAATTGGTGTGCTGACAGACGGCAGCTTTAGCAGATTTCAGTGGAACTCTGTATGGGTATATTGTTGTGGATCCAACAGTAGGGTTGGGCCAAATGGGATGAGCTGGATTTTTGTACTTGGACACACCTGTGCCAACTTCATTGACGACAGTGGGAGTTGCCCAGAGGGACCCAAAATTTGACTAGTGAGGGCATTGTTGTATTTGGCAAGCCAGAGAAGGTCTGTTGTTAATGGTGGTAGTGTTCAAGGACAAAACCTCAAGAAGCTGGAGCCTGACTGGACCTAGGTTAAACTTGCAGGGCTGGACATTTAGTGAAAAAAACCTGTCTCCCTGAAAGTGCTCAACAAAGAACCTTTTGTACAGCTCATCAGGGCACAAATGAAGACTTTCACCTGTATTGTTTCTTCTGAAATTGAGAGGTTTTTGACTGTATTTCTGTATTTTGATTCACCTGCTAAAGATCCAGCATGTTGACTGTCTAGAAAAGATAGAAATACCATCTAGGTGATGCTATTAGTTGAAAAGGCTTTCAAAAGTGCGTGGCAGGGGAGAGCAGGGGCACAGGACAAGGACACCAAACTCCCACCCTGCTTTTTTGTTTAATATTCTCCCGTAAAATGAATTGTTGTAATCTCCTGTTTGCTGTACTGTTTAATTGAAAGCTTATGTTTTTAAGATTGTTAGAGCAATGGGTGTCATTTTTCCTCACACACACTTCTGGATTTAATAATTGTTCTGCCTGTGTAATGCTGCCTCAGATTTTCACTGTAACTTTCTTTTATGCACCGCATGTCTCTCAGCTAAACAGAAAGCTGTTATGCATTCTATTGATGTGACTTTTGAGGATGGAGGTACTTTGCATGTGTTTCATTTCTTAGCTCAAAATGCGATAAATCTCACCTTTCCTTTTTACCTCTGCCTTCTGTAGAGCTTCATTGCAACTGAAGTTCTGAAGTTGTTCAGCCTGAGGAAGGAGACAAATCACAAAACAGACTGGCAGAAGATGATGAAATTTGGGCGGAAGAAAAGAGACCGAGTGGATCATATACTGGTCAGTGGATGAAAATAAGTAATCATCAGATACTGTCTACCAATCTGAAGTGTGACATATAATTGTATTTTGCAGTGTCCAGTCATGCTTTTAAAGAATAGTGTGTGCGAGGTCTCGATAAAAATGTCTAATTTTAGAGAGCATCCTGTTGACAAAATGAGAAGTCCAGCGCCAGTGAAGTGAGGTGACTCAAGTGAATTCTCTGTTCATGGCTACTGATTTGACTGGAGTATAAGTTTGTCCACTGCCAGAAGGTTAAAGCATGAATTTACAGGCAGAAGCACTGCAATATTTGACTAAAAGGAGAGTAAACTTTTTCTTTGGGAAGGGAATATGTATTTCTTTTTACTTTAATTTTTTTAAGTAATATAGTTTAACTTGGAGACAGCGATACTTAATAGACCAGATTGCTAACCAGATGCAACTGAAAGGCTGCAAAAGTCATTGAGTTAGAACTCAACAGTGTGGGACATGAGGATCCCTAGTATAAGGTAACCAGTCTGCCAGACGGTACCCACACCTAAGCCTTTCCTCAAAGCTAAGCAACCAGCAGGACTTCTGCTCCTCTAGTACTGAAGGTGAATGCGGCTGCCAATGGGGCAGAGGGAGTTCAGCATTAAAACTGTGTAAGATAGAGCATGTCTGGCTGTGTACTAGTTTTTGAAAGTTACCTGCTGGCTTGTATTGCAGGATGATTAACATCTTTATTGGCTATAATGATAGTGAAGGTTCTGCTTGGAATTATGAGTCGTCATTAACACCGTGCTTCACTTAATTATACCTGAAATTGATTCAACACACGCATACATATAAGTAACTTCGAGTCATGGGTCATGTGGTCTTTTAATTGCCCATCAGTGGAAGGCTTCCAACATAGGCTTTTTCCCAGGGGTTTAATTTTAATTGTATGTAAATAGAATATCTATGTATAGGACCTCCATATCCTAGTACACTTGATTCTGGGGTACACTCAATTCTGGGATATGGAGGCTGTTAAAGCATGCACAGAACAGATTTACGTTTGATTCCCTGAGAGAACTAATAGTACAACTTCTATGCTTGTGTACAGATTTCCTAATTTCTTTGAACCATACCTGGAAAGAAAGATTCCTGACTGGAAAAATTGTTCTAGTTGAAGGCATTCAAAGTGCTCTAAGTGGAACGAGTTTGAAGTTCAGACAATCTGGTCTGTGATTTACATGCAGCCCCAGACATCAAAGATTAATGGAGCTCTGACAAGCTTGGCTTAATAAATAATGTGTTTAATTTTATTTTGTTCTCCCAAGAATATGGTAATAAAATTTTAGCTGAAGACTGGGAATAACTCTGTAAAGATTGCAGCATGCCATGCTTTCTGAATAAAGTAGTCTCAGTGACATTTGCTAACAAATTTATACTGAGACACTATCAGGGAAGCTTCTAACTGAAAATCTAAGGGGATAGTATTCAATTTCTCTTACCTTGTTTTAATAAAATCTGTACAAAGCATGAAGTATGTCGATAGCTTTCTCTGCCTCCTAGTTAGCCTCCAGCTTGTGCTTAAGGTAATGATAATGTAAATCATGTAAATCCAAGGTCATAAGTGGATATACAGATCTGTGCAAGATCTGCTGCCTATGCACTAGTAACTCACAGTGTAACCCTGAGAGGTCAGTTTTGGACTTTTCCAAATTTTGTTTAAAGTATACTTAAGCAGTGCAACATAGCAGTTTCCTGAACAAGGAATCAAGACTTACTTGGTCAGCTTAGGTGCTCTAGAAGCTTCTTTAGAAATCTCAATTGAAAGTGCTTTGTTGAAGTTTTCATGAAGATTTAGCCAATATGCATTTCTTGCAATGTGCAGGGGGTGTCACGTGAGTACACATATGAGCTGTTTGATTCTCAAGGCAAAGGGGGGGGGGGATATTTTCTGGAGGGGAAGGCCCCCTGTCAGATTAACCCTGTGTGCCCTGCAGGACTTTGGGCTGCTGCTGGCGCAGATGGACACCAAACAGCACATTTACATCCTCACCACTGACCTGTCCCCCACCAAAGGGCAGAACCTGCACTAGTGGGGATTTTTTTTTTTTCCCCCCTGAGGGGCATTTTGGTAGGCAGACAGACCCCGTTAGAGCTTCCCCCTCCCTGTTCAGGGGGATCCCTGGAGGTGTTCAAGGCCAGGCTGGATGGGGCTTTAAGCAGCCTGGTGTAGTGGGAGGTGTCCCTGCCCATGGCAGGGGGGTTGGAATTCAATGATCTTTAAGGTCCCTTTCCAACCCAAATGATTCTGTAATTCTATAAAGACAAAGGCTGTTAAAAGAAAACATGATCTCAAAGCAGAGGTAAACATGAGCTTAAGCTCCTGTTATTTGTGTTTCAGTAACAAGTCCTTCTAAGTTTCCTCATTTCCCGTTCAAGTAAAATTAGCCTTCAAATGAAAACATCATTTGATAGTTTTCTATTGAGACAGCTACATAATTTAAGGCTCTTTTGGAGGACCAAACACATCTGACTGTCCAGTATGCTCTGACCTGGGATCTAGGCATGACTAAGGGGGAGAAGGGTTTTGATAGAGAGGAAGCGGATGCTGTTGTATGCCTTCTTCTCCAGCACATTATCAACAATTGTCAAATAGTGGCATCAGGTGGCTCTAAAACCAGGAGTCATGGCTGTTTGCTGAATTTCCTTTTGTTTCTTCTGAAGGCATAGAAGCAAGTGCCAAGCTATTCTTCCCAGCTTAATCTTTTCCTGATTAGCCCTGGATGTGTCCTTCTGGATTTATCATACTAAACCCAGTTCCTAGGTGTTCTTGTCTCCACCAAAGGTTTATGCTTGTGGGGAAGAGGCACAGCAGTAGAAGCAGCCTGTGCTGCACCAGTGCTCTCTGTGATGCTGGGTCCTGTGGGTGACTGCAATCAGCCATCGCACCTGCTGGGAATTAAGGAGAGAAGAGGATGCTCACCTTCTTGCTCTGCCTTTATCTTTGCTACTTCATCCAGTCACTGCACCTTCAGTTGCATTTTCACTTTTGGCTGCACTTTCCCAGCATTGACACCAATATAGTTAGCCATGGTTTTCTGCCAGTGGCAAATAAACATCTTCCTCTTCTACTTTTTTTTTCAGCACTGTTAGCTTTGATCAGGCATCTCTGTCCTCAGAAAGCATTAGTATTGGGATTTCTTAAGAGACATCTCTGATCTGCTGGATAGTTGCTCCAGTTATTAACATTCAGAGTAAATCTTGGCTTTTAGTAAACAAATACAGGAGAGTCATGTTTATGAAAAGCTGCTTTATTTAAAATCAAGTCAAAGGAGTGTTTAGGTGCTTGCTTTCTTCTCATGTCCCTTTGTGTTGCCACCTTTATCACGTATATGCTATCTGTGCTGTATGGGAGAATCTCAAATGTACACCTACACTGAGGTGCCACATTTTGGTACATCAGGGCTGCCTGCACCTTTCAAAACCTCTTTTTAGTTTAAAAAGCAAGAGCCCTCGTATGTCCTTATTTAAGTTCAGGTGCTAACAATAGACTGTTTGCACTACTTTTTTTTTTTT
>JAOQGH010000004.1:2009343-2037338 GCA_025769975.1 Gallinago jamesoni
GTGCTAAAAATAGACTGTTTGCAATAATTTTTTTTTTTTTTTTTTTTCCACTTGGGTCTTCAGCCAAAACTCCTTGTGCTGATCTGTTTGTACAATCTCTGCCATTGCTTTCCCTGCCACCCCCCCTTCCCTTTTATCCGGAGCTTGAGAAAGCAAAGCTCACATAATGCTGCCAGCCCTACGTGTTTATCTTTCACACCTGAGAAGCCTTCCAACAGAGTGCTGAAAAGTACTTGATCTACTGACCTGTTGACTTAGCGGCTAGAGTGTTTCTTTCCATGCAGTTTTGAACTCTGCAACAAAGCAAAGCTGTTTCTGTCAAGCCGTATTAATTGGAAAGCCTGCTTCTGTGGTGCCGGAGACTTAAACCCTAAAGGAGTGCAGCAATAAGAAGAGAATGGAAGCCTGCTCGTGCACACAGTCGTGCGTCTCAAGGTTTCCATGTGCTCTGAGAGTGAAGGGCTGTGAGAATGCACCTGCCTGCCTTCCTCTGACCAGCATTCTTCCAAGGCAGTAGTTTATTTCTGGATTTCTGTTCGAGTCTCCAAGTGATATACTTGCTCTTTAAATGTAGTTAATTTTGCAGATATTCATGGTGTTGAATGGTAACATTCAGAAATCTAAACTTAATAACTTACTTTTTAAAGTTTCCTTCAGGTTATATTATTTTTAGTGTTGCTTTTTGGATACTGTGGCATTTATTACATGGCCAGCAAGGATCATGCTTCCTCATTATCTTCTGATTATTTTTGTGTGTGTGTGCATGCCGCCTTCTTTCAAGTGTTTAAAATAAACACAAACCAAAGCTCACACAAACCATACTGCACAGCCTTCAGCCTTGTGTCACTATTTATCTTTTCCTGTAGGATGGAATTCAGTTTCATTAGAACAGGGGTTCCTTTTCCTGGCTTTGCACAAATGCAGTTTCTCTCAGTGTTTAATTCCTGGGATCAAATATGTAAAGTTTTTCTTTTGTCATGAGGATGTGCAAGAACTTAAATGCTGTGCGTGTACTGAAGACATTGCAAAGCCTGCTTCCATGGAAGCCATGATAGTCACCAAACGTAAGCCAAATATAAGCAAACTGTCTCCATTGATTGGAAGCAGTTTGAAATACTACAACAAATGGATAAAACATTTCTGAGGTGAAGCAGTCTCAAGTTCCTTGGTTCAGATGTCTGCAGCTAGGGCTGCGAAGCAGCATGGCAGTTTCCACACATGTTCTGAATACTCTATAAACAAGACTTGCCTGCAGCTGCAAATTGCACATTCTCTGAGTTTTCCAAAAGTACGCTTGAGGAAGTCTTCCTAATGTCCTAATGCCAAAGGAAATTGTGCACTGTGCCTCTGAGAAAAGGGGAGTGATAGAGGCAAGAGAAAATTAATGACTGATAGGTTTTTCTTTCTTTATCTTTCTGCTGCTGTTTAACATCCAGCCTTTCTCTGCCCGCATCAAGTTATGTTGTGCTCTCTCCTTTGCTTGTGTTTCTTTATCCTGTGAATCCCTCTTTTTTAATTTTTTTTCCTTCTCTTCTCTTCTCTTCCCCCCCCCCTTCTCCTGGAGCACAATAAAGGAACTGTCCCATCCCATAGTTGCCAAGTGAGACAGAATAAACAACAGCTTGGTGTGGATCTAGGTATTAGGGTTTGTTTAAGATCAGAGCTTTTAACCTGCTTGGTTATTTTGCTCACTTGCTTTCTCCCACCCACAGTGTTACGTTCACTAAGTCTCAACTTTGCTTCCCAGCAGTGAGGTCACTGCTGGCCTGGGAGGGTTGGGCAGAAAATCACATTGGTTGGTATTTTGCAGCTGCTCCAAGTTACCGATCTTGGATGTCATCAAAGTCCCTGAGCATCCCCCAGCATTCATTTCCACCCACCTCCTTCATCTCTAGGATCTTTCTTCCAGCCAGGATCTTCACCTTCTCCCTTTGGAGCCCCTGTTTTCTCTCACAGACTACTTCTGCTTTTTGGGAACCCTTTTTTTTCCGCACCACCTCTTTCTTTTTGTGACACCTATCTCTTGCCTTTCCTCATCTAAATAGTCTGTGCTACAGACACACAACACATGATCAGCTTCTAAATTGGTGGTTCTATCTTACGCCTCTTTATTGATGGGAGGACTTGGGTCACGCTGCTATTGTTTTGTCCAGGGTTTATCAAAATTTATAACCAGCGTATACCAGTTGCAGGCAGCAAGCTTCTGCTTGAGAGAGAGTTTAGAAGCCTGTTTCAGACACTCACTCCTACACAAACTTACAGTTATCATCGGCAGCTTGTTAGCATTCTATTTAAATTGTTTTTCACCTACAACTCTTGTTCGAAGTTTGCTTGCCTCTTCCTTATTAGTAGGAAGAATAATTAAACCATTAACACCTCATCCTTGTCAATGGAGCAGCAGGTAGCATGACTCCTTCAAAGCTGTTTGTGGGATGAGATCCCTGCCTCTCTCCTCAAGCTCTCTCAAGAGAGGGAGAAAGGAGCTGTCAGACTGAAAACCTGTGTCTAACCGAAGCGTTATGAATGGCTACAAACCCTGAAGCAGTGTCCGTTCCCTGGGGTTCCCATAGCAGCCTGTTCTTGGTCTTCACACAGTGTTTGGGGTTATTGAATCATCATTATGCTACAGCAGCTGTCATCTTCAAAACAGACAAGTTTCTGGGTGGTTTGTCTTCAGGAAAAAAAAAAAAATATAATTGATACTGGATTAGTGGATTTTGAGTATGTTTTAACCTTGTTTTGGCAGTGTCTAGGTGTCTGTCCCACTTGTAAATGTACAGTGTAAATATAGTTTGGGTTCAGAGCATAGGATGAGCTTTCGCTGAAGCTGAACAGAGAAAGAGCTTTCAGCAGGTTTACTTTCTCATTTTAAATATGTGTGATGATTGCACCCACTCTTTCTTTTCTCAAATGTTTGAACTTTTGGGTTGGGTATATCTGTAATACTGAAATGGTCACCCAGACAAAGTTTTAATAAGTTTAATTGGAGATGTCCAGTCTGGAGAGACTCTCAGTAAGACTTGATTTGCTGAATGAAATTTTATAATTCTGTCTGTTACTAAAACACTTATTTGACAATAACCAGTAAACCAGGATTTCACTTGTCAACAATTCAGGAATAGAAGGAAACAAATACTCTTGGAGTTGCTCTTTTAGCTGTAATGGCACAAAATTCCATTTGTAATAATGCTCTCAAATCCAATGAAGCATGGAGTATTCTGTGCAAATGCCTTGTAATACTGTCATACAACACGTGCAGCATTTTGTCTCCCTGTTTAGAAGAATTGGAAAAATTAGTTACTTCCTTTAGGTTTTCTAATTCTTACTCAAATAAAATGAACTGCAGTGAAGTCTTTTCTTTTTCTTCTTCCCCCTTTCCAGGCCTTTGCATGATTTCTTACCAGTTTAAGCTTCGTGGAATCAGCTTCTTGCAAATACGCAATTAGCGACTTTTTTAATGGAACTTCTGCTGTTGGCTAAGAATATCCCATTAGTGGAGTTCATTGAAGTGAAAAACTTGTGCAGGAATATGAAATCCTTTGAAATGGATACTAAAGTGAAGGGCAGAAAACGTTCATACAGTAAAACAACCTGTTTCAGATAGATCTGTGTTCATTTTGCTATTGCAAGCATTTCCTGTAATCTCTTCCAAAGACAAATAATGTTGTTGGCAGATGCCCACTGTTTTGGACTCGTTCTGGAACTTTGCAGGGGGTATTATCCTAGAGCAACAGAATTGTAACGTTTGTTTTGTTTTTTTTTTTCCTTTCTAACCTTCAAGGTACAGGAACTTCACGAGGAAGAAGCGCAGTGGGTGAACTATGACGAGGATGAACTGTGTGTAAAGATGCAGTTGGCAGACGGGATCTTCGAGGCCTTAATCAGAGACACTGTTGATGTACTGAACCAGATAAATGAGAAACAGCGGAGATTGCTGCTTGTCTGACCGTGCTGAAAATAAACTTACAGCTGAGTAACCACTGAGTCACCGGCCTTTCCGACTCCTGACGAGCTCTCCATCCTGCAAGCGCTGCTGCTGGACTTCTATGTGTGGAGTTTAAAGGCAGTTTGGACGTGATTATAGGAACCTGAATTTGCATCCGCTGCCACTAGAGACCTCGCACCAGATTTATTATTTGGAACAAGCTGATCCCTCTCTTGAGGCTGTATTGTGGAGTACTCAAGACCGTTCATGAGCCAATGCAGTTATGCCACATAACTGTCAGCAGCTGTCTGGGGCCCCAGCCTGGGGCTTTGACAAGTTCAGCTTGTGGTCTGAAAGGGTTGGGTTAAGTTGGGTTACTGGATGCTTTGCTGGAATGGCTGTCAGCCATCAGTACTCAACTTGTCTTTAGAAATGTGAGTAATTTGGAGAAGAAACGGTTTGGTCAGGTTTTAGTTATAAACGGACACTTACCATACTGAAGAGTGTTATAATCTTAACACCTCTTCTCCTGCAGCCCTAACAATGCGCATCAGTTTTTTTCTGCTCCAGAGCCCATTGAATTCCCTTCTCTGTGAAGTTGGTTTTCTTCTGTGATGTGGTACCAGGTATGGTGCCGGCCAGTCCAGGGGAATTAGATAATGTTGCTTTCTGCATTCAAGTAAAGAAATCTTGCTGCTTTTCCTATGTAACTTGCTCCGGTCCCAAGGTGAAGCAAGATAAAGGCCACCTAACATCAAGTATGAAAGATGAGCCCGTGGACAACTTTCCTCCTACCGTATAGCACTTCTCTTCCTGGAGCACCAGCTGCTCCCAGATAATGGATACTCAGGACTTTCTCAGGCACGAGAGATGCAGGAGTGGAAAATACTTCCTCCCAAAAATTTGGCCTTCAGTCCCTCAGCTTCCTCTGTTACTGTCACCTGATAAATTGGAGCAGCTGTTACTTGAACAATTTAGAGAACAGAGTGTATTCACCAAAGAAAGCAGTGTCCAGTGCTTGACTGTCTGCATGTTTTGTGCTTGTGGGTTTTTTATTTATTTTCAGGTAATTTATTAAGTGGGTTATAGAAGAGTGTCCTGTGCAGTTGGCTGCACTGTCTTAGGTTTTGAGACAGCTGAACTTGAGAAAGCATCTGTTCTGGAAATTTCCAGAGCCCCATATTCTTCGCACAAAACCTCCAGCTTCTTGAGACAGACTTCCTTCTGCTGAGTGCTCCTTCCTAACCCGTCCCTCCCGTTCTTGTGTTTTTATTGGAGGAACACAGACAGTCTGGGGTCAAACGTTGATGCCTTAATAGTGGATGTCCCTGTTTGCTAACCTGGGACAAGACCCAGAGGAGAGTCAGGTTCTCCAGACACACTGAAGCGCAGAAAGACACTTTGAAGCCCCCAGAGATGCCGCAACCCATGATAGATGCGGTGGGGAAATCTCTACCATCTCTTGGTTGTTGGGCATCTTGGGCTATGCATACCTCTGCTACTGCTCCCTTTTGTTTTCTCTTTTCCACCATTTTTTTTTTAAGCTATCATTGGAGTATTTGCATTTTGCACAATGACACACAGCTGGTAACTTCTTCAGGGACAGCACTGGGAAATGTTGGATTTTTCAGAGGTCCATGCAAATTCCCAGATACAGTATTGCCAGCAAATGACTTATGAGTTAATGGTGAGCCATATTCTTGGGAGTTTAATGAGTGGAAGAATAAGGAGGAGGTCATGTTGTATAGGAACACCTCCAATGGGCATATGCTATGTCTGTTCTACAGTAGTGGCCCTGGAAGTCAAATAGTTTTGGTGGAGTTCAGCATTTTTTACCCAAGTGATTCACTTGTCCACATAAAATGTCATGGTGCTGAACCAGGAAACTCAAATGCTTAAGTTAGAAGCAAACTGAAGCTGCTGCATTTAACCAGCATGGTGTCACTGACTGATTGGGTCACCGCCTCAGATTCCCTTTCCTGGGTGTATCTTCTTCAATAGCAAGGATCGTTATTTTTATAGGTAGCAATTAGGGAAAGAAGGCAGAAACCTGCAGCGTAGGTTTGTGGCTGGAGTATCACAGAAACAAAGTTAGTTTCTGTTCTGTAGATCCCGTGGCCGATATTGAGAAGGTTGCCCTGCATCACCAAGGCTTTATGGCTGGTCTGCGGGGCTGGCATAGCTTTTCTGGTTTGTCCACCAGCAGGGAGAAGGTTGTACAGTTGGCCTGCTGGGGTGCTGGGGACCATTGGAGATCATATGCCTGTTGTCTTGCTGGCTTGGATAGCAGTAGTTGAATACCCTCTACAGAAGTTGTAACTATTTTTACAGCTGTTTGGGTAGAAGGAGGCTGTGTTGAAGTAATGGCTTTATTCCTTAGTGGACATCATGTTTATTTTCGGTAGCAATCCTTGATTTGGAGCAACCCTAAAAAGACTTGAACGTACGTGAATTATCTTCTCAATACCTCAAGTGTGTTGAGTTGCTTTGAGCTGAGTGTATACTCAAAACCTCGAGTGTGTTGAGTACTTGTGGACTGATGATTGCTGCGATGAAGCAATGGTCTGTCTGTGTCGTGGCTGGTAGTGAGGAGGTGTGGGGCAGCCTAGAGTCTCACAGAGGCTGAATTCTCCATTTCTCTCCTTTCCCCAACCTTCTCATTTTAATAACAAGAAGATATTTCTGGGTCCTGGTTAAAAGGTTCAAGGCTGAGACATTTTTTCTGAGACCCTAAAGATGTTTGGGACAGTGGCTGTCGCCACTGGGGAGATGCGGTTCCCTCTCCGGAAGGATCTCGGTGCCAAGTGGGAAAGCCCAGGCTTGTGAGGAGAAGGAGCACGAGTACCTCTCTCACAGCAGGATGCTCCCTGAGCCGAGCTGTGGAATATCAGTGCTTCTGCCTTTCCGAAAAGGCTTGTTGCTCACAAGGTGGAACGAGAGATTGAGAAATCCCATCTTGTTCACTTTCCTTTCTTGAAAAAGTGGCCTTAGCTTTTTGCAATACTTGAATAAGTGTGTACCTGCAGAAGATCTTCAGTAGCACAGAGATAGAGACCTTTTAAGTGACTATTCTGCGAGGAACTGCGTGCAGTTCTGACTTTCATATCCCTTTGCTACCTTAAGAATATTAGGAAAATAAAAGTACTTTTCAGCAGAGAAACAGTTGAATCTTATAAGGTATTTAGTGCATCTGAAGTGTTTACAAATCAACTAAAATGGAGAAAAGCAAACTATTGAACTTATTTGTAATTTAAATGTTAAATGCAAAAATATATACAGATGAAAGAGGAATACTGTAATTAACCTGCATTTACTAGTTTTTTCCTTGACTTTGCAGAGCCTTTTGATACACATTTGCAAAGCCGCCTTTTGGGAGACTCTGTCTCCCTGTCTACTGTGTGGGGAGATGCTGAAAAGAAACCCTTTTACTGTGTACGTGTAAATAACCTGGTAACTTGGTTTTTGGGCCAGTTTCAGCTAATGTTCACATCCAGAGCAGCTTTGCACAGTAGGCAGATCCAAGGATGTGGAGGGGTTTTTTTTTGTAATTAAGAATTGTAAAATAACCAGGGTGGTCCCTGTGTACACCAGTGTAAATATCTTTGGTAACTGAAATGTACTTTAAGAGAACAAAATCTGTAAATAAACTGATTTATAAATTAATCTTGTTTTTGGTTTTTTATAAAATGGACCTTTATAATTACCCAACTGGTTACTAATTCTGAAGGTGTCCTGGAGATTTGTCGCTTGGACTTTCCCCTTTCTGTCTGATGCTGTACTTGGGATGCCAATCACAGTCTACAAAATCCCATCAGTGTTGCCTTAATTATAACCAGAACATTATTAGAATTTCCTTATTGTTAAAGCTGGGTGTTGATAAAAGCGAAAATAGCATTGCGTAATCATTGCAGGAGTGCACTGCATGATCTGCAGGACAGAAATTACTCATTGCATATGTTTATTTAAAATCGATTTAAAAAACTCATGGTTTAAAACATTGCCGGGGTGGAAGTGGGGGGAGGGAGAGAAGGGGGGGAAGCTATTTTTAATGCTAAATAGCAGTCTTAGAATTAAGGGATCCAAAACACAGCTGAAGCTCTGAAGAATTTAATTAGACTCCTAAATTGTTACAGCTGTTGTTACCGGCATGTTAACTTCTTCACTGAGGGAGCAAACCTTGTTCCCTGGAAGCTTTATGTATTTGTGAAACCCTCCTAAATCTTTGATGTTTCCTTTCCAGCAAAAAAAAAAAAAAAGGCAACAACAACCAACAACTCCTCTTTCCCATGTGAAAGGTCCTGGAGCTCCCTAAGCCAAGGGCTGAACAGTGGCAGTGCCAAACCACGGGCGCGAGGGCACGTGGCGAGCGAGCGGCAGCGGGAAATGCGTAAGACCAAGGGTGTTTATCGAACCTCCTTCGGTGCCTGCAGCCGCTCCCCCGCCTCTGCTGTGCTTCGGTGCCGTTGATTACCGTACAGCCCAGCAGAAAAGGCTTCGCTTTCCATTTAGCATAGATGTCTGCAAAACCCGCTGTTGGTCTTTCTGGCGTGGAGGATGCCGTGTGGCAGTCTGTGCCTCGCCACCCTTTTCTGCCCGTATGCATCAAACCAGGAGGGGGGACACCTGTGTGAACAGAATAGTCGCCAAGGGTTCTGCACTGTGCCGGGCAGTTGTTTGCTCTTTTCTTTTTCTTTAGCAGAGGTACCTCGTCCTGGAAGAAGACTTGCTTCGCTCGGGCTGTCAGGATGGAAGCAGGTCCATCCCGCCGTGCCAGCATAGGGTAGGAGTGGTCCTCAGCGGAGCCCGGTTGGAAACACTCCCTGCAGCCCCTCATACAGAGAGAGAAGCACGTCGCAGCCCTCTGGCGCGGTTGAACCGGGCAAAGCACAGCGGTAGGTCGTTTGATGTCCAAAGGGCCAAGACGAGGTGGTGCTGCAGCCTCTGGGCCCTCATTACCGAGCAGCAGGAGAGCATCCCTGTCGCTGCTTTCCCCACCCACCCTGCAGTGATTTTCTTCCTTTTTTTTGCTCTGTTGGTCTTGTGTTTTCGGACAGCAATCTACTTGCAGCCATCAGCATCCATCCCTGGAAGTGGCTCAGAGTGCACATCACACTGAAAAAAAAAATTATAAAAAAAATTAAAAAAAGATTGATCTGTGCTTCTCTGGCAAAAGAACTGGCTTCCCTTTAAAATGGCTCGAGCGATGGGAACGCTGCCACGGCGCTCTGGCCAGTGACACAGCAAACTGCTCCATTTCGACTGCTGTCCTCGCCTAGGATGCCCAGTAATCAGCTTAATGAAGGCTCTAATTCCTTCATTTGCAAGTCTATGTTGCTTCACTCTGGCACTGACTTTCTGCGGTAGTGTTTGTGCAACTCTCCCCAGAACCCTCCAAGCGCGGTTGCCTTCAACGAGCCATTTCACCCGTGGACCTGGTGAAACTCCCGGGTTGGGCAATGGCAGGTCAGCCGCCTTCCCAACGGCACGCTGGGTTGAGTGAGACTGTTTTGGTGCCTCCCTTCCCGGGTGCCACCCGCTCCCGGGTGCCTCCCCAGGGCCGTGGTGCCAGCTGCAGCCATCCCACGTCCTAA
The DNA here is from genome assembly GCA_025769975.1 of Gallinago jamesoni. Classification (NCBI taxonomy): domain Eukaryota; kingdom Metazoa; phylum Chordata; class Aves; order Charadriiformes; family Scolopacidae; genus Gallinago; species Gallinago jamesoni. The sequence goes on from JAOQGH010000004.1 coordinate 2,018,860, forward strand.
AATGCCTGGCAGAGTTGCTGGAGCACTTGAAATATTGACGCTGCTCCAGATGTCGCCGTGCCCTGCCTAGCACGAGGGCTTCTGCAACGTCCCAGGCTCTCATTAACACAGCCCTTGGAAGAAAAGGAGCCACTAGGGAGCTGCTGAGCCCTGACAGCTCTCTTCAGCACGCAGGAAGGAGAGGAAGGGGGGGCTGCCCGGCCACTGGCACCCAGCCTGGAGCATGGGCCATTGGTGGGCAGGAATGCAGATGAGATGTAATGGAGTTTGAAAGCATTAGGGCACTTTGGGGATGTGGGTCCTGTAGGGGGAGGGAAAGGCCCCCTGCAAGGTCTGGAAACCGGAGCAAACAAACCCCATAGCCCCAGCCTTGCACCTGCCTTCCTCCTCCCAAACAAGATCCTGCAGAAATTTGGGGAGAAGGAGGAGAATAGAGGTGTTTGGGGGACTGCAGCTCAATTCAGGGAGGTGAGGGTTAGGCAGGTGTGGGGTGTAGGGGAGATATTTGAGGTGAAGATGCCTTCTTTTGCCTGCCAAGCGTGCTGCGTGAGGGTGGCCTGGAGCAGGTCTGGTTGGTTTGAATGCTTCTCTTGGCCCCCGTTTTCCAGCCCTTTACTCCAGCTGTGCACAACCTGGGGTGCCCCTTGGACTGCGTTCCCTCCCCAGTGTTGGCTTTCCGGTGGCTTCCTCTTGCAGGCTGACTTGTCTGTCACTGCCCTGTGAAATCTAGGCTGACCCAAACAAGGGTTTTGTCTTCGAGTTCGCTAGAGGTGGAATTAACACTGATCCCATTGGGTGTCCCAGAGATTTTATTTTCTTTTATTCCAGGAAAATTGAGGGAACGCTTCGTGTTACTTGGCTTGAGGAGCTCAGCAAGGAGCCCAGTCCGGTGTCCATGTCCTGCTGTGTTGCTCTGCGGAGGTGATGGAGCCGGTGCTGCTCAGTGAACCTGTGATTGGGCACACCAGTCCACGGCAGGTGAGACCTTGCTTACGTTGCAGGACTACTGCCACAGCAAGAGAGGAGTGCTCCGTTGTCATCTGTGTGGTATTCTCAGTTTCATGTGCTGCAATTAAACCAGCTGCCAAGTAATGATGTGGCAAATCTGGGCGGCGTGGCCTCCTCCGATCTGCTCCTGGAAGCTGGGCAGATGAGCTGGAGTGGAAAACATCTGCTCTGTGCATCCTGGGTCACGGTGATGATTTATGACTTTAAGTAGATCTTAAATTTGCAGGTAAAACGTTTCCTACCCAGACATACCAAAGATGGTACCGGTTCCTCCTGGTCCCCCCAGGTCCCTCTGAAGAGAGGGAAGGCAGCGTCGCTGCTGTCCTTTCGAGCAGGGATGAATCAGCAGAGGGTGAATAGCAGAAAGGGGCTGGTACTGCCGTAGTCTCTCTGCAGACACAAACTACGTGAATGCATTCATCACATCCTGAGAATGCACCCCGGATTTTCTTTTACGTCTATTGTTATTATAGGCTGGTTGGGCTTGAAAGGTAGAAATCGACTGTATCCAACCAAGCCTGTCTCACGTCGGCGATTCCCAGCTGCCAGTGGGGGTTACTGCTCTAGGTTCCTGCTCTAGGTTGCCCTTACAAGGGGCAACCTCCTCTAGTGGGAGGTGTCCCTGCCCATGGCAGGGGGGTTGGAACTCGATGATCTTTAAGGTCCCTTCCAACTCAAACGATTCTATGATTCTATGATTCCTGGCATCCTGGCCAATGCAGGGTGTGGGAAGCAGTCGGGGACCGCATCCGCCCCCATACGTTACTCCCTGTCTCAGCAAAGCCACAGAAGCTGGCAGGTTTATTGCACAGGTGCTGCCAAAGGTCTTGTCTAAAAGGGTGTCTCAGCAGAGGTGTGACTGGTGCCACCTGTGGAAAAGTGCCACCTGGATTGGAGTGTCCCAGCTGACTTCAGCTGGCTGGGAGGTGGCAGGTGGCACAGTTTTCACTGGTTTTCTGAGGCTGTTTCTGAGGCTTCTCCTGATTGGAGAAGCTAATCAGGGAAATGAGGTTTTTCTTTCATTTAAAGAAAGACCACATCTTAAGTGGTTCTGTGCTCCACGTTGAGAAGAGCTTCACTGAGTTCATCAGTCCCATCTTGTGAAGGCTAGAGAGAGAGGAAAACTGCTGAGCCTCCTCTGCAACTGGTATTCCCGAGGTGCTCGCAGGGGAGTTGGATGCGAATTTCTCCAAATGGCTTCCAAAATGCCAGGGCCAGGTGACGGAGTTGCCATGATTGTATCATGAGTCTTGCATTGGTTGCGTGTTTTTCTTAGAGTCAGTTCCTGGAATCACACAATTAGGTAAGAACGTGTTCTTTAATTTTCAAGGAAGAAAGTCTGTTTCAGGATCTCCCTATCCCCAGACCTTCACAACTAAAGGGAAGTAAGTAGGTCCTGGGTCAGCTTACCTGGCCGTTTTGAGCTATTGGTGTTTTGCAGCCAGGTTCATGCTTTTAAAAATGGACAGAAACAAGCCTTTCTCCATTTTCTGAAGCATAGTCCTTTCCAGCATTTCAAGGCTGAATACATAAAAACCCAATGGCTCTTTCCTCGTCTCCTCTCTAACCCAGCACTGAGGCAATCAGGGTAACTCTTTGTGTCTGCAAAAATGATCCATTTTGGGTGCACAAAACAAGTTCTGCAGGGCTTAAACGATTTTGGTGAGATCTTAGCAGCCTTTGAGGCTCTCAGCCTGTTGGTGTTGCCCACACCTCATTGACTTCAAGGAGATTCCTGCTGCCTATTAGTCTGGGAAAGGAGATTTGAGAGCTGATGAGCTTAATGAACTAAAGCCACAGCTCAGCTGCCGAACGGTGACTTTTGCATCGGCGAGAACCTCTATGATGGTCCTTAGCCATGACTTCGCTATGTATGAATGGAATACATCTCTTCCCAAAGTTAAGGATGCCAAGGTTGGGCGCTGAAGGCTTTGCTGTGCAGTGCAGCTGAAAACCAAGTAATGTGCCACGAGAGCCTGGAGCTGGGCTTTGGGGCTGGCCAGGGGCCCAGCAGCCGGGCATCCAGGGTCACCCAGCACCCACTGTTGCTTTGCTTGAAGGATCTGCTAGCGGCGAGGGGATGCAAAGTGAGGGAGGACAGAAAGGCAGGCAGCACTGGGAGGGTATTTCTAGAACCTCCCCAGGCTCCTACTGCTTCTTGATATACATATTTATTTATTTATTTAATTATTCATCTTCATTATTCTCAAATCCGTCTTAAAATGGGTTGATTCAAAAATCCCTGCTTCATCTTTGGCTCTCCCTGCCCATGCCCTGTCTAAGGACACTCTGTAATGAAAATCCAGCTCTTCCCAGTTTGAGATGGAAGACAAGCCTCGTTTCTTCCTTTTGCATCAGCATTAAAAGGAAAAAAGGCTTTTTGGGCAAGTCCCTGCCTGGAAAGCCCCACACCCTGCTGCTGAAGGAGCCGTGGGGGTGGGATGTTCCAGCCTGGCAGCAGAGTCCTCAGCAGTCCCGGCTGTTCCCCGGGCAGCCGGAAGCAGGAGCATCCCCACCCCGGGGCTTTGGAGGATGAGCAATGGCGTGGCTCACCTCAAAAGGAGCCGGAGCCCCAGGGTGCCAGCTCTTGCCCATCTGCCTTTGGGTTAGATGCTGCTTTTGCATCTGAAAAAGGATTCAAGGAATTTGGGCTCCCTGGGAGGGGAGGGTGAAACCGGATGGGGAGGATAATGGCAATTACGCTGGTGCTGAGCACCTCTCCTTCACTGTGATAACCCAATCAAGCTGATGAGCCCTTAGAATAAGGACTTTAGCCCAGGGTGAAATAACGGTGATGACATCCCTGAGCACGGGGAGGGATCTTTGGCTGGAGAAAGACATGTTGCATCTCTGGTGGCAGCGAGAGACCCCCCTTTCAGAGCAGCCCTGCACCACGGCCTGGGCTGCGCCTCTCTCCCTCCTCGTTGGCCAGCAAGGTGTGATAATCCCTTAAGCATTTAATTACAGCTGGCAGGGCTGGGTGAAACCATCTTCTGCCCCGTTTGCATCAGCCTGGACCTACACGAGGCACGTGGCAGCAAGGCCATGAGGGTTGTGTCCCCCCACAGCCGGGATGCCCAGGGTGGAGGGGGACACCCTGTAACTCCCCCAGACCCAGTGCCCAGGGTGGAGGCCCCTGCCCTCCGCTGCCATGGCAAGGCTTGGCTCTGGCAGGCTTGTTTTTCTAGCATGGCGAGTCCGCCTAAAATACCTAGGTGGGGCCCAGCAGGGCTAATGGCCTTCCTGGGGACAGAGCCAGCAAACCAGCCCTCCAGAGCAATAGGTACCTGCAGGGCCGGGGGGGGGAACCACCATACCCCCCCCTCCTTTGGCCTCAGGGGGCTGGGAGGGAGCGGAAGGGTGGATTTTATGGCTGTGTCCACCCCAGCAGCACCTGGCTCTGCCCTGGGGGCGCTGGGCAACGGGGCACCTTCCTCCCTCCCCGGGGTGCCAGTGACGCGGGTGTGTGTGTGCGTGAGCAGTGGCACGGCGGGCAGGCTGCGGCCTGGCACGGGGCAGTCGAGGATGGAGGCCTGCTTGGTTTTGGGAGCTGGGTTTTGGGGTTATCCATGTCGTGCATCCCCTGTGGCAGGGTTTGGGGGTGATGGAAGCCCGGTCTCCAGGGGTGTCCCAGCAGCCACTGCCCGGTGACGCCGGCTGACATGGGGGGCAACCCACCCGGGGCACTGCCCTCAGGCCTCCCATTGGGGATGACTATAATGGCGGTGGTGCTGCCACAAGTTTTGGGGCCTGAATCAGCTGCCTTTTGCCCTTTTTCCCTTGCTTTATCAGAATTTTATCATTTTCATGCTCCCCCTACCCCAGCAGGGCAGCGCTGGGGCCTCGCCCACCCTGATGCAGAGTGTGTGTGTGTGTGTGTGTGTGTGTGTGTGTGTGTGTGTGTGTGTGTGTGTGTGTGTGTGTGTGTATTTTGGGCACCCCACGGGGAAGGTGGCGGGGGGGTGCTCAGGGGTGCGCCCCCTGCGCCCGATAGGGGGCGCTGCGCTGCGGGAGGCCTTGGCCCCGCCCCCTCCCACCTGCCCCCTCCCCGCCCCGTGGGCGGGGCCTGCGGGCGGCCGTAAAGGCGGCGGGCGGCGGCGGGCGGCCTGGCGGGCGATGTGGCGGCGGCGGCGCTGGGCGAGGGGCGGCGGGGAGGGCGGGGGGTGCCGCTGGTGGCCGGCGGCGGTCCTGGTGCTGTGGCTGTGGCTGCCGGCGGCGCGGCCCCGCGAGCTGTACACGGCCGCTGACCCCTTGGAGCTGCTGGGGACGGGGGCGGAGGGGCGGCTGCTGGGCTCCCCCAGCGCCTGGGCCGTCGAGTTCTTCGCCTCCTGGTGCGGGCACTGCGTCCACTTCGCGCCCACATGGCGGGCCCTGGCGCACGACCTCCGCGGTGAGTCCCCGGCCCGCCCCTCGCCCTGCCCCCGCTGCCCCGCATCCCCTCCTGCCCCGCATCCCTGCCCGCCTCCCCTATCGGCACCCCAAGGCCTGCCCGGTGCCATTGCCCTTGATTTCCCACCCCCTCTGTCTTCTCGCATCGTCACCCTCCGAATCCGCCGTGTCTCTGCCTTTCCGTCCTCGCCGGCGCTCTTAAATCCCCGCTGTGCCCCTGCCCGTTCTCCTGGCATCCTCCCCCTGCCCACCCACCCCGTCGGCGCTCCCGAATTCCTCCTGCGTCCTTGTCCCGTCATCTTCCTTTCCATCAACGCACTTAAATCCTCCCTGCATCCCTGGCCCTGTATCCTCGGCCCCGTCAGCACCCCTCCGCCCTCTCTCCATCAGCACCCCTAAATTCCCTCTGCCCTGCCCTGCCCTCTCTCAGCACCCGTATACCCTCCCTGCTCCAGCCCCCCTGGAGCGTCGGCCTGGTGGGAAAGCCCAGCCCCTTCTTCCCCCCACCCCCCGCGATGCCCAGCTACCCCCCCGCGATGGCCAGGCCCAGCTAGCAGCATCCCTGGAGCCCCTTTGGCTGGGAGAAGCTCAGGCTGAGCCAGCCCCAGGCACAGGGGGGTCCCTGCTCGTCCTCCCAGACCCTTCTCAGTCCCGCAGGGAGAGGCTGGCAGGGTGCTGGGGCCAGACACTGATCCCAGCTGGTTTCTTCCTGGCTTTGACCTTGATGCCTGGCCTGGCTGGTGCCCAGCCCTGCTTGGGGACCTGCACACCCTGCTGCTGGGCCCCTCGCCCAGCCGGGGCTTATCCTGTTTCCCCACCCCCACCCCCCGGCATCCTGAGGTGCGCACGACTTCTCCCTGTTATTGGGCTAATTGATATAGCGTGGTCGCTGCCGGGTGAGTCAGGGCGCCAGCCAGGGCGAGCATCCCATCCCTCCGAGGGGATGCCGTTCCTCCCAGGGGATGCCGTCAGCGCTCCACAACGGGGCAGGATGTGAGGAATGGGGTGAATGCCCGGGCCCTGCGGGGGAATGCCAGCTCTCCTGGCCCTTCTCCAAAACGGGGTCCCCCCAGGGCTCCCTGCTCTAGAGGCTGGACTGTGGACGGGGTGCCCGCCGAGGCAGGGCGAGGAGGCCACCCCTGTGCTACTCAGCATCCTTGTTGCTGTTCCCACGGGTGGATTTTTGCAGGAGGGAGGATGCTAATGCGGGGGCGACCCACGGGCACCACGTGCCCCATGTGCTGATGAGTCCAGGAGCGTGTCTGGCTCTCAGCTGCAGGGCTTGGCACCAGTCCTCCTGTGCCACTGGTGCAGGGGCAGTGCGAAGTGGCTCATCTGCCCCATCACCTGCGACACGGGATGGTCCCAGCGGGTCCCCACCTGCAGCAGGCTCCCACCTATGGCAGCACAGGCTCCATCCCTGTGCTGGAACCATTTTCTTCCCCGTCCCACTCAACGGAGAGGCTGGGCGTTCTGTGGATTGTGTCCTTGACACTAAAAAGAAGCTATTTTATAGCTTTTTTCTCTATTCTGTTGCTGGCATTCAGAGCCTGTCGCTTGAAATACCTCCGTGTCCCCTTTTCTTCATCTGTTTTACCCCAGGGACTTGCTGTTCCTCCCCGGGGAGGTGGGGAGACACAGCAGGGGAGAGGATGCTCCGCACCTGGGCGGGCTCCACCACAATGTCCCCATCGCTGCTTTTGAGTAGTTCCCTCTGGGTTATCGACCGTGCCCTTGATCTGGTGGTGAGACGAGCCGGAGCCTGTGTTCCCTGCTCTCCCCTAGCCATGGTTAGCCATCCCTCCCCTTCTCCTGGCGGCCTCTTCCCACTGGGGCAGGCAGAACCAGACGGGCAGGCAGCCGCGGACAGAGCTGGGGTGCCGGCGAGGGCAGGGCGTGCGAAGCCTGGTCCCGCCTCGCACGGCTTTCGGGCAGCAAGAGCACGGGGAAAAAGTAGGGCGCCGAATTGCAGGCTCTCCACGAGCCAGCGATGTGCCCTTGTTGCCGAAAGGGCCACTGGAATCCTGGGCTGCAATAGGGAGAAGTGTGGGCAGCAGGTCGAGGGACGTCATTTCTCCCCCTCTGCTCTGCACTGGTGAGGTCACAACTGGAATACTGTGTCCAGTTCTGGGCTCCCCGGTTCAAGAGGGACAGGGAACTGCTGGAGAGAGTCCAGCGTAGGGCAACGAAAAAGATTAAGGGATTGGAGCACCTCCCTTATGAGGAAAGGCTCAAGGAGTTGGTGCTCTTTAGCCTCGAGAAGGCTGAGGGGAGACCTCATCTATGTTTAAAAGTTCCTAAAGGGTGGGTTGAAGGAGGATGGAGCCGGACTCTTTTCAATGGTTCCCTATGACAGGACAAGAGGCAACAGGCACAAGGTGGAACATGGGAAGTTCCACTCAAATATGAGGATAAACTTCTTTACAGTGAGGGTGCCAGAGCCCTGGAACAGGCTGCCCAGGGAGGTCGTGGAGTCCCCTTCTCTGGAGATCTTCAAGCCCCACCTGGATGCCGTCCTGAGTGATGTGCTCTGGGCAACCCTGCTTTGGCAGGGGAGTTGGGCTGGATGGTCTCTAGAGGTCCCTTCCAACTCTGTCAAATCTGTGAACACTGGGGTGGACAGCAGCTTCAGGGCTGGGAAACCATCAGCTGGTCTGTTGCGAGGAGTGATTCCAGGGCTGGGAGGAGCCGTGCTGCTGGCGAGACCCCCGGCCCGTCTCTACAGCCATTGTGGGGAGTGGAGCTTTTTCTGGGGCTGCGGAGGGGCTGAGCTGTGCTGACCCCATCCTCTGTCCCCCACAGAGTGGAGGCCTGCGGTGGTGTTGGCGGCCCTCGACTGCGCTGATGAGGCCAACCAGCAGGTGTGCAACAATTTTGGGATAACCGGCTTCCCCACACTGAAGGTAAGGGCCTGCGTGTGCTGGGCACGTGCCTGGTTTCACTGCGCTTTGCCTTTTGGCCTGTCTTTTTGTTGCTCAATTGGGCCAATTGGGCTATTGCACCAAAACACTCCCTTTGGGGCCTCACAGGCTGGAGCTGTTTCACCCTTCCCCAAAACATAGCTGTGGCCGGGCTGCAGCCGGTGCAACTGGCTGGCTGATGTAGCAACAAGGAAGGGGAACCAAACTGCTGCTTTGCAGTGAAATGTAGAGGCTGGATCTCTCCTAGGACAGGGAAGAGTCCAAAGCCTGATTTGGAAACGCCCGGGGAAGGTTGCCAGGGAGCAGAGAGCGGCTGCAGGCACAGGTTTTTGGAGGAGGGTGCAAGGGATGCTGCAGAAGGTTGCGTAGAGCTCAACTGGAAGCCTCCAGCTGTGGCTGGCGAGGTGCCCTCCCTCCTCCTGGGCCCGTGGCGGGTCCCTTAGCTGTGTGAACACACCGTGTTTCCCACTGCAGACAGAGCCTCGCTCCAACACAAGTGATAAGGGTGAAGCACTCCCAGGTGCAGGCAGCGAAAGCCAGGATTGCTTTGAGAGAGAACCAGAGGGATAAGGGTTCCATCAGACGTGCCTTTAGTCCTGGCTTACAAGCTCAACCCAAGGTGGGGTCAGATTTGGGCAGGTTGGCTTGTGCCCCAGCCCTGCTCTGGGGTCTCACCAAGCACCCGCTGCCTGAGCAACCACTGCCCATGGGATGTTGACTGAAACATCTGCTGGGGCAGGCAGACCTGATGATGTGGTGGCGCCAAGAAGTCACTCGCTTCGCATCCCCTGACCCCACCAAACACCTTTTGCAAACAGCTGCTGCTCCCAGCCCAGCCTGCAAAGCAAACACTAGTCTGACGCAACCTGGTTTTGTTGTGCCACCAGCACTGCCGTGTGGGGCCAGGAGCAGGTGCAGTGGGGATAAACTCCCTTCTCCTGCTTCATGAGAGCTCTGGAGCAGGAAGACAAGCGGTTTGCAGGACCTGGAAGGTCCCAGCTGCCTCCCTGGGTCCCCTGGTAGTGCCTGCCCCACCTCAGCTGGACGTGGCTCCTGCCCTGAGCTCCCTCTGGGGTGGCTGGTGGCAGTCGGCATGCTGTAATGTGGGGAAACTGAGGCAGAGCCAGTCTAGGAGGAGCCTCTGCCTGCTGGGCTGTGCTGCCTACCTGTCCTCCTCCAAAAGCTCTTGTTCCAGCTTCCCCACATGTGGCTTTTTGTTCCCTTTCAGTTCTTCCGAGCTTTTAGCAAGAAGGCAGAGGATGGGATAAGGATTACCAGTGAGTATTGGAGCCACAGAGGCTTTTTACCCTGGGTGTGAATGGCCCTGCTGCCCACCTTCCCCATGTGTTGAGAGCTAGGAGAGCCTTGGGGGGGGAAGCTCTGAGTGGCTCCTCTTGGCTCAGCCCGTGGGACTGTCTTCCCCCAGGACTGACTTCTTGGTATCCTGTCCCCCTGCAGATCCCAGCGCCACCGTCGAGGACCTGCGCCATGCCATCATCACCAACCTGGAGCAAAGCCAGGACGCCTGGCCGCCCTCCTGTCCTCCACTGGAGCCGGCAAGGTAGGGATGGTGTGATGGCAAGGAGAAGGGATTCCAGGAGCCCTTGTCCTGCCAAGAGCCAATTTCTGGGAAAATTGTATCCAAAAATGAGCATAGAGGAGCCGCTGTGTCACCCACATCCCAGGGAGACCCAGATGACTTCACCAGGCTAGGGCCATTTACATGGTTGTCCTGGGGGAGGGTGTTTGGCTTTCCTAAAGCGATGGTCAGGCTGGGGTTGTGCTTCAGGTCTCCTATGCTTCCATGTCCTAGCCAAAGAATCAACAGCCCTAGTTCAAGTCCATTACCATTTTTTCCCACCTGGGCAAACATGTAGCTCCCTCCTGCTCTGCCCTGCCCGGGCTTTGTTTTCTGCCTCCTTGGCTGACCCTGGTGCGTTCTCTCAAAGCTTGTGAACTAGAGCAGAAAACTGGGCTGGGGATTTCAGTGGGGAGGAATTGACCACTTGGTGGGGCTGAACCCACACTGGCATCCCCTGCCGAATCCCCAGGGATGAGAGACGAGCTCCTTTCAGGCAGAAGGACAGAGCACCCAGCTGATGCCAAAGCACCTGCTGCCACCCTCTTCTCTCTTGCAGCACAGAGGAGGTTCACAGCTTCTTCCAGAGGAACAAGGACCAGTACCTGGCACTGATCTTCGAGAAGAGCGACTCCTTTGTTGGCAGAGAGGTGGGTACAGTTGCATTTAGCCCCCATTTCTCTTGAAGTCCATGTTCTTGGTGCCAAATAGCTCCTGGGTGCCTTTGGCAGGAGAAGTCCCCTCCTGGTGGCCTCCCTGCTTGGCCTGTACAACCCTTTGCAGGTGTGAGGGGTTGTACAGGGTGCTAAATACCCCTGCTACATCCCTGGTGACCCCGGGGCCTCTGGGCTTGTAGGTGGCACTGGACATGCTGCAGTATGAGAACGTGGCAGTGAGAAGGGTGCTGAGCAGCGAGGAGGAGCTCGTGGAGAAGTTCGGCGTCACCACCTTCCCCTCTGGCTACCTGCTTTTCCGCAATGGCTCCTTCTCCCGCCTGCCTGTGTGAGTGTGGGGCAGGGACGGGGGTCTGGGGACACTGGTGGCATGCCAGGCTTGTGCCCCATCTCTCTGCTCTTCTCTGTAATGGTAGGAAAGTTCCTTAGGAAGGAGAGAGTGGCAGGTTGGCAGGGGGTGCTGGTGGGCACTGAACGGGGCTTCCAGCCCTGCCTGGAGCTAGTAGAAGGGAAAATGGTTTGGGACTGTGCCATCCCTCTGCCACATATGCCTGGAGGGTGGCACAGCGTGGCTGCCTGGTGCTCAGCTCTGCTCCAGGTTGGGTGCCGTGATACCTACTGCTGGGGCACGTGGAGAGTGTGGACCACCCCACGCTCATTCCCCGGGTCTAAGTTGCTGGTCCAGCTAAGCTTTTGGTCTCCTTTGCTTCCTCCTGGGGGACAGGGAATGTCTGGGGAGGAAGAGGGTCTTGCTCATGGCATCTTCTTCCTCGCAGGCACATGGAGGCGCGCTCCTTCTACACCTACTACCTGCGCACGCTCTCGGGTGTCACCCGCGGCTCCTACAAGCTGAACACAACCGTTGGCGCTTCCAATGAGACCAACGCACCCCAGCTGAAGCGTGCCGACAGGTCAGACCTCCCCTTCCATCCTTTTGTGGCTGCAGGAGGCGGGGGCTGGTTGCAGGGAGGAGGTGCCGTGGTCATGGGTGGTCAAAAGGGGCTGGGAATCCCCCCGGGGGGCCTTTCCCCTGGGAAAAACCCTGAATGGTGGCTGGGTCCCTTGGGGGTTGTGGATTAACGGGGGGGTGGACCATCGTGTTTCACTGCTCTCCCCAGCTCCAAGGTGTACATGGCTGACCTGGAGTCTGCGCTGCACTACTCGCTGCGGGTGGAGGCTGCCCGCGCCGCCGCGCTGTCGGGAGCCCAGCTGGCCACCTTCAAGTGCTACGTGGCCACGCTCGTGAAGGTGAGGAGCTCTTGGTGGCAGGAAAGGAACCGCCCACACCTCCCTGTAGCTGTTTATAAGGTGAAACGTAAATGCGGGGTGTGGGCCACCACATCCCAGTGCTCACAGGTACTGAAGCGTGGCGGTCTCAGATGGGAGCCCTGTTGGCCCAGTGTGTCCCATGGCCACCGAGGATCTCCAGACTCAGCCCAGAGTCCCAGTGGGAGGCAAAAGCAGGTGCTGGAGAGTTTTTGGACAAGATGTAGGATGCAGGTGGGCAGAGCAGGATTGGAACTTGCAGGAGGTGTCGAGGCAGTCGGTCTTTTCAGAAGAGACGCTGTCACCTGCTGGGGTGGCAGAGATGATCAGAGAGGTTTGTAACCCTCATCGCCTGACTTGGATACTTGGCTCGGGGAGCTGATCTCTGCGGGCTCCTTTGATAGTCCAGGAAAGGGACTCCCACTCTGAGTCAGGCTCTGGAGTAGCTTAATTTAAGGTCTCCTTTTTTCTTCTCTGTTGGCCTTGGTGAAATTGAAGTGTGTAGGAACTTTGAGCCAACAGAGTAGTTTAATTTCCTGGTGTGATGGGGTGCTGTGTTTGGCTGAGGTTTCCACCACTGGTTGCAGGAGCCCTGTCCCTATCCCTGTCCCAGCTTGGGCTCCTTGGTCAACCTTCACCTGGCCATGCCCACCTTCTTTGCTTCCTCCTTTGCCTCCTCTGCTTGCCCCCAGCTATCACCCTCACTATTTCCCCCTTAAATGAGAACCACAGGATTGGGGAAGTGAATCCCCCATCGCGCCAGCTCCCTGGCCAAGGGTACAAGGTGGGGACCAGCAGTGGTTTTATTTGATCAACTTCCAATGCTTCCTCCAAACCTTCCCCTTGCTGGCCAAGGACAAGCCACAGCAGTGGACCCAGCAAAGTGCCAGTGGGTGGTGGGTGCTGGGGCTTCCCCGAGGATGCTGAGGATGCCGAGCCGGCGCTGCCATTGCTGCGCTCCTCCACAGGACGGAGCAGTGTCCCCAGGATTGCTGCCAGCCCGGCAGGGCTCAGTGCTCCCAGCATTGCTGCCAGCCCCGCAGGGCTCAGCCAGTGTGTCCCTGCCTTAACTGTTGCCTTCCCAAGAGGTATTTGAGGCAGTGAGGGAGGAGAAATCCTAACATGGAAAAAAGTGCCTGGAATCCCGCAGCCACACCCCCTGCTGAAGGAGCGAGGGGGGGAACTGTGTTTTGCAGGAGAAGCATCAGGTTGGGGGTGAATCCCCCTGCGAATTTGGGACTTTCTGTGCTATTCCCCATGGGCCCGAGGAGAACAGCTCAGACTTAGAGAAGCACTCTTTCCTTTCGCTTCCCTGTCACTTCTCCTGGGTGCTGCTGGTCTCGTCCTCCCTGTGGGTCGGTCCCTCTGTCCGTCGGTCTGTCGTCGATGGCCCGCGCTGGCTGGCTGCCCCCTCTCCCCAGAGCGCCTGTGGTTTTAAAGTGCTGCTGCTAATCGGCTTTGCAGTGACTTATGGTCAGAGTAGCTTTTTGCCTCCCTCAGACGGGGCCGAGGTTCCAAGCCTGAACACACACACGGGAGCCTCGCCACCATGGGGGGCACACGCCGCGGCCCCCCTACAGCAAGGTTCCACTGAAACCTTGCTGGAACCACACTGCCCTCCAGCACTTGCTGCTGTAGAGGATGCTGGTGCTGCCCAGTGCCCGTCCTGGTGAGCTGGGGGTGCCGACGGGCTGCCCCGCTGCTCCCAGGGTGAGGTCTGGGTTCCCTCACCCTTCTCTCCCTTCTGCAGTACTTCCCCGGGCGCTCCTGCGTGCAGACCTACCTGCAGTCCCTGGACACCTGGCTGAGGAACTGGACGGAGCCAGAGCTGCCCCGCAACATCCTGAAGGAGGCCGTGAAGAATAACAGAGATGTAAGGCACCCGCGGGGACCCTGGCCCCTGCTCTCCTCAACCCTGCCCCTTTCCCCCACCCCTCATTATCTGCCAGCTTCATCATGCCATGTCCATCTATCCTCCAGGCCTCCCACCCTGCTGTGCTCCCCACCAATGTGACCTGGGTGGGCTGCCAGGGCAGTGAACCCCACTTCCGTGGCTACCCCTGCGGGCTCTGGACCGTCTTCCACCTGCTGACTGTCCAGGCTGCCCAGAATGGTCCTGACAAAGGTATGGGGGGTGTTTAGGTCTTGGGGAGGGGGTCTCCGGACAGGTTGGTCCATGGGCACGGATGCTGTATGTGGGCAAAGGCTGTCTCACCCCTGAGGCAGGTCTGGGGGGAGGTGAGAGCCACTGTCGGGATGCAGGGCTGCCACCAGGGCCATGGGACTGTGGCAGTGGCACTGCAGGGTCTGGACTTGCCCTCCCAGCCCCCCGGCTATCCTCTGTCTCCCCCCAGAGCTGCCGCTGGAGGTGCTGAACACCATGCGCTGCTACGTCCGGAACTTCTTTGGCTGCCAGGAGTGTGCCCAGCACTTTGAGGCCATGGCGGCCGAGTCCATGGACAAGGTGGCGAGCCGAAAGGAGGCTGTCCTCTGGCTCTGGTCCCACCACAACAAGGTCAACGCTCGCCTGGCAGGTAAGAGGGACCACAAAGAAGGGGGGACCCAGGGTGAGGGAAAAGGGGAGGCGAGGTGGAGGAGCATCCCTCCTCCTGGATGGAGCTGGCAAATGGCTGTGTTAGGATGCAGCAGTGGGGACATCCTGTTGTCATCCTCCCCTGTCATGGGGGGACAGCAGCTGGTCGCGTGGCATCAGACCACCCCGGAGACGCAGTTGGGTCTTACATGCACCCCACAGGGAGCTTCCCAAAGCTGCTGTGTGCCCTCAGAGGACCGCTACTCTCAAGACAGCTCCTCCAAATGTCCCCATCCCCAGCTGCTGGATGCTCCAGGGTGTTTACAGGGGGAGGGTTGTGCCACATGTTCCCTCTAACCCCCTCACCGACTCCGGTCCTTGCAGGAGGTGACACGGAGGACCCCAACTTCCCCAAGCTGCAGTGGCCTCCGCCGGACATGTGTCCCCAGTGTCACAAGGAGGAGCGGGGGGTGCACGCCTGGGACGAGCAGGCTGTGTTCACCTTCCTCAAAGCGCACTTCTCCCCCACCAACATCTACCTCGACTATGCTGAGGCTGAGCCCATCCCCGTGGCTGGGGAGGGGACGGGCACCAGGCTGGGTACCGGGAACCTGCGGGAGGAGGAGGAGAAGGAAGAGAAGGAAAAGGAGACGGAGGACGAGATGAGAGCTCCAGGGCGACCAGGCTCTCCTGAGCCACGGCGCCCCAGCATTGTGCGGCTGAACCCCAAGCTGCGGGAGGCAGGAGAGGACATCGTGGACCTGGACTCCTTCAGCGAGCAGCACTTCAAGAGCCAGGCACTACGAGCAGCAGCCAGCCGGCGCCGACGGCTCAGCAAGCGGGACACCATCGCCCTGCCCCGGGATGCTGGGGTGGGCCGGGAACGCCGGCGGGCTCCCGGTGTCCTGGTCCGGGAGCAGGAGGAGGAGGCCAGGGAGGGTGTGCGGAGGACCCCCTGGCTACGGGTGCTTGGTTTGGGCTTCTCCCGCCTGGACATCAGCCTCTGCATTGCCCTGTACTTCCTCTCTTCCATGTGCCTCCTGGGCATGTACACCTTCTTCCGTCTCCGCACCCGCGCCCGGAAAGGCCGCCCCGGCTTCCCCATGGCCTGAGAGTGGTTGTGGGGTAACTGGGGGCTGCCCCCAGGGTGGGTGGGCTGCTGAGCCAAGACGCCCCTGGGGACAGTGTTTTTTCCCCCCAGTGGGAAGGGGTTTGGTGCATCCCCTCTGGAAGCTGCCCTGCTAGCAGCAGTCATCTCACCCAGGGTGGAGGGTGGAGGACTCCTTTTAGGGCGGGAGGAGGTGTCAGAGCATCCCCCTCTTGGGTCATGGTGCCATATTTTTGGGTGCACAGGAGCTGGGACACCGACAGCATTTTGTGTCTCGGCACCCAGGTGCCCTTGGGACCTCCCCGGCACTGGGCTGGTTTCAGACTGGGAAGCCCAGTCCCCTGCTGGGGAGCAGCCCTTTGGGGTCGAACCACTAGTGGGGCCAGGAGGGTGGAGGTGTAGCCCCCCGAAAAGCAGACACTGCCGGGAGGGGAGCGGGGCGGGGGGTGGCAGTTATGGGTTCAGCTGCATTTAGTGTGTTCTCCCCCTCTGAGAAACGCACCCCTCCCCTCCCTCACTGTTGCTCGCTCTCTGCTTGTCTTAGTGGAATAAATTATTTTTGCCAATGCTGGCCCCGCTGTGTCGCCTGGTCCCTGCTGCACGGGCACACCGGGGTGGCACCTCCCCACCCTGCCATCCCTCTGACACCGGCTGTCCCCACTCCGGTCTCCCCCATCACCCTGGGAAGAGCACTGGCTCGGTTTAAATTGTTTACGCATTTTAAATTGTTATTATTGTACATTTTCTCCTGCTTTTCACTTCTAGATGGCACCCGTGGCCAAGCGACCCCCCCCATACAGGCAGCATCATGTCCCCACGGTTGGGGTGGCTCATGGTATGTCCTTAAGCAGAGTGATGGGGAGGGAGCCTTGGGGGAGGATGGGGAGGGACACGAAGGTGCTGGAAAAAAATTGGCACCAACCACAGAGCTGCAGTTTGGTGCTGGCTGTGCCCGTGGTCCAGAGCAGGGAGACATCCGTGAGCATCCTCGTGTCCCCCTCAGGACTGGGCCCTCCAAGGGTGTGGGTCCCCTGTGCCTGTCCCTGATTCTGTCTGCCCTTTTATCCTTGTTAGGAATCATTAAGGAAAATGGTTGTTTTCCAGAGCCGGGACCGGGGACCATCTGCTCTCCCGGCGCTGCCTAAATCCCCCCTGTAACAAATTCATTGGGATTATGCTGCCCTCCCCTAATCCCGGCCCTTCCCCCCGCATGGGGGATTTAAAAGGATTAAAGCCCGGCCGATAATAAACTTTATTAAGGGGGAGGGGGGGTGTCAATCCGATTTGGAGCCTTTTTCTTGATATCTTCACTTTGCCCAGGTGGGAGCCAAGGGCTGGTGGGATGGGGAAGGAGGATGGTTGACTCTGCTGCTGCCTGGGCATGGGGGGGTCTGGCTCCTCTGGCCCTTCCTCCCTCACCTGCCCTGGAAATAAATTTTCTTCCTCTGTCTTTCCTTCTTCTTTGGTGTCTGTGCATGACGGAGATGGTGTGCACGGTGCTTGTCTGTCTTCTCTGGGACACAGAGCTGCCAAACCTGCCCTGCCACCACTGGCTCACTTGGCCTTGGCCGCGTCCCTTAGCTGGGTCCTTGGTGGCCTCATCCCGGCATGGAGGGGGGCTGCATCCCCCCAGCTGAGCGCTGGTCCTGCCCACCGGCGGGTGATGGATGGGGAAGGTCTCATCGCTGCAGCCCTGCTGCCTCCTTCTCCTTGATTTCCCTGGGGGAGAAAGGGGAGGGGAGGGGGTTATCCCCAACATCAATAACCCCCTGTGCACCCCCTCCCTGCCAGCTGCTCCCCTGCCTGACACCGGCAGCCAGCGCTTGTGATGAGGGGGCTGCCTGTGGTTACCCCCGGGCCCCAAAATATCTTGGTGGGGCTGCCAAAGCCAGGGGCAGGCTGGGGGATGTGTTGGGGGGCAGGTGCAGGGGATGAGGGCTTGGGGGGGGGTGGGTGCTGGGGGGGCAGGGCTGCCCAGATTAGCATCCCCGACAGGCCCGCCAGGGAGATTTACAGGGCCGGGGAGCTAAAGCTGCCGTGCACGCAGGAAAAAGAGAGTCCAGTAAATAGACTTTCCATAATCCTGTTTGGTGCAGTCCCAATCCTCCCGGCCCCAGCTATCCCGGGCTGTAGCACCGGGGTGCCCCCCCCCCTCAGCACCCAGGGAGACCCAGTGCAGGGCACGAGTGGACCAGTGCAGGCAGGAGGCTGCTGCAGGGCTTGGTGCTGCCCGAGGGGGTGTCCCCTATGCTGTGTCCCCCACCAGGATGGTGACCACAGCCCTGTCACAGAGGGGATATCAGACTCTGCCATAGCCATGCTTGCGGGTGGGATGGGCTGTACTGGGAGGGGGCTCCAAGCCTCCCAACAGCCCTCCCCATGGGGGTTACCCCTTCCCAGCAGGGCCGTGAGCCGAGGCATCCCCAGGGCTAATTACCCAAACGGCCAGAGGCTGGCGTGAGGCAGGCACTATTCCCTAATACAATTTACCCTCAAGTGCAATTTAATTTTCCGTGAGGCCAGTGGCCGGCTCCCCCCACACCCACCCACCTTCCCACCCCTCCGGCACTCTCTCTCTCCTGCCTTGCCCCTCTTCCCTTTCCCTCCTCGGTGCGGGTAAGAGTCTTTCTCCACCAGCATCCCCCCTCCGCCCACACTCAAGCCATAAAATCACCAGGGGTTCTCTTAACGTCGATTAATTTTCAATTACAATTAGCGACACCCCGTTCGGCGGTGCCTGTGAGGGGAGAGGTTTCTCCAGCTGTTGGTGAGTACCCGGGTCTTGCCATGATTGTCCTGGCTCCAGGCCACCCCTGGCAATAGGGGGTGTATGCGGGATGGGGTAATTATTGGGGTAATTAAGAACTGGGGAGCAGTGGGGGGCTGCTGATGGGTTGCACACCTGGGGGTTCAGGAGGGACCTGGGGGGTCCACCTGGAGGGAAGGTGGCTCCATGCTGAAGGGTGGCTACAACAGCTTTGGCCCCGTAACGATGAGGAGC